>CAIGQV010000817.1:704228-722462 GCA_903798115.1 Danio jaintianensis | reverse complement strand
ATCACGAGTCCAACACTCTAACCACCAGGCCACGACTGCCCCTAACATAGAAGTTCTAGTAAATTGAAACTGTGTCAGTCCAGTTTTCAGAGTTTAAGTTCAGTTTAGTTCAGTTCAGTGTGGTTTAATTTTCACTGCTGAGAGTCCAAACACTGAACAGCAAATCCATCGATGCGCAGCTCCACAAGTCCCAAACCAAGCAAGCCAGTGGCGACAGTGGTGAGGAACAAACTTCACCAATTGACGAAAGTGAAGGAAAAAAAACTCCTTCTAAAAGACAATCGCTGCAAGTTTCTGTTTACAGCCACTAAGTGGCTGGCTCCAGATACCCTTGTGGTTTATACCCTGAGCTATGAGTGTTTCATCTCATGTTTTTATATCCAAAGACATATTCATGAATGAGCTCTTACAACCATGTCTACTGCAGCGTTGGTGTGTTCAAAAACAGTATACTATCACTCAGCCTTTTCAAACGCAAATTACTTAAAGTATACCAGTGTATACTTTAATGATAATACATCCGGTTGTTCATATAAATGAACACCCTAATGACCTGACACAGCCAAAGTCAAATAAAGTCATTTTTAGAGTTTTTGTGGTGCACAAAATCATTCTTGGAGCTTCATATGATTACAGTTGAACCACTGAAGTCGCGTGGAATGTTTTAACAATATTGTTTTGGTTCGTTTTCTGGACTTTTAATGTCTCAGGATCCTTGCTGTCTATGGACTTTTGGATTTCATCAAAAATACCTTAATTTATGTTCTAAATATTAAAGAAGTTTTAGTGGATTGGAACGACATGAGAGTAATTAATAACAGAATTTTCATTTTTGGGTGAACTAATCCGTTAAGTATTGAAGCGGTTGAACTAAATAGCATTTATTGCTTGGACGGAGCAAGAAATACATGTACAGAGTTAATTTGAGATCAATTTTACCCTCTTTAACTTGCTGCATTTCAAATGACAAATTACAAAGCAAAGACCATTTTAAGGGATGTAAACAAAAACAATGGTCCCAACGTATTTCCTGTTTTACATTTTCTATTTTTATAGCTTCCGAGAATCCAAAATGAGATAGCTGTTTCAGTGTATGCAAAGATAGCTGTTTTAACATTAAGTTATGATTGAATTGCCCCTTGTTACAGTTATGAAATAGTTTGATAAGAAGCAGGAAATGTTCCTGGGCCAATGACATCACTGCATTGAAATGGTCTCTAACAAACCTTAGGTGATTTCTTTCATCACCAGTCGTTTTGGCTGGTCGAAATAAATACAGTATACATAAAATATTTAAAATTTAGATAAGATAAAGATCCTCTGATCATGTTAAGGTATGTTATTTATTGTGTGATATAAAGTAATATGTTGTGAATAATACTATTAAATTAAAGTAACCAGTAAAAGAAGAACCTGCAGGGCAGTTAGGATGACTCATAGAAACATCATTTTAAAATCTTTACTTATGTAAGAATGTCTACATATATGTACTAATATTAAAACAGCGTTTTAATAATGTATCATTCTAATAATATGTTATAAAACATAGTATAAAATAATGTATAATTAATGACTCACAAAAGACATGAATAATCCAAAGGTAATTCACACCCTGCACAGAGGTGTTATAAAAGTGATCTATACAACACATATGTGAGGCACATACATTGGGGTGAAAAAGTGCCCCTTACTGATTTCTTATTTATTTTTGCATGTTTGTCACACTTTAATGTTTCAGATCATCAAACTAATTTAAATGTTAGTCAAAGATATTACAAGTAAACACATCATGGAGTTTTTAATCAAACATGTTTTTTTAAGGGAAAACAAAATCCAACCTGCATAGCCCTGTTTGAAAAAGTGTTTGTACACCCCCCCACCCCGCGTTATTACACCTGATTTCAATTTTTCTAGCTACACTCAGGCCTGATTACTGCCACATTTTCACAATCAAGAAATCACTTAAATAGGACCTACCGGACAAAGTGAAGTAGACCAAAATATCCTCAAAAGCTAGACATCATGCAGAGATCCAAAGAAATTCAAAAACAAATGAGAAAGACAATAATTGAGATCTACCAGTCTGGAAAAGGTTCTAAGCCCAGTTCTAAAGCTTCAGGACTGGGTATCTCAACCTGTAGTTATTATGTTTAGAGGGAAACACTTTTTCACAGAGCTATGTAGTTTGGATGGATTTTGTTTTCCCTTAATAATACAAACCTTCATTTTAAAACTGCATGATGTGTTTACTTGTGTTATCGTTGACCAATATTTAATTTTGTTTGATGATCTGAAACATTAAAGTTTGACAAACATGCAAAAAAAAATAAATAAAAAAATCAGTAAGGGGCAAACACTTTTTCACACCACTTTTTTTTTTTTTTATAAATTTAAATATTATTCTACATAACATTTATTATAATAACAGTTGACTATGGTAGCTATCACAATAAAGCTGAATACATGAACTTTCACTTTTAAATAAAAGGTAAATAAAAAAGTATCATCTCCTTATGTTGTTGTTTTTTTGTTGTTGAGGAAAATACATCATACAAGTTTAAATTAACATGAGAAGTAGAAGTAGTTGATAACAGTTTAGCTGGAGCTTCAAGTAGTTTTGCGTCAACTTGATGTTGGTTGAAGCTTGTTTATGAATGCTATCACTGATATTATTTCAGATCATAGCTTGCAAAAACACAAAAAACAAAAAAAAAACGTCTGTTTTGCTGCAAGAAGAACACACGTTTTCTTTTTGTGTGCTCAAACATACAGCTATCTCAAATGTACAGCTTGTGAAGGGAAGTGAGAGATTTCTGCTCCAAACCCTGATCTGCTTTGGTTTATCTGAGAAGAACTTTCAATTTCGAATGACAAGATACAGTGCTCACTGCTCAGCATATATAAGTACACCCCTCACAAATCTGTCTTTTAAATTCATATTTTTAATATGAAGCTATACAATATTATATTTGTGCATATGCATTAGATTAGTCAGTACTGAAGCCAAATCTGGAGCTTATTTAACAAAATAACTTACGATAATGGTCCAAAATCTAGTATACCCAAATGTATATGTTATAGAAAAATATTAAATACAAATTTAAAAAAGAGGGAAAATCAAGAGAAGCAAAAAAATGTGAAAAATTTAGTTGAAATTTTGTAGGTTGAAATTTTTTTTTTCTCAATATTTTGCTTGAATTTAATTGTATTATTTTTCAATTTCTAAATATATTTGGTGACTAAAATATTATTTTAATAAATATATCTGTTTAATAAATCTGTTTGGTTCAAATGCACCCAAATACATTGCCTATATTCACTGAGAAATGGATAAAAGTATTCATTTTCAAAATGGGCTGTACTCAATTACACTGAAAGGAATGACCTTTTGGTGTAGTCAAATCTAATAAATTTGCTCTCATAATTTTTAAATTGTAATATTAAGTGTCAAGGATAACTAGAATTTTCTAAGTAAGTATTTAATATTTACAGATTGACTTCATGTAATAAATGAAATGAGTGAGAGTTATATAAATATTAATATTCATTTACTTTTAATATTTAAATATTTTCTAATCGTCACAAACCTAGTAATATTAAGTAAATTTTAATATTGAATATGTCGCAATGGATGGGGCGTCACGGTGGCGCAGTAGGTAGCACAATCGCCTCACAGCAAGAAGGTTGCTGATTCAGTTGGCATTTCTGTGTGGAGTTTTCCTGTTCTCCCGTAGTGGCGTGGGTTTCCCCCACAGTCCAAAGACATGCGTTATAGGTGAATTGGGTAAGCTACAATTGTCCTTGGTGTATATGTGTAAATGAGAGTGTATGGATGTTTCCCAGTGATGGGTTGCAGCTGGAAGTGCATCCGCATATGCATATGCCTATAAGGACATATGCTGGATAAGTTGGCGGTTCATTCCGTTGTGGCGACCCCAGATTAGTTAAGGGACTAAGCCAAAAAGAAAATCAATGAATCAATGAATGAATGAATGTCGCAATGGATGTGCAGTTCCCAGCCTGCTTTGCGGGGGATTGAATTACGAGGAGAATATTTTGAAAATAAAAGCAATCTTAGGTGTTTAAATTTGAGAGAAAGAGTTTTTAGAGTTTAATCTTCATTAATTTGAAGATTAAGAAGAGTTTTGAGCATGTTTTTTTTTGTTTTAAGGTTACCACCTTGCAGAGGAGTAGCACTCATGCTTTGGGTCTTGGCATTTTTATTATCAGCATTAATGTTTCTTCTCTCAGAGAGACATAGCTGTGCTAACGCTACCTCTGAAATAAGAAAGCACTTTTAAAGTAAATCTGCTCTTGGGTTCAAGTTGCTTAAAATAAAATGAAATTATGCATTTCAAGTAGAAATGTGTGTCTTAATTAAACCAAGTTACACCAAATGTACTAATTTGTAACTAATAAGATTTATTTGAATTGATAAAAGCAATGTTCCTTCTGTTAAAACAAGAACTTGACATTACTTGATTCATTTAAATAAATATAGGCTCAAAATTAGAGATAATCAATTAACCTTTACATCATTAAAGTGTGTTAGGTTAAACATTAAGTAGATTTTACATGATATTGACAAGTTAATTGTACCTGATGTAAGATGGTCAAATGTACTTGAAATTTGTTCGTGCAAATTGTTATGAGGATTTTCTTTTAATAAATCTTAGAAGTTATTTTTTTCAGTTTATGCTGAGCACTGTATGTCTCAACAAAGTGAAGATTTAATTTAATTTTTATTTATGTATCTTTTAAGCATTTATTTCTATAGACTTACCTGGTTTACTGGTAGCAAGCAATTAGACAACTAATTGAATGCTTATTAATAAACTATTTAAATCATAATATTGAGACTTTAATTGCCTACAAGTGCCTAATAAGCACACGAATAAAGCTTGTCACAGGAAAACGGCAGTAATGATTGTGAACGTGAAAGGGAAAAAAAATAAACAGAGGTCTCATTAACATTTTAAAACTTATTGATAATCTAGTGCTTTCTAGTAACATTTGAATTGGTTCATTTGAAAGTAGAAGTTTTGCTCTCGTAAAAATACAGTTGAGGACAAAGAAATTAGCTGAATACTAGTATCTTGCAAAATAACTAGTAAAATATTATGTACGGTCATCATGGCAAAGACAATAGAAACTATTTATTAAAAATAAGTTGGTAAAATTAATATGTTTAAAAATGTGTTGACAAAAATCTTCTCCCCATCAAACAGCACTTGGAAAATATTTTTTAAATGAATTAAAATTTCACAGAAGGGCTAATAATTGTCAACTGTATATATTTTTTATGTCTTTAAGGCACGTTTGTTTTCCTTATTTTACAAAAGTGCATTGTTTTTTGTTGTTGTGAGTACACACAGATAATCGTGTAAAGTCTTAGGCATTCGGAAGATGTATGACTGTTGTCTGTAGGATCATAATTGACCAGTTCGCCTCTTCATCTTCCATATTCTGCACAGACATTTCAATAGCGCACATTTTTCCAAGTTAACAGTAGATTGAGTGTCTGTGTGAAGTTGCTATTTGAGGTCGATAAAGGATAGGCGAGCGTTTGCATGTCCTGCATAATGTATTAGACCTGCCATTAGCAATCTGTCCATCATAAACAGTGTGATTAACTTCACCATATCCTGTGGATTAAAAAAACAAAACAAAAAAAAACAAAACCTATTCTGCATCTCTCAGAAATAAAGGTACAAAAGCTGTCACTGCGATGGTACCTTTTCAAATGGTGCGTGCAAGTACTTAAAGGATACATCTTAGTACTTCAAGAATCCATATTGGTACCTTTAAGTTATATATTATGTCTGCTAACTAAATAAATGGATAATGTATTCGCTCCAGGCGCTTCAGCTCACTCGTTGATTTCTGATTCCTGCTCATTTCCACCATGTAATGGGCTTATGGAGAAGAGCAAGATCTTTCCATGACTACCTCGATGGTTGGAAGGAGAAAAGAGGCAGGAGGATGTCAGTTATGTGGAGAAAGCCACATTACCAGTCTAAAGTCTTTGATAAATGGAGCTTTGATCATAGAAAAGAACGCAGATGAGAAAGCCGCTCCATTTGATCGACAGGATCTGTAAAAAGCAAGCGTGCGCTGCCTTGTACACATTTATTGTTTAGGGCTCAACATGAGAGATGAGTTTATTTGGGGATGACAGATACATTACGCCCTGAAAGGAGTGCGGGAGATGTCAGTTGTGTGCGTAAAAAAGAAAAGAAGAGAAGGAGACTCGCATTTTCCCTCTTGATTTAAGTCAAACTTCAAGTTTTCTTTCTTGTCACATGGGGAGGGAAAAAACAAAGTCACCAGAACTTTGAATTAAGGCATTGCCTCTAAAGAAAGGAACACAGAAATCCCACAAAAGTTTTAACTTTTAAAAAGATCAAGTTAAAAAACAACATTTGAAGTTGAAAGAGCTGAAGTTGGAATCAAAACCACTTACGTGAATATGTGGGAATGCACGTGATTTTGCCAAGTAACAAATGTTTTGTTTAACCATTTAATATTTTGGTTTACTTTTTTTTTTTTTATCAGTAACAAAGCTGAGATAGAATGTTCATGGCCACATCACAGGGTCAGATATTGCCAGAGTTTTGAAAAAAGGTGATTATAAATGATAAAAAGCACATTGTCTTTGAATTTAGTCAGTTTTGTTTCATGAAAGCATCATATCTTCCCATACATACCTATTTTAATTAATCATTACATGCTATAAAATTAATTAATATTCTTTTCTTGTTTTGTCATATCCAGTGACCTCTGTAATTTAATGTATAGTGCAATTGCGTTTTCATATTTTTTTGTTTGATTTCACTTTTGACCTTAATTAATTTATTTGTACGTAAACAGTAGTGCTGCCCTTGATTAAAGACTTTACTGGTTGACTGGTAGTGGTCGTTCACTTTAAGCCATTAGTCAACTCTTTGAACATTTATTAATAAATCATTCAAATCATTATGAATATAAGTCATATATTAATAGTTTAAATTAGCTGCCCAATAATTATATCACCCTGCAGCCCAAGACTGGTTACTTACTGAAGCTAAGCAGGGCTGGTCAGTACCTGGATGGGAGACCACATGGGAAAACTAGGTTACTGTTGGAAGTGGTGTTAGTGAGGCCAGCAGGGGGCACTCAACCTGCGGTTTGTGTGAGTCCTAATGCCCCAGTATAGTGAAGGGGACACTATACTGTCAGTGAGCGCCGTTTTTCGGATGAGACGCTAAACCGAGGTCCTGACTTTCTGTGGTCATTAAAAATCCTATGGCACTTCTCGTAAAAGAGTAGCGGTTTAACCCCGGTGTCCTGGCCAAATTCCCTCCATCGGCCCTTATCCATCATGGCCTCCCAATCATCCTCATCCATCGAATTATTTCTCCACTCTATCAATAGCTGATGTGTGGTGAGCACACTGGCACCCTGTGTTGTTCTGTGGCTGCCGTCGCATCATGCAGGTGGATGCTGCACACTGGTGGTGGTGGGGAAAGACCCCTCCCTCCCCCCTCATGATTGTGAAGCGCTTTGGGTGTATGGCCATACACGATAAATGCACTGTATAAATACACATTACATTACTTTACATTTAAATTACATAATATTAAAAATTGGGAAGATCAAATCCTCCTAGATCCTTTGATTTATTTAAATGCTTCTTATTAATTCCAACAAATTTAATAGCCCAAATAAGCTTGTTATAATCAATTCTAGTTTATATTCTATAGTAAATAATGTATGGGAATAAGAAAGACATAGCTTGAAAAATGTAAAACAACCATTAGCATTTAATCCTACCAACCATGGACGGGAGTGTCTTCTAGAAACTAATATCATTATTAAGCTGATCCACTGTCTTTCCTCTATCATTGTACCCAAGTATTTAAAGGAAT
Source organism: Danio jaintianensis (assembly GCA_903798115.1). Classification (NCBI taxonomy): domain Eukaryota; kingdom Metazoa; phylum Chordata; class Actinopteri; order Cypriniformes; family Danionidae; genus Danio; species Danio jaintianensis. The sequence goes on along the minus strand of CAIGQV010000817.1, from coordinate 714,555 downwards.
TATTATCTATTTTAAACTTAATACTATCTAAAAATCTAGGTTTTCATATTATTTAGGCATTAATTTGCTTTCCCCCCCAGTAAAACCAGAAAAACCAACAAATTCATCAACACGATCAAATAATAAATAGATTTTTCAGGGTCAGAAATGTATAAAAGTATATCATCTGCATGCAGTGAAAGATGTTGAATATTAGTTTAATTAAAGGGATGGTTCTCCCAAAAATGAAAATGACCTCATTATTTACTCTCCCTCATGTGGTTTTGAACCTTTATGAGTTTTCTTCTGTTAACCACAAAAGAAGATATTTTGAAGAAAATTGACTTTTATAGTAGTACTATAGTAAAATACTATGGAAGTCAATGGGTGACAGCATCCAGCATTTCTCTAAATATGTTCTTTCATGTTAAACAGAAGAAAAAACTTTTAAAAAGTGAAGGGTGAGTAAATAATGACAGAATAAAAAATTTGGGGTGAACTATCCTTTTAATCTTTTTTGACCATTTATATTAAGTAGCAACAAAGACCTGTTACACTAATGAATTAAGTGAATCACATTTTTGTTGAAGAGCAAAATAATCGTATTTAAAAGCACAACCTAGCTTACATATTAGTTGCTTACCTCGTTGGCAGCTTATTTAGCTTGTTTTAAGGAAAATCAAACTTAATTTTGACATAATTTCTGAAAACAAAGCAATTTTTGTGCTTATCTAGAAAATGCTTTTTGATTTAAGGATTTTTGGATATGTGGAAAAGAAACAAGACAAAAATTCTAAGTAAGAAAAGCATTTTTTTGCAGTGTGTACTCAATCTTACAGTTTTACATATGTCATATAGGAAATCAAGGCATGCTGTCACTAATAATTAAATCAAAGTGTCTTCTCACAGGAAACGGACATGCGGTCTCATGAATAACCATGAGACACTTGACACATCATTGATTGCTGTAGTCATTTGCCATGTCACAATGTGTGAAGTAAACCCAATGTACATTTTAAACCCTGAGGTTGAAAGCGAGGCAAAGAAGCTCACAATTAACCAGCTTTCACTTACAATTACCATTGATGCTTACAGTGTCTTCTGTGATGATATACACAAGCATACCTATTAATATATCAGAAAATACAGTTTAGTTTTGAATTGAAAGATGCTTTTGATGACAATGTTAATACAGATTATTGTTTAAATTAATTGTGTATGCCCTGGGCGACACTGTAGCTCAGTGGTTAGCACTGTCGCCTCACAGCAAGAAGGTCACTGGTTCGAGTCCCGGCTGGGTCAGTTATCATTTCTGTTTGGAGTGTACATGTTCTCCCTGTGGTGGCGTGGGTTTCCTCTGGGTGCTCCGGTTTCCCCGACAGTCCAAACACATGCAAATTGAATAAACTAAATTGGTCATAGTGTATGAGTGTGAATGAAAGTGTATGGGTGTTTCCAAGTACTGGGTTGCAGCTGGAAGGGCATCCGCTGTGTAAAATATATGCTGGATAAGTTGGCAGTTCATTCTGCTGTGGCGATCCCTGATATATAAAGGGACTAAGCCAAAGGAAAATAAATGAATGAATGAATGAATGTGTATGCCCTTTTATGAATCTGATGTTTCCACCAAAAAACTGTATACAAACATGTACACAATGGATTTTTGGTGCTCCGCACATATATATTTTTAAAGATTTAAATTATTATATAACATTAAATGTTTTATAATGTCTTCCTAAATATTTAAATTATAGTATAAAATGTTCTGATGTGGTTTATTTTGCATATATTGTAATCCAAATGCATGTTATATTCATCAGTCAAAATGAACTGTCATAATTGTTTTTGTCTAAAGGCAATTAAAAAAACCTAAATCTAACTGTAACCCTAAAATGTGGTCAATAACTGTGTTGTACCAAATCCCATATTAATGTAGATACATGATAAAAGTATACCTATTAAAATCCCCGAAATTGCTGTTTAGATTTAAATTGAAATATGCTCTTGATGAAAATGTTTATACATTTGATAGAAAAGAAGATTTGTAATATTAATTGTGTATGCCGTTGTGAAGTCAGAAGGTTCTTTATTGAAAAGATTTTTTATTGAGAACTCGTCATTTGTTGCAGTCATCAAGACGTGTCGCATAAGTGTCACACACCTCGGCTACCTAAACACTGCATAGATTTTTATGCATTTGTAATTCCACAATGGCATGTTATGAATCTGATCTTTCTATACAAACTCACAATCGATTAATTTTCAGGTTTTCGTTAAGTATTAAAATTGTTTATTACACTTAAAGTTTTAAAGTTGCTTCTTTAATGTTTAAATTAATACATAAAACGCTGTTTTTGCACTTTCTTGTTAACTAATACATGTTTTTCCATCAGTCAGAATGAACCATTTTGTTAATTGTTTTTATTTAAAAAGTTTAAACTGTAATAAATTCAAATTCAAATTATTATATACACATTATGATATGCTGTGAAATGCTTACACAATCACTTGTGACCTTAGAATAATAACAACAATAAGAGAAATAATAACAATAAGAATCTAAATTTTTAAGAAATATAAATGCAATAGAAAATAAAGGCAAATATAAAATATTTAAAGACTTTGATATAGAGTATGTGGCTGTAGAAAAAAGTGCAACATATAAAAATATAAAAGAGCTATCTGTACAAACTGAAACAGAAGTGTTTCTAACAAAGTGTCTTGTGCATAAGAGAGGAAGAGGTGTATTCTATATAGGTGGTTTGTCAAACCCACTCACCTAATAACTCTTTTTTTATATTAATAAATTATATATATATATATATATATATATATATATATATATATTTTTTTTTTTTTTTAAACCTTATGACTGACTACATACAATCTACAGATATGCTGAGCTTATACTTAAACTACAACCAGTGATGCTCTAACCAACCAGTCCTAGCTAAAGTAAGCCTTACTCAAACGGTATCTCTGAAATGTGATTGGTCAATAGCGGTGTTGTACCATAACCCACAGTTATACAGATCCAGAACACACCTGGCAATCCACATATAAAGAAAGAGCGCCATCGAACAATAAATATGCACAAGGCTACTTGTAATTTCTCACCTTGCTGTCTGCTCTATCGAATGTTGTGATGTTAATGATTAAAAAGGCTCTGAAGGCTTAATTGATTTTCTTAATTGATTGCTGGCTGGGGGTGGCTGATCCCACTGTGTCTCTAATTAAAACCGTTTGAGTGACCTTGTACGCTCAAATTCTTCTACTAACAGTTTCCATGTGGTATTGCGATTTTAAAATATATCAGTGTCTTCTGTTTACGACAAGTGCTGAATGCGTGTTCTCCTTTTCTAGATCTTCGAGAGGATTCTGTTCATCTGGGCTATACGGCATCCAGCTAGCGGCTACGTTCAGGGCATCAATGACCTTGTGACGCCCTTCTTCGTTGTTTATGTTTTCGAATATATCGGTAAGTCAATAACACTTCAGCTATATGAGATATATAACACTCTCTTAGTATAGGATATTGACTGAGTCCTAAAACAACACTGCTGTGTAAACTCACCTTTGTTTCTGTTCTTCCGTTTTGGTGTTAAATCAATATAAGATGCGGTTTAGACTTATGCATAAAACTTATGCGTAAAACATTTTACATCGCTTCTATCCAATAAGTTAAAGAGACCAAAATCTAAATACCAGAAAGAAAAATAGGCCACTTTGGGCCTTTTTTAATGTGATATAGTACTTGCACCTCAGAAGATGAAGATGAAATGCATTTTTAGTGGTGCATGTTTTTTCTTTTCCGAGCTCAGACAATTTAGTCAAGTCTATTCGAGTCGAGTCTGTTCGAGTCGAGTCTATTCGAGTTTTAGTTTAGTTTTAGGGTGCTTTCACACCTGTAGATCCCTGTTTCGAAACAAAACAATCGATTAAAATTGTTGCAATGTTTATTTTTGTTGTTGGTCCGGTTCGCTTTCACACTGCAAAGTTTCTAAGTGGACCAAAATAGTTAAAAGAAGTCACGTGCGAATAAACTCTCCTCACGTTGGTCAGAGTTTCAAAGTTTATTTTTCCCACTCAGCTCCTTATTTGATTTTATGATGATGAGCAATAAGACATCATAAGCAAAAAGCTGCGCTTTAATTTTGAATGGTGACACCCACAGACATTGACCAAATATAAATCAGAGGGAAGACTTTCTCATACATAGCCATTGGCTAGAATGATGCACTATGGGCTTTACATTATAGAGAGAAATAACAGATAAACCAAGACTGCAGTTCGGTCAATTTTCCTAATGAATAAACAGCTCTGGTTAATAGTTCATCATGCTTTCACTTTCATATTTAACATGAAATGCACATTTACTGGTAGGAATGACATCCCGCCCTGCTCATAATTCTCTCTTTATATAGCCATATATGCCTATTACATATCCATAATACGCTGTGATATAGCTGGTTTGTTAGTTTGTTGGATCGTATTGCTTTCTCACTACAATCGATCTGCTCCAGAGTTCGTTTCAATTGAGACGAGACCACCTCATTCAGGCGATCTCGGACCAGTTGTTTTGGCATGGATCAGAGTGCGATTGCTGGTTTCACATATGCCAAACGTACCGTCCTAACTGGGCGCCAGGTTCCAAAACAAAAGTCTAGGTGTGAAAGCACGCTTAGTTTAGTTTATGCACATTTTTTCTTATCAGATAAAAAAAAAAATCCTACTCTGTTTTTAATGCACATGTTCAGAATTCATGCTCATCTTGGCGTGTCCATTAGGGTTAGTGTCCACCAAAGTGTTTTCACGCTGAGTGTTTGTTTTTTGTTGCCGTTTTTTTGTTGCGCCTGCAGAATTGTGGTCCACTGAGCGGGCATTTTACGGTGAGCGCTCTTTTTTTCAGCCGTTGCAAATTGAAAAAGTCCAGCGCCCATCAGTGAGTGTGTTTACATGGACACCATTACTCCGATTTTAATAAGATTAAGGCAATACTCTGATTAAGAGTCTAGCATTTAAACAGCGATTTTTGATTACCTTAATCCGACTCGAGTCATAGTCGAACTAAACAGAAATGTAATTAAGACGTGGAGTATGCCGATTTTAGTCACATTATTGAAGTGCAGTACAGACATGTAAACACCTTAATCAAACTATTATCATCATGTAGGACTATTCGCTGCATTTTGCGATAAGATATTCCATACACACATGGCTGTTTGACACTATACTCTGCACCTAGGCCACAGACACCCGCATCGCGAAATGCGAAAGTTTTATCTTTCAGTTCAGCGTGCTGTATTCCATTAAAACAACACTCTTCCACCAGTCATTACTTAATACTTGCATTCAATACCTTAGTTTGTCACGGGGGCGTGAATGAAATGTTCCTAAATGAAAGTGAAACTGCCGAACTGCAGTTAAAGTCAAAAAAAAAAAAAAAAAAAGAAAGAAACATCCAAAATTACGTGAAACTTCGGAGGACACATCTATAATGTGGTGACGCAATGACGTTAATCAATCTATGTGCTATAACATGTAAAACGGGAACATGAAAGGAACATTCAAAAAGCAACTCATGTAAACACCTTAATCATATTAATGTCTTATTCAGATTAAGGCAAATAATTTGATTACTGATGTCCATGTAAAAGTAATCAGTGTCATTTTTGAGCTAGCAGTCCAATCAGAGTGGGGCAGGGGTGTAACAATATCATGCAACTGTCAACAAATAATCTTCTATAAAAAAAAGTAGAGCTGTGATATCTGTATCTTAGCAACAGACTGAAAAAAAAAATTATGTGCTGAGGGTTTTTAGGACATTGCTAGTGTTTCTGCAGCACAAAAACCCTTTGGCTATGCGATATTTCAAAACCCTTCGGTTTTTATGCGATATTCCAAAATGTGGATAAAAAGCAGGTGTATGCGAACATGGTTACTGTGGGGGATTTACCAATTGGCAAAATTGTATATAAACATATACAGCGCTCAGCATAAATGAGTACACACCATTTTGAAAATGAATATTTTCATCCATTTCTCAGTGAATATAGGTCATATATTTTGCTGTATTTGAACAAAACATGGCGTCACGGTGGCGCAGTGGGTAGCACGTTCGCCTCACAGCAAGAAGGTCGCTGGTTCGAGCCTCGGCTGGGTCAGTTGGCGTTTCTGTGTGGAGTTTGCATGTTCTCCCCGTGTTCGCGTGGGTTTCCTCCGGGTTCTCCGGTTTCCCCCACAAGTCCAAAAACATGTGGTATAGGTGAATTGGGTAGGCTAAATTGTCCATAGTGTATGTGTGTGAATGAGTGTGTGTGGATGTTTCCCAGTGATGGCTTGCAGCTGGAAGGGCATCCGCTGCGTAAAACATATGCTGGATAAGTTGGCGGTTCATTCCGCTGTGGCGACCCCTGATTAATAAAGGGACTAAGCCGAAAAGAAAATGAATGAATGAATGAACAAAACATATTTTTTAAATGGATATGTTTATTAAAATAATATTTTAGTCACAGAAATAGAAAGATTAAAGATTTAAATTATTGTGAAATATTGGAAAAAAAATTACAAATCACAAAATTTAAAAATGTTTTTGTTTTTGTTATTTATTTATTTATTTATTTATTTAACATTTTTTCCCTAACGTATACATTTGGGTGTACTAATTTTGGACCATTATCATAAGTTATTTTGTTAGATTAGCTCCAGATTTGGCTTCGGTACTGACTCATCTAATGTATAATATCAATATGCATAATAAAATATTAATTTAAATGAGAGATTTGTAAGGGTTGTACTCATATATGTTGAGCACTGTATGTCCGTTCAAGCAAATATCCAAGGATATTTAGATTTTTTTGTGATTCATTTGTTGTGATTGTCTCCTCCTTTTTTTGACCTTTACACCTTTAGGTGATTTGATTTTCCAATAGACTAAACAAGCTGTCCAGACTAATGATTTTGAAGGGCCCAGAGGGACCCTTCCAATGGACTTATGGGACAGTTATAACCTGAGCCAAGCAAAGAGCAAGGGCAGCTAAATTGATGCACTCAAAGGATGGAGGATGAGGTTTTTTTCCCTCAAGCTTTGCGGTTGTTGGCATACATGGCGACACTTGTCCTCGTCATTTGATCTCATCTAATCCTTGAAGAATCAAAGCCCACAGTTTGATATTGCAAGTTACACGCTATTTGTCCTTCAGGGCAGAAACGAAGTATTTCAAACAAGTGCGCAGTTTGCGTGACAGTAGCTGACCTGCAAGAGAACAGTTAGAACGCATTGCTGCTCATTTGCATACATTCCAGCTCTACTTTGGTGCATCGCCAACGGTCTCAATTGCTCATGTCGCAGCAAATCACAGACTCCCTTGAGTACGAATGACTTGTGGTCCGTTGTCATATCAAATCCCTGTCAGTTTGAACGCCCCTTTGTGAATTGCATTATGACACAGGAATTGGGTGAATTTGGGAATGTTTAATTAAAATGTTGTCGTTTTTTACTCAACCACATCATTTCAAAAATATTTAAATTCATCTTTGAAATGTGGACACAATGAAGCCTCAGAGTTTTCTGTCCGTCTATTGAAAGAACACATGATTAAAAGTACAAAAATACATTGCAAAAGTAGCCAATGTGAATGAATCTGTTAAATGCAAGTCTTCTAATGAACGCAATAGTTTTTAGAACATGTTTTTTTAGCATAATTTAACTTTTCCATTAAGGCGATGGTTCCCATCATGGAGTCTGTGTCCTTCTGCTGAAGCTGATATGCTTTCAGATCAAATAAAGATGTATAAATTTTCTGCTAATAGTTTCATATAAAACTGTTTTTAATTCAGGTCCTTACAATGCCAAGATAAGGCAATTGAATAAAATGAATAATTACATATAAATGTAATTAAAGTTGTCTAGCAGGTCTCAAGACTGGATTGGATTTTTGTTGGTTTTTTTACACTGCATGACAATCTGGATTAGCGTGCAGTTGCTTCTGTGTTCACACTGAGCAGTGGATTGGAGGTTACACATTGCATGACTTTATTGTAAGAAGAACTGCTTACAACTCTGTCTTGTTCGTAAACTGTTTCACAACCAAACACCCATGCACCCGTGCAAAAAGTGATTAGCAAATAATGCAAGATCACACATGAGATCCAAGTTCTAGCACAAGATTGGAGTCAGTTCCCCATTGTGGGACATCTCAGATCACAGCTACATTGTGGGGAATCTCAGAAAGAAAGCAGAGTTCCAGAACACACCCACTGATTGAATAATCAACACAGACCAATTGTAGCTCAAAGGTATCTAAAGTTTGTGTTGGTGAGCTGTTTCGAACTGCCTAAATGATCTCAAAAAGAACTTTGTTATGGTCGGATTTTGTTTAAAATGAGATGATTTCCGTTATTTTTTTTATTTTGTTTGAAGTATTCCGAGGCCTTACCTCTCTCCCAAACTCCACACGAGAAGTGACAACACATGAGATCCAAGTTCTTGCGCAAGATTGGAAACGGTTCCCTATTGTGGTATCTCAGATCGCATGTCAAAGAATCAGAATCAGAATCAGAATCAGAAAGAGCTTTATTGCCAGGTATGTTCACACATACGAGGAATTTGTTTTCGTGACAGAGCTTCTACAGTGCAACAGAATTACAGAGACAGGACAAAAAACAGATAATAAATATATTTAAAAAATGAAAGTTGTAGTGAATGCAAATATACAAATTGACAAGTGTATGTACAGGAATATTACTATATACAACAGCAGCTGTTATGTGCAAATTAGCATGTAAAATATGTTGTTAAATAAGTGTTTGTGTATAAAAAGTGTATAGCAGTAGTGATGTTTGTTCCATAATTACTATCATCAAGTGTTCATGAGATGGATTGCCTGAGGGAAGAAACTGTTTCTGTGTCGGGCTGTTCTGGTACACAGTGCTCTGTAGCGTCGACCAGAAGGTAAAAGTTCAAAGAGGCAGTGTGCTGGGTGTGAGGGGTCCAGAGTGATTTTGGCAGCCCTTCTGCTTGCTCTGGATAAGTACAGTTCTTGGAGAGTAGGGAGGATTGTACCAGTGATTCGCTCAGCAGTCCGAACTATTCGACGTAGTCTTCGGAGGTCGGATTTGGTAGCTGAGCTAAACCAGACAGTTATTGAAGTGCAGAGGACTGATTCAATGATGGAAGTGTAGAACTGTTTCAGCAGCTCCTTTGGAAGGTTGAACTTCCTCAGCTGACGAAGGAAGTACAACCTCTGTTGAGCTTTTTTGACAATGGAGTCAATGTGAGTGTCCCACTTCAGATCCTGAGAGATGGTGGTGCCCAGGAACCTGAATGACTCCACTGCTGCCACAATGCTGTCCATGATGCTCAGTGGGGGGAGAGCAGGGGGGTTTCTCCTGAAGTCCACTATCATCTCCACTGTTTTGAGCGTGTTCAGCTCCAGGTTGTTGTGACTGCACCAGACAGCCAGCTCCTTAACCTCCTGTCTGTAAGCAGACTCGTCACCGTCCTGAATGAGGCCGATAAGTGTGGTGTCGTCTGCAAACTTCAAGATTGTGACAGAGGCGTCCTTTGAGGTGCAGTCATTTGTGTACAGTGAGAAGAGCAGAGGGGAGAGGACACACCCCTGGGGGGCGCCAGTGCTGATTGTGCGGGTACTGGATGAGAATTTTCCCAGCTTCACCAGCTGCTGCCTGTCCGTTAGGAAGCTGTTGATCCACTGACAGACAGAGTTGGGCACGGAGAGCTGAGTTAATTTGGGCAGGAGAAGTTTTGGGATGATAGTGTTGAAAGCCGAGCTGAAGTCAACAAACAAGATCCTCACATAGGTCCCTGGTCTGTCTAGGTGTTGCAGAACATAATGCACTCCCATATTGACTGCATCATCCACAGACCTGTTTGCTCTGTAGGCAAACTGAAGAGAGTCCAGTGAGGGTTCAGTGATGTCCTTCAGGTGGGCCAGCACCAGTTTTTCAAAAGACTTCATGACCACAGATGTTAGCGCCACCGGTCTGTAGTCATTTAGTCCTGTAAGTTTGGGTTTCTTTGGGATGGGGATGATGGTGGAGCGTTTGAAGCAGGAGGGCACTTCACACAGCTCCAGTGATCTGTTGAAGATCAGGGTGAAGATGGGGGCCAGTTGGTCAGCACAGGATTTTAGACAGGCTGGTGTTACAAAATCTGGGCCTGGTGCTTTTTTCCTCTTCTGTTTTTGGAAGACCTGGCGCACATCATCTTCACTGAACTGAAGTGTTGGGGAGACGGGGTGTGGTGGAGGTGTTGATGGTGGTGTGAAGAGCAGTTCAGAGTGGGTGTGGGGTGTTTTCTCAAACCTGCAGTAAAACTCATTCAGGT
>CAIGQV010000817.1:613513-625511 GCA_903798115.1 Danio jaintianensis | reverse complement strand
ATGAACAAGAACAAGAAGATGAACAAGAACAAGAAGATGAACAAGAAGAAGAACAAGAAGATTAACAAGAACAAGACGAACTAGAACAAGAAGTTGAACAAGAAAAAACAAGAAGGAGATGATGATGATGACAATGAACAAGAAGAACAAAAACAACAACAAGAACAACAAAAAGAAGTAGCACAAGAAGAATTACAAGAAGAAAAACAAGAAGAGGAAGAAGAAAAGATTTATGAAGGGTCGTCTGAAGACTGCAATAGATGGCCAAAAAAATCAGCTTTGCTATAACAAGACTACATTTTAAAACATTACAATAGGGAATAGTTCTTTTAATCTGGGCTAATATTTCACAATCTCTACTTTTAAGCAAATAATAAATGAAGCGTTGGTGAGCATAAAAAAGGAACTGTACATAACTCTAGGTTGTAAGTACTGCAACAGACTAGAATATAAAAATATGTTTATTTCAACTACATCAATCACCTTAAATTTTTACTCTGACAAGAACTTTTGGTAACACTTTAGTAAGAACAGTAACAGTTCAAAACACCATTTACTACAGGCGTATTACCTGCCTATTATTAATATATTAACTGTTTATTAGCCCTTATAAAGAACGATCTTATTTTACATCCCAATACCTAAACCCAACTACTACCTAACTACCAATGAATACGCAGCTAAATAGTAGTTTATTGAGCTAATAGTCTTAGTTAATGATTTGTTAATAGCGTGAATTGTACATTAAAATAAAGTGTGACAATTTTTTTTCATCTAGCTCAAGTCCAAAAAAGTGTTCATGGAGCTGTTCTGTCTGAAGTCAATTCATTGCAGAAAATACGACTTCCTGAAGTCCTCCATCTCTGGCCCTCTCTGCAAGTTCAAAGACGACAGATCTGGGTTCACTTCTCTCTGAGTGAGCACTTTCAAGCAAACTCCCGGCACTGACAGCACGCCTTTCATTGCTTCTGGCCAAACATGAATGCAATGGCCCAGTGATTTGATGGAAGCGTAAGAAAGGATTTTGGCCGAGGTAACAGTAGGCTATGAAGCCATGACCACAACAGCGGTATCAGGTCAATGCATACGAGTTTACACAATGGAAATGTCACATTTTGAAGCCCTCAGAAGGCAACGCATCACCTTCATCTCGAAGACAGATGAGTTTGGTTCATGTCTCTATGAATAACTGTGCTTGCCTCCCCACAGTTTGAATATATACACAGGAAAGTCATCCAAAGGTTTGAAGCAAGAGCTAAAAAATCTGGAAAACTTTTGCGCTAACACATGAAGAGCTTTAAGTAAATCAAGACCGGCTTTGGCGGTCAGTTATCTCTTGCTTTCATTTACCACACGCTGGTCGATTAAACCAAAACAGTTCCAAAACCTGATTTTATGCATTCCGAAAGACAAAAAAAGTTAAACAAGTGAGTGAACAAGTGGACACTGCCATCAAGAGCTTAATCCACAAACAAAACTGAATTTAAGGGTACCTATTATGCCCCTTACAATATGTAATTTAATCTAAATAAGTCAAGTCTAAATAAGTCTTTGATGTCCCCAGACTGTGTCTGTTAAGTTTCAGCTCAATATACCCTTTAGATCATTAATTATGCACCGTTTAATATGTCACTTTTGGGTCAGCGGAAAAAAAAACAAGCTGTTTTTTGTGTGCCTGTGCCTTTAAATGCAAATGAGCTGATTCTTCCCACCCCATATTTGAAGTAGAGTGGTGTTTGAGCATGTTCAACACTTAATAATTCATTATTAAAATGCAAAATTGTGCTTGCTAACATTAGTCAATGGTTTGTGAGTTAACATGAACTGACAATTAACAACTTTATTTCCATTAACGATAACAAAGATAATAAATGTAATGTTCATTGTTAGTACATGTTAGTAAATACAAAAACTATTAACTATTAGGCCATTGTTTTAATCACCCATTTATTATTATTATTATTATTATAATTATTATAATTATTATAATAATAATTATTATTATTATTATTATTCACTTATTAATAATGGTTCTTTATTAATTATTATTATTATGCTAATTATCACTATTATTATTATGCTAATTATCACTATTATTATTATCATCATGGTTAAAATACGTTTTTGCCACATTTATGTAATAATTATGATTAATACATAAAATCATTAATTGAAGGACAGAAAGATTTTTGAAAGAAACAAAATACAAATGTAAATCTTTTGTAATTGTATTAATATCTTAATCATTATGACACATCCGTCTGTCTTTCTGTTTATGTAATGTTTGCAAACAATGGTTGATTGCTAAATAAATAAATAAATAAAATGTATGAGTTGGATCTCTCTATGTTGTGACTTGAATGAATGGGTCAATGATGATGCACACACTCATACTATTTGTATTTACTGTGTATTTAAACATGACATTTAATTCAAAATGCACATTTTTCTTGAACATTTTGTAAACTATATTAAGTGCGCAAAACAGTATGCTTGTTTTAAACTAGATTGTTTACTATACTGTAGACACTGTTCTCCAAAAACCCTTTTATTACTTTAGAAGACTTCAACAGTCATAAAGGCCAAGTGGTGTGTTCATTTGTAAACAGTGTGTGTAGTAACTCTCAGGTCTGTGGAATGAGAGTATAAGTACTAAAAAAAAAAGAAAAAAGTGACCCCAAGCATCAGTAAGCACTAAAATAATCATGGGTTGCTGCTGCAAATCCTGCCGCAGTTATCTCCTCTTGCCCTTGCTTTCACTGTTTGCTCAGCTGGCAAAATCAATATCAGAAAGCAACTCAGAGTAGCTCCAATCACAACCCGACCAAACCTGAGGCCTTCGCAATTGCAAATAAGCCATCAAATAGAAGTTAAGCTTCTTCAAAATCATTTTAATGCTCTGCAACCACACGGCCCGTCTTTATTGAAAGAAATGATCAATAATGCATGTTAAGCAATACCGTAGTCTTACTGACTTGTGACTGGCCGTGACAAGCGTTTTTTCTTTTTTTTTGTGGTGCCCTCTGTGCTAACACACATATCAACACGGCAAGTCTGGTGTTTTGGGAAAGAATCCATGGACACGTCCCAAGTGGGTAACAAATAGGCAAACAAACCATGTGAACCGTCTATTGGCAATTCCCGCAAACTGCATATCCAAATCAGTCAAGTAGAATAAAGGGACAGTCAGCTGTTGACAGTATCTTTGTACAGTATATATGGAAGATAACTGATATTGAACACTAGAACTATCAGAGTTCTACTACTACTAGAATTACCATAATGGCCATTCTGACCGTTCTCATATACAGTTAGACGTCATATTGTCACATCATATTTACATTTAAGTAAAATGTAAGTAGCTTCTATTGAGATATTAAAATTATGCTTTAAATGTCTATCATCATATTTAACGAAGTCAAAACCCTAAAAATATGATCTTTTTGGTAATACAGCCTATAAATGCGTAGTTAGGCTACTAGAACACCATTCATTTTCACTTTTGCAAGCAAGGGAGAAGGCTTTTTTGCGGTACTGAAAATGCTGTTTTCACTTTATATTTTGGGGACAACTTAATTCTTGTGTTCAATCCCCTTAAATTTGTAAAAACACTTAAGTTAACTTAATCGATGTGTGTTGGGACAACATAAAGACATTGCATGTAACTGCATTTTTTACAGTGTTTAAAGACATATCTGAAGTAAAGCTGTTTTTGCTATAGGAGGCATAGAGCATGCAACTTAAATTTGCATAACTACATTGAAAAAAAAATAAGTTGACAACCTAAAACTGCATGGCAACCTGCTGCAGAGCTTCTTGAGTTGACTCAACTTAAATCAAGTGCAGTCAAGTCCAGTACTTGGTATAAAAATTAACTCAAAAAAGCTGCGCACACTGTAAAAAGCAATTAAATCAATTTTCTTTAAAATTACAAGTTGATTCTACTTTAAAAATTAAGTATTTTGTTTAACCTAAACTGTTAAGTTCACTTAACTTTATTTTTAGAATTGGGCACATCGTTCATTTACGTAAGATTTTGAAGGCAATGAGTTTTCTCACTTTTTCAACTAATTGCTTTTTACAGTGCAGCAAGTTATCTTACAAATTTAAGTCACTTTTTTTTTTACAGTGGTTGAGAGAGCTCAATGCACTGTACCTTAAGAAAACACCTGCAATTTAAGAAAACATCTTTATCAGTTTGACAACATACTGTACACTCTGCAAATCCTTACAACAAATGCTCATTTTGATCTGAAAAAAACAATCAATCAAACAATCAAACAAACAAACAAACAAGTTGACTGAAGCACGTTGTATTTGCATTATGTTTTACATTCAATCATTATCCTACTAAAAGAGCATATTTATCTGCAATTTATTTTGACCTCGGTTTAATGCTGCGTTCACACCAGACGCGGATGAAGCATCAAGCGTAAGTGATTTACATGTTAAGTCAATGCAAAGATTCGAATAGACATCCCGCGGCGCGATTCCTGCGAATGAGTCGGTGCGAATGATGCAATTCGGGAGAATTGAGCATGCTGCCCGTTTGACACGCTTAGCGCAGGATTTGCTTGACTTCAGCGGACATTCGCACCACATTAACCAATCAGGAGCTTGCTCTTGTAGCGGCGCGATTATGACATAGTACTTGCAGTTGGTGTCCAGAGGGCAAATCCTCCTGCCCACACCGGACAACAGCTCATCAAACTATGCTCAGCTCAGTCAGAAGCACTGCTAAAAGCTTCCATCATCCAGATATAGTTTCAGGAGGAGATGATGAACTCACAGAGCTGGGTGCACCTCTGAAAGGATCTAGTGGACTCAGACACAACACCGAACAAATCTACGCTGTTGTTCAGCTTTCCTAAAGCACAGCTACTCTCTCAATAAAATCCACGTTAGCCATTTAGCAACGAAGTTAAAGTCACCAGGCAGACAGAAGCCTTGCCCATGACGCGGATCCACATCTATTGTGAAGTGAATTTGACGTGCAAATGAAGCAAGTTAACTCACGTGTCTATTTACACACGAATAGCCCGATTTACGCGTCTGGTGTGAACACAGCATAATAATTAATGAAGAATTGCGAATTTACTTTCATTAATCTTTAAATTATATTTAGTTAAGTTAATTTAGCTTTCTTATATAATAACGTTTTACAGCTAATCGTCAGTTCATTTAGGCTAATAATATGCCAAAGACAAAGGAATCGTGCAATCAGGGTATTGAAATAAACAAAAAAAAAAAGAACCTACAACTTCAGTCACTGCACAATAAGCAAATCCCAACCGGTTCTATCACTTTTTCAGTCATCCCCTTGATTTATTTGCATTGTGATCCATAATATCTGCATGTGTTGTGAGGATTTGCAGTGCATTTTCTATTTATGTTTGCAAACTGACAAAGATGTTTTTTTTATTTGCAGAATGTTGAGCTCTCTTGGCCAATATATGTAATGGATTATCACAATGAAACAAAAATAAAAGTTAAATTATTTAAAAGTATGTTATTTTTTGTATTATAATATGCTAATTTTCCATTGTTTTTTTTAAATAAATGTGCTTGGCTGACATGCGTCTTTTGAAGCACTGCACACGAGCGCCACATTTTTTAGATGCCATGTCATGTTAAAAGATCTTCAACTTTTACACGTAACACAACTCATCAGTGTCCAAAGCAGTGGTCCAATCAGAAGAACTCGGAGGTGGGACAAGCTTTGCAAGTTTCTTTTTACAGGTTTATGTGTCTTGATATCCTACTGATCTACGCTGAACTTTTAAAAAAAAACCTTCCCACATTTTTAGACTCAAAGATGCATCCTGTGTGAATGGGCCTAAGAATTCAGTGTAATTTTCAGATTCCTTTGAGCTGAGTGCACAGAAAAAAAAATCAGCAATCAGAAATGGGAGCCCATTATACCGCCTGGAAGTCTTCCATAAGTGTTAGGTTAGATGTGAGTAACACCTCTGAAGTTCCTGGCTGTGCTAAAGATACTTTCTCTTTCAAGCTCTGGGTCTTTTCATGGTTTGGTGTTAAAAATCTAAACCTAGACCTAAAAAAATAAATAAATAAAGATAAATCTTCTTTCGAAAAATGTCAGGATATATATAAAGGCAAGCATATTTACATAGGGTTTTTCAGCGGTGGCATATAACATGGTGGATGTAATGAAATTACCTTTAATTATCACAAGATTCGCTTGTTGTCATGGTAACTGTGGTGAGACACAAAAGTTCGTATAATGACATAAGACCAGTTATATACTCCAGATATCTTATCATCTTAAACACGCTTTTACTGCATTGTGAAGTGACTTTCATAATGCAATTAACACAAAGTAAGTAGAATTGTGAACACTTTAATTTTGTTTAACCTCGACATTTAAAATAGACCATTATGTTTATGTGACTGCATTAGAACCTCCGTAGGTTTTATACTTATATAAACTGTTTATACAATAAACAGTAAGTAATACTGTTCAATAAAATATTTAAAACATATTCAGAAGATTTGTATTTAGATATAAAGAGGACCTATTATGCAAAAATCACTTTTATAAGGGGTTTAAACACGGTCGTGTTGCAACAGTGTGTGAATATAACCAGCTTCTAATGCTAAAAATGTACTTTTATTTATTATCTATTTATTTAACAGTCTGCAGAAACACTTTGATTGACATTCTCCCATTGTACGTGTCATCAGAGGGGGAAAGCCCTGCCCATTAGTGACGATCTCTCCCTCATTAGCATAGGACAGTAGTCTTGTTTTTTAATCTGCCACTATGCTGACACACAGGCATTTGTAGCTCCGCCCTCTTTTGAAAAGAAAGCTGGGAGCAAAATCTCATTTGAATTTAAAGCGACACTCAGATCAAAGCCTAAAAGGGGCAGTTTAAAAGAGTTATAAAACATTATTTGTTGGGTATTTTGAGCTGAAACTTCAATACACACTCTATCAGAAGTAAAAAAAGGGGCATAATAGGTCCTCTTAAGGTAGTCAATTTTACTTTCTTTTCTTTTTTTACTGTCAACAATGCAATTGTGACATAGTTTGACTTATTTTGAAGATGTACAGCATTCCTGACATCACTTTGTGATATATAAAGAAATAGTTAATAACAAAATCTAAATTCTGTCATTATTTAGTCAATATGATGTTATTCCAGCAATAATTTAATGTTTTTTTTTTTCCCTGTTCTAATGTCTTCTTGATTTTCAGAAGAAAAGCATAATAATTATGAAGGTGAAAATTGAGAATTGACTGCCCAAAAACAAACAAATAATAAAATAAAATAAAATAAAATAAAATAAAATAAAATACAGCCTCTTTACAGGACCATTAGTACAACAAGTGTGCCGCCACTACCACTGGTTGTTTTTTATTATAAGATGATTTAAAAACATATTTTGAGACCTGTTGAGTTCTCTTCTATTTTGTTGTGCTGTATTACAAGAACACAAGAATGAATTTTATGTAAACAACCCCCCAAAACAGCATAATAATACAGGGCTTTCTTATTCACCTAGTCATTCATTCAACCCAGCCCTGAAGAGCAGTGTAAACAAGTCATTTAGCAAGGACAAAAGAGAGAGAGAGAGAGAGAGAGAGAGAGAGAAAAAGATTTACTCTAACATCTAAGGAATTCTGTTTCTTCCTCAGGGTAAAAAAAGATTGTGAAAGTTTAAACTGAGAAAAAGGGCAAACTGAGAAAAAGAAAAGAAAAAGCAATTAATGTGTACATACGGAGTAAAGTGGAACATTCAAACTGAAAGGTAAATTTGTTCTATGACGTGATATTAAGGCGTATTAAATATTTAGAATTTAATTCCCCATCTTTTCACTGAAGAAGTCGTACCATCAGTGCAATGAAAACAAAATGAATGATTTCACTCAATCATTCAATCCCTCGGTTGGTTTTAATAAAAGTGAAGAAGTCAAAAATGTACGTCACTAAAAATATTGGTAATAACCCAAAGACCATTTTTACAAGACGGTGATGACGCACTTCAAAGGTCACCAGGATCTTAAATCCTAAAAAGTATTAATTATTTTGATTTTAAAAATAATAATAAAATGTAGAAAGCTATACTTTGTATTATATCATCCTTACATCAAATTACACAAACAATAATAATAATAATAATAAAAAATATATATATAAACTTGTTTGGTAACACTTTATTTTGGTGGTCCCTATTGCACATTTTGTTGACTAAACTTTGCGTTGCAACTACATGCCAATTACTTCTCATTTGAGTATTAGTAGACTGTCTGCTTAATATCTGCTGAAACTGCTCCTTCAACAGACATTTAACTGACTATAAGAAACTTTGCAAGTACATGTCAACTTACACTAACCCTAACCCCAACCTAACAGTCTACTTATAATCTACTGAAAATTAGTTGGCATGTAAATTCAATGCAACTTAATTTCGACAAAATGCATTAAAGGGCACCTAGTTTACCCCTTTTTCAAGATTTAATATAAGTCTTTTGTGTCTCCAGAATGTGTCTGTAAAGTTTCAGCTTAAAACACACATCAGATTATTCATTATACCTTTCAGAAGTTTGTCATTTTTAGCTCTGAGCATCTTGTAGCTGTTTTGGTGGACTGTGCCTTTAATGCTAGTCCTCCCCACCCACCGTTCCCACGTCTCTGCCCTCGGCTGCCTCAGATAACAGACAGACATGAAGGAAGCAGATCTCACGTAATGTTTGTGAGAAATATTACAGTAAGAACTTTCCCAATGATTATTTGATGTATTTGTTGTGGAGTTGCAACGATGAGTCACACACAATGTCATTACTAAGTTCACGCAGACACACAGATACACACACACACAGACAGCATGCGGGTTTAGCTTTGCACTGTATTTGCACAGCAAATGTGACAGGATACACATTAATATCCACTGCTGTATGGATATCCGTTATGTTAATGTACAAAATAAACCTGATTTATCGTCCACAAACCGGGATTGACGCGTCTTTTTTTATAATTGTACTGACATGCGGCTGTGGTGATAAAGTAAAGCTGAAGTAAATCGCTGTAATTCATTACAAACATGCACTGTTTTAAAAACATGTTAAACTTGTAAAACTCACTCTTGATCACATTTGATGGTGATTGATGATCCTAGCGAACTGAACAGATCTTTTATTCCCGGTTGCTTTGCGCACGTCCTGTCTTGTTGATATGATTATACGCGTTACTACGGAGACATGTTAATACGCAGCTGCCAATCAATTCGGTGGGCGGGGAAACCGCACTCCTACGTCAAGTTGCGGTCGGCCTCAAAATGGAAGGGATTTAAATACTATTTTAACGTCAGGAAATTTAAAAAAAAGAGACTTATTGTCTTTATATCACCCCAATATGACTGTGGACACACTATACCTACACACAGTTCTGTCCAAACAGCTTAAAAAAGATGATTTTCATCATAGGTGCCCTTTAAAAGGACCATCAAAATAAAGTGATACCACTTTTATATAAATATAATAACTTGTATTTATGTTTACGTTCTCTCTTCTGGCTGCAATTTTTAGTCACACACAATTTTTTTTCTTTTGTTTGACACTATTGTGGAGTGTCTTTTTTTTTGAGAATTGGAATGCAGAAAATGGCGTCTAAATTTATCCCACTATGACGACTTCTGTTAAGAAACCCGGATATGTGAAAAGGATCTATTGATAATCTATTGATATGTAATCAAGTAATAATACATGTTGTTAGTGTTAACACTATATAATGAACCCCCAAAGGCTGTTGAGGTTTTTTTTACCTGATGAAAGTTGTGTCGTGTCATCTAATGTCGTAGTTTGTGTAATTATGCCATCTTATGTAATGTCATATGCTATCTACTCTGTTATTTGTTATTAAGGTCAGACGGGGGTCAAGTGTGACTAAGTGATGCCAATTCATTCATTCATTCATTTTATTATCTGCAGCATAAACATTAACCAACTCCACAAAGACTATGTCATCTTATGTCACATTATGTCTTGACTCTTGATGAATCATGTTACATGTATGTTTGCAAATGATGGCAATTATTATAATTTTTAACCTGAAGCAACTTATGTCATCTTATCTCATCACATCCTATGTCATGTAATGTCATGTCATCTTATGTCAAGTCATCATGCGTCATGTTATGTTATGTTGTGCCATGTCATGTCGTCTTATGTTACTTTATGTCATTTCATCTTATGTCATTCCATCTTATGTCATCACATCTTATGTCATGTCATCTTATGTTGTGCCATGTCATGTCATCTTATGTTACTTTATGTCATTTCATCTTATGTCATGTTATGCCATCTTATGTCAAGTCATCATGCGTCATGTTATGTTAGTAAACGATGCCAATGTCGATTTTAAAAAAAACAACCTGTAGCATAAACTTATACACCACACAATGGACCACAAAAAGACTGCTGAGGGTTTCTTACCTGATAAAAGTTGTGTTGTGTCATTACATCTTATGTTGTGGTTTGTGTCATTATGCCATCTTATATAATGTCATATGCTATCTGCTCTGTTATTTGTTATTAAGGTCAGACGGGGGTCAAGTGTGACTAAATGATGCCAATTTATTTATTTATTTATTTATTTATTTTTTATCTGCAGCATAAACATTAACCGATCCCACAAAGACTGTCACCTTATGTCACATTATGTTTTGAGTCTTGAAGCATCATGTCACATGTATGTTTGCAAATGATGGCAATTATTATATATATATATATAAACCTGAAGCAACTTATTATGACATCTTATGTCATCACATCTTATGTCATGTCATCTTATGTTGTGCCATGTCATGTCTTCTTATGTTACTTTATGTCATTTCATCTTATGTCATGTTATGCTATCTTATGTCAAGTCATCATGCGTCATGTTATGTTAGTAAATGATGCCAATGTCAATTTTTTTTTTTAAACCTGTAGCATAAACTTATATACCACATAATGGACCCCCAAAGACTGTTGAGGGACTCCTAACTGAGAAGTGTCTTGTCATGTCATCTTATGTCATGTCAAATGCTATGCTATTTGCTACTAAGTTCGGACAGGGGTTGGTGTAATTTTGTTATATTATTATTTTAAAAAGTAATAATAATCTACAGAATAAACTTTAACTGACCCCACATAGAGGGGTCTCTTAGCTGCTGTGCTGTGTTAGTGTTGTGTCATGTCATTTCATTTTTTGTCTTGTCATATGCTATGTTATTTGCTACTTAGGACAAACAGTGTGACTAAATGGCAGTAAAAAAAACCTTCAGCAAAAACAAAGACTGTGGAGGGTCTTCTTACCTGATAAGTGTCCCACAGACGAATGGTGCAGCGCAGAGGAAGTTCTCTCATAAGAAGATTGTTCATCCAGCGGAAAGCGAACTGCAAATACTCCACCTCGTACTGCTGCATGTGGCGATGGACAGTCTCTGTTCAGAAAACAAAAAGAACAACAGTAAAGCACCACACTGACGTCAATCGCCTCATTCATCTATCACAAACAATTACATGACCATTAGAATCTCTTCAGTCAAAATTGGGACCAAACAATAAATGACAGACGCTTGGTGGACACAACACAACAATAACACTTATTCCCATCGCCATTTTTTTTTTCCTCACGCACAGACACCAGACGCCGTTCATGCATGACAGCCTTCAGGCCATAAGACATAACACCCTAATAAAGCCATAAAGAATATCGACGTCCATGCCATCATGCGCTCGCCGCTGTCATGAAAGCATGAGGTAATTACTCAGCTGTCAGGTCAGTGTCTGAGAGCGTTATGTTTGAGAGGAAACAGCAGCTTTATTTATGGCCATCTCTTTAATCAACACAGACGCGCTACTGATGGGTGGTGTAACATGCATGACTGCGTGTCCCTGCAGAAATATAGCCATCTTCATCTGCCTCCTGACAACCATGCCATTTTCCCGGCCGTCCCTAGAACAGTGGGTTTTGGTTGTGGGTTGAGGG
>CAIGQV010000817.1:578365-595281 GCA_903798115.1 Danio jaintianensis | reverse complement strand
AGATAGATAGATAGATAGATAGATAGATAGATAGATAGATAGATAGAGTTCAGCACTTTTGATTATGATTGATGTAATATAAAATGCATGAAGTACAGAGGGGAGAGGGAAAAATAAAATATAAAATCAAATAAAATGCCACGTATGTATCAGGATCACTCACTGTATCTTTCATAATTACCCTCACAGCAGAAGATATTGTATAGTTCAATACTGGTGTATAGAAAATAAAAAAAGGCAGGCAGTGTGCGCTTGAATCTCAAATATCAATTGTTCCCTTTCATTGGTTTCTTTGCAAGGCACTTCCAAACCCCATTTGAATGTCTAATAGAAGACATTATCTGTAATCAAGAGTGGCTAAACACAATAAATGTGACAGGCGAAAAGCTCTGGAGCCTGACAATGTGAAGGTTACTCAAGAACAAGCCAGAGTACAAAGACTTCAACTGATAAAGCTCACTCACCAGCCTCATTAAACCAGATGTTAATGTGCTTATCTCACTGAAATGCATCACATTAGCCAATTCAAAACTGCTAGATTGATACAAACTAGATGTACATCAGGATTCAGGATGCTACACTTGATGAATGTTCATTTAAGTCCTAGTCGTCAGTCAATAATTTGGGGGTGACGTTTGATTGCAACCAGTTATTTGAAGGACATTTATGGTTTTATGACCTTGCGGCTAGATTACTGCAGTAGGGCTGCAGTCCTAAAGGAGTTTAACACCTGTGCCTAATGGGATTTAAAAGTTTTTTGTTTGTTTTAAGTGTATGCTGGAGCAAACGTGTCCTTTAGCGAAACTGAGTTTGACACCCCTGCCCTAAGAGATTGTTATGTTGCATTAATCGGGGCGACCGGAAGAAGAATTTTTGAGGTTTAGACTTCCCAAAAAGACACTGTAAGAATAATTGGATCTAAGTTTATCTGTCTCTCTCCTTATGCCCAGGTTCGCATAATCTTGGATCCAGTCTGTATCCAGAGCAGATTGTTGTCGTGCACAAAAAACAAACTCAACGCAGCCCCACATGATCTATGAGGATATTAATGTGTCAAGAATGGAAGACTTCCTGCAAAGACATCTTAGTGGCAGATAAGTGTTTACACAAGGGGTCACCAATCTCAGTCCTAGAGGGGTGGTGTCCCTGCAGAGTTTAGCTCCAACTTGCCTGAACACACCTGTCTAGTTTCAAGTATACCTAGTAAGATCTTGATTAGCTTGTTCAGGTCTGTGTGAATAGGGTTGGACACCGGCCCTCCAGGAACAAGTCTGGTGATCCCTGGTCTACATAGTTACCTTTTGTCAGTCTGAATACTTTCCCTGAAACCTACATGGACCTGCACCTTTACCTTGAAGGATGCTTATCCTTCTTATGGCCACAGATGTTTATAGACTGCAGCTCTGTCTATTTTCCCTTTGGCCAGAGAAGAACTGGTCCCTCATCTGAGCCAAGATTTGTTCTCATTTTCTGTAAATTGGTGGCATTTTGGTTCCTTGCCACTTTCGCCTTTGGTTTACTTGGTTGAGCTGCTCTTCAGTGGAACGTCCTTCAAGAGTGACATTCATATTAACTGAATCCATTTTACTCTCACTATATTCAACTACACTAGTATTCAACCTGCCTGATATGCTGATTATGCTCCATAAAGTGAAATATTGTTTGCTTTTATTCCATTCTTCTTGTTCATTTATGCAAAACAGCTTTGGCAATGGATATTTCATTAAGCACTATGGAAATAAAGATGATTTGACTACTGCTTGTCTTTCAGATTGGTATTGATATTTTTTGGGAAAAGAATGAATTTATTTGTAGAAAACCAAAACTTGTGTTGTGTTGTGTTCAAACACTTTTCAACCTTATTTCACTCTGAAGAGTTCCGTAAACAACTGATTAATAAAACCGGAATAGGCAAATAAATATTCTGTTGGAGCACAAATACAGAACTGAGTAGGCAATCAAAATGAAAGTGGAGGAAAAAACAAGCAGCTCTATATATAGAGTAAAAAAAACAACTGATGAGAGTGAAACACACACTACATTTCTCTCTATTTCCCATGAAGAGAGCGGAGCAAAAAACATCAACAATATGCTCTGACTCCGGTCTTTCTCTCAGAAATTAAAGCAATCATTGGGTCTAATGCAGGCTGAGGAGATAGAGGCCTTGTGCGGGAGGAGAGGAGAGGGCTTCCTGTCTCCAAGAAATGGGCATTGAATTCTGATTACGGCCACCTAATAGAAAGTAATGAGAGAGGCTTATGCTCCAGTGCCTTCTGCTTTCCTGGCCAGAGCAGCGAGCGCTCTCCACTAAAGGCCAAAGCACTGGTGCACTGATTGGGGCTGACACTGCAGCTGAAGGGGGGTGGAGGGGAATAGGTTAGTCAGAGACAGAGTGAGATAAAGAGAGTGAGGACACGGGAGAAAAAAAAAAAGGAGAGTACGGAGTTAAGTAGGCTGTGCTTCACAGAGGGTTACGCACCATCAATCCGGCTGACCAGCTCCTCCAGTGCCTTTACTTTTCTCTGGATCCCAGGCTGGGCGAAGGTGTAGTTGTCCTTGAGGGAAAAGAGAGAAAGATGAGAAACTTTAAGCCATACGTTAGGTAACACGTTTGATGAGCAAATATTTCAGCGATGTGCATTCATGAAATGATTTAGTTCATGACCTTTTGTATGACACACACATACTGAAAATGACTGTTGGGCCCTGTTCACTTAAATTAGATTCAGGATTTTTTTCCCAGAATATACTGTAAGTTCTTGTCAGCTGGAAAGAGTAACATCTCAGCAAAAACATCCTTTTATATATTCTAAAAATCTATAATATTAATATATTGCTTTAAGTCAATAAATTGTGCAATGGTACCTGCATTTTATAGTAAAAACATTTATTTGTCTTCCATGGATATCTTGTTATAAAAATTGCTGTATTATTACATTTTTTTTTTACAGATTTGAGCCAAATCTCGAAACCGTTTTATGGTGTGACCGTCTTGAGCATAGTTCAATAAATTGAGGCTCTCATAAGTTAAAAAGAAAGTGCTTTAAATATAAAAATATATTACAAATAAGGAATATGCTAAGGTACGTACAAGAGACACGTTTAAAGAGATTTTTGTTAAATAGCATACAAGTGCTGTCTGTGGTGACAATGTCAAGTATTGGCTGTGTTGACTGTAATGTTAATGAAGTCCTGTAGTCTCAATAACACTTATAGTGCACCGGATACAGCACACACCGAAAACATCCCATACATATGCACATGTATGCACAAATACATGCACCGCCACCCATCCACAATGGAAAAGAAACGGTGTGCTGGCATAGCTCAACTGCGTGCTGGGAATAGTGATCCCTATAATTAAGTGATAATATTCATCAAGGTCCTGTGGCCCACAGTGCAGCTTAATTACCACATTCATTTCAGCCGACATTAAAAGACCCTTCTTGACCAGACAGCTACTTAAAAGACCCCCACCCACCTCTCTCCCCAAGCCTTAGTGGGATTCCCTTTGCGCTCCCGCTAGATGAAACTTACTCTGGGTATATTGCACATAGAAACAGAGCACAAGTTCAGCTGTCAAGAGCCACCGCAAAACAAGCAGTAGGTTAAGAAATGATAAATTGGATGGTTTGCGACACTGTGATTGCCAGGTATGGATATAATCAACAGAAGCTGAACACCCATCATTCAAAGCAATAGAACAGCTGATTTAAAAGAAGTATCCGTACAAAGCAAATGACAGACTGTGTGTGAATGTATTCATTGTATGGAAGGGGGATATTCCACCGTAAACAGGTTCAAAGACGCCTGCTGTGAGAACACTCCTGTAATAAGTTTGAAGGTTATATAAATGTGTGTAGGACAGAGTAAAAAAAAAAAAGGAAAAAAAAAAAAAGAAAAAAAAAAAGAGGGACAAGAGATTTAACATTTTCCGTGCCAATGACGAGATATATAGTCAATTAAGAAACAATACTTCCTGCCATTGATGAGTTTTTAGGACAATTTGTGTTTTAAGTGTGTTACGATAAGGGAAGCCTTAGCGGATATCCTATATGAGTAACGGGACTTCTGGGTTTCCTGAGAACGAAATCTAAGACGATCAGACAAAGTGTAGATCGGATCACTTGTAAAATTGCCTTTGGTTTACCCCCTTCATTATTAGGATTCACCCGAAATGATCCATCCCCATCTATCTGGATGGAGTGTTTATATACTATACATCTTGAAAAAGCACCAAGTTTATTTTTGTTGTTGTTTGAAAGCAGAGGCTTAATTTTGATATATAATATGGACATATACTCCTGAAAAAATATTCTGAGGGCCATCAAAATTAGGTGAAAATCATCAAATATGTTGGTGGTGGCTAGCAACTTATTTTATTTTTTACTTTAACTTTGTCTATATTTTACTCCATTCCCCCATCTTCTGAAATGCATGGAAGCTGCTCCCAATTCTTTACATCATGTTTAACATTAAATCCTGTCATAACGACCATGGAAATGGACAACTTCATTGGACAAATGAAGAGATGATGGTGAGTAAGAAGCATTATGAGTTATATCATACTTAATGGGGACACCTTCAGACGAACTCTTAAAGCTTAAGTTCATTTAGTAGCAAAATAGATCCGTAATTGCATAGAGACCACATTTAAATGGCAGCTAGCATTTTCCTTACATTAAATCCCATTGACGTGAGTATTCTCTCAATGGCTTTGAAGCCCAATCAATATTCAATAGATCAACTTCTAAGTGGCTCTTTGAGGAATCCAAACTTGGTCGAGAGGTAGCGATTGCAGGAGAGTTAATTAAACACTTTGGACAATCGCCTAATTGCTTGCCAAATATAACGGTCCTCTGTGCCTTGGCAATCCAACAAGTGCAAACACCTTGGAATGAACAGGCCGTAATTTCGCTTTTCAACATACAATGGGAGATATTCTTCACTATGCATAGAGTAGGTCTATGGGTCCATCTTTGATGATACTTCAGAGAGTTGGGATGGTTTAATGTAGCCTGGAAGCAGCTGAGGCGGCAAACACACCCGTGAGGGGAGAGAAGTCATTAACCGATAAACAATTTCAGCCGTCCTTCAGGCTCAGATGTGCAGCCTCGGCGTTCCAGAGGTGCCTCAGATGAATACATGAATAGCTGGATCCCGACCATTAAAACCAGCCTCCTCCTATTTCCCCGTGACCTCGAAACAGGACTTTAAAGGAGCAGCACAATGAGGCGGCGCTGAAACAGATGGGGCATCTGCGGCCGAGTCCGTGCTTGGCCTACTTTCACAGGTCTACACCTAATCTTCAGCCTGAGCACTGACCCTGGAGGATGCTTGTGGCTCAGTGAACATTAACGTTCCACGTCGGGCTAATCTATCTCTGCAGGAGTCCCTGAGAGTTGGGGCAAAGGCAGCCGTGCTTTGGGGAAAGGGGTGAGAGTCACGATTCGAGCTGCAGTCGCAATCAGGTCAGATCTGAGAACATATTACAAGGGCATCTCATGGGCAAAGTCTTGGCTTCAGCTCCTGCATACCTACCCAAGTGCTAAGTTATGTTAACGGTCAAAATTGACTCAGAAACAACACTCCATTGGGATATGAAGCCCAAACCCAGGACTTTCAGATTAAATTTGTTTCTCCACTTATATAGCACGTATAAACCAATGACAATCAGGCTTCCCACTTAAAGCTAAATGTCAAATTCTACCTTAGTTTTCATTGTAACTTAAATATGTCAACACTTCTGAACTGTTTCAATTCCATTCATTTTTAGCCATACACAACAACGTGCTATGCTGCTTGATGTTGTAAATTGTCATTTTCTCCTGATATTATGTGCATTTTAAAGTATTGCCAAACATGCTGGCTTGAAGAACAAGTACATACAACTGGAAGTATATTTTATCTAAAGATTGACTGATAAAAACCTAAAAATATTAAGAACCACTCTTGGATATGATTGCTAACAGTTTCTGTCAAGTCAAAACACAATTGCAAAAAGAGCTAACCATAACAATAGGCAAGTGAAACAAACAATAATAATGATTAGACAAACTTACATTTTGATAAATCCAAAGTAAAATGTAAAACAACAAACAAAAATCACAGATATTCCATTACTCTGACAAAATTATATATAATATTCTCTGACTTTCAATATCTTGAGTTGCCCTTTTAAAATGCCATGATGTTCCAGAAAGGTATATTCAGAAAGAGTCCAGGAGGTATATTTCTGGTAGGTTTAAAAATGTAAAGATCGTCTTTGAATAAAACCTGCATAAGAATTTGGTAATTTTCGATACACTGAAGAAATCAAAAGCAAGTAACAACCTCTCTTGGATATGATTGCTAACAGATAAATCTGAGTCTATCAACACTGCAGTGGAAACTAGGATTGGAAAAAGAAGTCACAAGTTTAACTTGGTTGTCTGTCTGTTGCTTTAACTTTATAAGATTGCCCTGGAGACAGCATCTGATAAGAAATCCAATTGATTGCAGGAGCTAAACAAGTTAAATGCCTCTTTTTCTCGCTTCTTGTATGTCATGTTCTGGCGACACATGGATGCAATGCAATTACCTCTAAGGCAGGAAGAGGGGGTCAATCTTAAGTATGCATTAAGCCTGCCCAGAGACCTCCGTAATTACATCTGCATTATTAAAGCGCCCGTGCCTTAATGAAGTGCAGGTGCTCTTACACGCTGAACCCTGGGAGCCGTAAACAATCCGCTATCTACAGCAATATCATTAACTATCTAGAAACTGAGCTAGGGGTAGGGTTGGGAGATTTGACAAAAATTACAATATAAGTCATCTTATATCCTGATAACGAGACATTTCACACTAGTGTGCCATTACTGTAAATTCAATCAATTAATACTTGCATATATATATGTCCATACAATGTATATCATTATAATGCACTGCCATAGCTAGGGGATTCTAAGATCTAAAAAAAAATAGAACTAGCAATGGTTTGACTTGCACAGGAAGTGCTCTGGTGGCATAAGTAGGTGCTAAATTTCCACCTGGATGCTTTTTAGAGAGCATCCTCTTTTCCAGGGATTTGTTGAAAGCTTTGGCTTTGGGACAAGTTGAAGCTTTTGTGGCATCTTTTCTGCTTGCTCCATCTTTGATCTAGTAAAGTGACTGGAGCTTCCCAGTTGAACCTTTTTTTTTGGATTATGCTACACTCTCCAAACTGTCCATCATCCCTCCCTCAGTAGTTTACTAATCTCTCTTTGAGTCTTCCTTCACAGGGACTGATTTTTCTCAGCTAGGTGGAGAAGAATAAAGGCACAGACTGAAAAGGTGGATATTGGAATAAAAAAAATTACAATGCAACATTTTGTTTATCTGCGATATATATTGCAATATGAATATAATGTCACAAGATGGTTTAGAACTTGGAATTTGGAAATAATTCATCTATTTAGATTGATTGGGATTATTTAATGGGGAAGTATCTGCTTAAAATGTAATAAATTACAAGCATAGATGAATTCAATTGAACAAGGACACAAATGAAATAAACTGTGTTTTATAGTTGAATCGGTTCCACGGTTTTCTGTAGAATATAACACTGTTGAGAAACAGGAATTCAATAACCATATGTATAACACTACACACTCAGAAATAAAGGTACAAAAGGGGTGGTACATTTTCAAGGTACACTTTTGTACAATACAGATGTACATTAGTACCTTTAGGGTATATTTTTGTACCTTTAAGATTCACTTTTGTACCTAAGGTATCTATGAGGTACACATTTGTATATTTTAGGTATCAATATGGACCTGTCAGTAACAAAATTGTACCATTTGAAAAGATACCACCCCAGTGACAGATTTTGTACCTTTATTTCTGAGAGTGTATAGTCTTCATTTAATAAATAATTAAATACAATTAATCTTTGTACAAGCTTTAAATTTGCTTGAAATCTTACAGAGTCATGGGATTTAAAAACACATCTGAATGGAAATCATTTACTCAATTACGCCCAATTCACACAGGGAGTTAGCATTGACACTTCTCATTATCTTTCAATAAAGTGAGGTAAAGCGTTGTCGAATTAAAGTGTGGGTCTGGCGAGTTGCTTTGGGTCCGTTAATCGCTGCAGAAGTTGAAAAACTTTAAATTTTTCAAGCACCAATGCAGCCGTCAGCCAATTAGATTGATTTAGGCAAATACACGTGCAGATGCTAGCCAATCACGTTCGTGCAATGCTAGAGAAAAGCGGTATGTCAAAATAGAGGAAACGTTTGTTATCATGGTTGGTAATCACTGTGTGCTTTATGATCAATCTTTATATACATCTTTAAACACTACTACTACTACTACTATTATTATTATTACTTCTGTCATTTTTTTATGTCGCGGTCCAAGCTGGATGCAACATAATAATCAACATAATAATTGCGTCAATGTGAAGCTTCAGTCACGCAGAGTCAGAGAGAATCTGTGGACATAGACTTTTATAAAAAAATTTAAAAAAACATCTGCGGATTTATGCAGAATGACTTGATAGTGTATTAACTAAAAATGTAAAACATGAAATAAAAAAAATAAAAACTATTTTATTTAAGGTTAACAATGCAAATCCAAATTAGATCCACTTGTTTGGCAAACAAAGCAAGTCTCTCATATAATATATCTACTTAAAGACAGAAAATATTAGTTTACAAACTGTATTGCAAATAAATCATTTAAACATTTGCATATTAGTTAATAATATTACTGAACTTAACATAAAAACTGTATAAATATATACTGTATTTACACACATTTACATAAGCAAAGAAACAAATTCAATGATGGCCTAAAAATCTGCTCAGATGCCGTGTGAGCAATTGTTAATGTCACTCCGTTAAAAGAAATTGAGAACGCTGATTAGGGTTAAACTCAAATTGTTAACTCTAGGGGCTGGTTATTATAACCTCATGAGGATATTGCAGATCCTGCGATGTAACGATTGCAGATTCACAAATTGCAATATTGATGCTGAAACGATATATTGTGAATCCCTAATCTGAGATCAACAGATGGTGGTGACTTTTTTTCTTGTAAATAAGTGATAGAATAACTGTAGAGAGATGAAGGCCAGTACTTTGATAGGAAGTGGTGGAAAGATCCGATTGATACGAACAACAAGCCTGCTGAAAGGATTTGGAGCTATGATGACGATCCGCGATAACCCGAGCACATAATAAGACCT
Organism: Danio jaintianensis; assembly: GCA_903798115.1. Classification (NCBI taxonomy): domain Eukaryota; kingdom Metazoa; phylum Chordata; class Actinopteri; order Cypriniformes; family Danionidae; genus Danio; species Danio jaintianensis. The sequence continues at coordinate 586,067 of CAIGQV010000817.1, read as the reverse complement.
TAGCTTTGTGTTATTCATGGAGAATAGAGGGCTTTTACACTCTCTCTGTGGCTGCTGATGCCTTTCCATTAGTCTAAGCAGCCCTCTTTTCCCTCTCTCCATCGCGCCTGCTCTTCTAGGCAAAGCTGGATCAGAAATAACCCAGAAATGCAGAGCATGAACATCCAGGATCATGAGCTTATCTTCTGAACCTTTCAACATCTGCATTCACAGCTTCCCCGGTTCCCTCTTTTAAACTGAAACTGTCGTCTTTTCGATGACAGTCACAGTCTTAGAAGAATAGTCAAGTCAAAAAATGAAAATTGTTTACTTGTCATTGCAAGCCCATGTTTTTTTTCCCTAATTCCCTGTGGAATACAAAAGGGTGACTTGAAGGCTATTCACCACATCAGTCAAGCTCCAATAAATGGATAAAGACCACACCACCCAAGTAAACTATAGATCCCATCTGCTATATTAAAAATATTTAGAATATTTTCTACAGATTTTAAATGCCATTGGGTGTCATTAACCATTTATTCTTACAATCAAATCCGTTCTTAAATGCCACTTACACACTATTCACGAAAATGGACATTGGACATATGCATATTTGAGTGTTTTTATTTATTATTCGGATATATATAGCTTCCGTTTCTTAAAAAAAAAAAAAAAAAAAAACGCTGTCTGCACATCTATTCAACATCCCAACTTTCCTTCTACACAGCCCTAGGATGTTATGCCTTTTCATGAAAAATCACGGGGGGTTTCTATGCAAATTTGGAAAAACCATGCCATTTGCTTGGGTGCCAACAAATCTGCTGCTTAAGAACATGTTGTAAATCCGGCATAGACTGATCAAAGTACGTTTCTTAAGAACAACTGAACAAAAATTCTTAAGAAGATACTATGGAATGAAGCCCATTGTCTACAAATACATTTCAACCAGTGAGACAATGAGACATTTTCAATTAGGTGAAACAAAAGAACGAATGTCTCTAAAAGCTGGTGTGGTCCATTAAACCACATCATCATTATTATTTTTTTTAATATATATACATATATGATTTAAGAGCTTCAGCAAAGGGAATTTCATTATGTTTCTCATACAAAAGCTATAGTAATATAATGAGACGACAAGATAACAAGCTCTGTAGAGTACTTTTATGTATGTGACAGCAGTGATCACTAAGGGAAAGAGCTAAGCAAAGCTTCTTTGCGTTTCATTGAAAAATAAACAGAAAATTGGTGTGGAATGATGTGAAGGTGAATGATTGACAGAATAACTGTACTTGGTTGTATAACGTCTGTAGTTTCTCTTGAATCCCTTCCATGATAGCCTTTACATTATCCTGATAGACAAGAACAGACAGTGTTTTCACACAATGTGCATCATACTCATGTTATTGTGGCCAGGGGCTGATGGCTACGCCTTTTAAAGACATGGTTGGGGAGTTTAGTGTATTCGCATATGCACGCTTATAGGAGAGTTAATGAGGGAGGTTATGTGGCAGGCAGAATATGAGCGACAGGCTGCACTATCATACATCTGACTGAGAGGCTCAGTGAGCTGCAACGGAGGCATACGGCTGTCACTAAAAGAGGGACAGGAGAGAGCGGCACCCAAGCAGAAAACTCAAGCATTTCCAACTGCCACTTCCTCAAGAGTGGCTGATTGAATATAATTGGCAGGGGAGGGGGCAGCAGAATACCACCGGATTCTAAAACAAAAGAGCGGCCCCTGCTGCAGCCATCGTGCAATCGTCCAATCTAGCTTCTTGGTCGCTGCATCTGCTCGAGTGTCGCATCGTCCCTCATGTGCTGAGCCAAAATATGAGACAATAACCTCCTATTGCTTAAACAACAGTTCGGAAAATAGCCTGACTGTGCACAGGGCTGTGTCAGCCCGGGGGGAAATGAGTAAAATTACACGCAGACCTAGTACTGTGTAGTTCACAGAGCGAGAGAAAAAGAGTTTGGAAAAGGAAAAAAAGATTGAGATGACAACTCTGAACGCCTCAAGAGCGCTGTTAAGATGGTATTGGTAGATGTCTGGTTGCTATGTTGTAGCGTCGCTGGTCTCAGCATGCAAGAGTGAAGAACATCTCAAAACCCTTTGCTCCAAGAGGCACCCAACTGGTAAGGATAAAAAAAGGACTGCTTCATTTGTATTCTCTGACAACCCCTGGGGTTCTCTGGAAAATTCACAAAAAATTTCCAGGAAGAGATCTGCCATGCCATCCGGCATAGACTCTTCAAACATCATGTGTTGAAGGTTGGAGCATGACTTGGAATACGCATCAAAGATCAAGCATTAATCAATGCTAACAGTGTAAGAGATGGAAGAATAGGCTGGCAGGCAACTGCCTGAGCATGTGTCGATGCAATCTGCAGCTCCGCACTTCCAGTCGATAAACTGTTCTGATGAAGCAGGGGACCAATTGGCCAAATAAATTGTTAAGGCCTCAAGCCCCATTTGCTTCAGTGTTTGTAGCCATCGCATGCAAATATTTATCTGATTATCAGAGAATCGCAAGCTCCACTGGCAATTCATTTGTCCTGGCTGTTTAACCACATTCAAGGTGGGGGAATAAAAGAGAGACAATAAAACTGGTAGATTACCTTCAGGTCTGTCTCTGGTGAATAGAGCAGGGACTGCTTACTTTAAGTCATTAGTTTCCATCAAAAAATGTGAATTATACTTGTGTGCAAAACTGCAATATCACATAAAACATTTGCAAATAAAGCACAGCTTCCATTCCGATGAGCCAAAGAGAACAATATTGTCACTTGCTGATAAACTGGCACCGAATATCACAAATAAAAAGGAATTTGCTGCAGTAGGAGAAGCCACTGTGGGACTTTATGTAAACGAAGAAGTGAAATTTATTGAGGATGTTTACACCTGGTCACTTTGTGTGTTTTTTTCTGAAAACGATAGGTATAAATGCCCTCTGGAACGCATTTGAGATGGATATAAATCCAATCGCTCAAACCACTTCAGGAGGTGGTCTGGGATGCATTTCAGACAAAAACCGGACAGATTTAAAAGCATCTGCTTGTTGAAACCACATATGTAAATTTGACTCCTCCCAAAATGTAAAAACAATAAATAAATAAGCATGAGAGTGTGTTATAGGCTATATGACAAAGTCAGATATAACAGCGCTAATGCAAAACTCAACAGATGACAGTTTTGGATGTTTGTTTAGTCTTATTTAATTTCTGCATTTCGTTCCATTTTTGACCATTTATTATCCATTATGGATAATGATGTCTTGCACATATCTGTACAACAAAAATAGATGAGTCATTTAACCTATAATGACATTAATCACAAAGCTTGCCTTGTGTGATGATGTTTTACTGGAACATGAGTGAAGTACAAAGGCTGTAGCCGACATTAAAAAATAATAATAATAATAATAAGTTGAATAACATCATATGTTTCTGTAAAAATATTAGTAACACATTTATGCTATTAACAAACCACTAACTAAGCATTTTAGCTTAATAAACTACTAATAAGCTGCTTTGGGGCAGTCGTGGCCTGGTGGTTAGAGTGTTGGACTCGTGATCCGAAGGTTGCTGGTTCGATACTCGGTACCAGCGGGAATTGGGGGAGGGGGGAGTGAATGACCAGCACTCTCCACCACCCTCAATACCACGACTGAGGTGAGTCCCTTGAGCAAGGCACCGTTCCCCCCAACTGCTCCCCGGGCGCCGCAGCATGGCTGCCCACTGCTCCGGGTGTGTGTTCACGGTATGTGTGTGTGTTCACTAACTGTGTGTGTGCACTTGGATGGGTTAAATGCAGAGCACAAATTCCAAGTATGGGACACCATACTTGGCCACACTTCACTTCACTTCACTTATTAATAGTAAGGCAGTTGGATTTACGTTGTGGGTAGGATTAGGAATGTAGAATAGGATCATACTTTATAGTTTATTATACTAATAAACGGTTATTATCTTTATAATAGGCAGTTAATAAGTCAGTAGTTAATAGCATGAATTGTCACTTAAACTAAAGTGTTACCATAGTTAAATAAGCGTCAGATACACTACATTTTAAGTTGACGTAACCTAGTTAAATCTGAATATAAAACAGGCTTTGAAGATTAAAAACGTATCCATTATAGGGTTGGACATTTACGTGGCCAAATGTAAATGGAAGTGTTTTCAGAAATACTGTAGCTATTCGATAGCAAGAACTGACCATATGTAAACAGCCCCTCTTGCTGCTTACACAACACAGAGTGTTTAATACAACAAGGGGTCTCCTAATGGAAAGTGGGACAAAACACAACTTGTTAATCATTAATTTGCTAAAGAGAAGCACAAGCCCCCTTTCCTCCCCTCTTTAACCAATTTCACACATTTCATTTGTGCATTCAACACCATCCCCCAAGAGCTGCAAGGTGTAAAATGGTCACAAATGGCTCAGTTTCTTTCCTTTTTTTCTTTCTTTTAAGTTGGCACACAAAAAGGAGAGAGGAAAAAAAAAGGTGGGAAAGAGCCAGAGAGGAAGAAAAAAATAGGCTAAATAAGCATGAGGTTCATTAATATCACTGAAGGTGCATTTTACTGACAAAGGGCCTCATGAGGCACCTATTTATTTAGGAAATTAATAAAAGCGAGCATTTGCCCCAGTGTAAATGCCACTTTCTGTCCACAGCAGCAGTTCTGTTGCACGGCCCATTCCCCCACCGCTGTTCCTCTGACCTTGGTTCTAATTGCGCGGCAGGTCCCCGGGAGATCACGTTTCCCCCTAATGGTTTATAAACAATTTTAAAAGGGCTCCACTTTTATACAACATTAATTAGTTTATGGTCCTCTGGCTCACACCCCTATACCCCCTCCCATTCCACCGCTGACTGAGGAAACAGTAGAAGGCCTAATAGTGGTGTATGAACCTTACTGAGCGGGACAATTTACGGACTACCGCACTTGTTTAACTTCTCTTCTGTAAAGTATACATAATATAGATGATGTTTCCTTTTAAAACAAGCCAAAAACCACCTCAATGCGAACACTATGTCCAATGTAATATTTACAATTACTGAATATTACATTGTCAAAACTGTAATGCACACTATTTAGGAACCAAAGGTCAGTTTTTATGACACATTTTCTAATGAAAGTGAACTATGCAATTGTATCAAAAGAACACGTTATTTATGAAAAACATTACTGTTATCGGGGACTTTTAAAGTGCAATCATACAAATATAGTATTGATGTATTGATGTGCACCATACTATTTGACAGCCTCAAAAGTGTTTTTACTAATAGAGATTTTATATTTTGTTTATTACGTGGGTATTATGAAGGAACATAATGCATTTTAGAGCATATTAACATTATGAACATTTTGTTTCTGTTCTGATATCTGTAAACTAAAGTTGTGGTCACACTTGAGTTTGAGCATGCAAAATTTGTTCGGATGGTTCTGCGAAAAGGGGAAGGATAAAACAAGATTATGCATATATAGTATAAGTATATAGATACTTTTTTCTCAAGTTTTTGTACCGATGGGTTATGTTTTGATCTTCTATTTGTCTTATGCAATTATGTGATGTAAATTCACAGGTCAGAGTTCACCAAACATTAACCCTGCGACATAGAAAAATGTGAAATATCTTCATACGTGTCTGCATTTCTGGTCTTTTTCACGTGCATATTAACGAAAGTCAATGTTACGAAAAGTCTAGTCACCAGGGCTCAAGTTGAACCTTGTGTGTGCTTAAAATCTAATTTACGAGAATCAATGCCAGCTTTCTTTAACAACAAAAATGTGTGAACGCAACAATGTTGTCCTAAATTTAGATTACCCCTGGATGTAGTCGAATGTGGACAAGCTCAAATCATGTTCGACCCTGGTTTACACATTTAGTGCCAGACTTTAGATTGAATCAATAAATAAAATAAAATTAAAAATAATTACAATTAAATTAAATACAAATATTAATACAAATAAATAAAATTTATATAAATAAAATGAAATAATAATAATAATAAAATAAAAAAATAAAAAAAATAATAATAAAAAATAATAATAATACTAATAAATTAAATTAAATTTTTTTTATTAAATTAAAATAAATCATCTTAATAACAGGTTGTGGACAAGTTAAAATCAGATTAGACCCTGTTTAAACTTTTATTTAGTGCCAGACTTCAGATTGAATCAATAAATAAAATAAAATTAAAATAATCAAAATTAAATTAAATACAAATATCAATACAAATAAATAAAATGAATATAAATAAAATGAAATAATAAGCCTAAAATAAAATAAAACAAAATATAAATAAAATAAAATAAAAATATTTATACAAATAAATTAAATAAAAATTTAAAAATAAATAATAAAAATAAATCATCTTAATAACAGGTTGTGGACAAGCTCAAATCATGGTAGACCCTGTGTACACTTGTATTTAATGCCACACGTTTGATTGAATCAATAAAAAGAATAAAACTAAATAAAATATAAATCATAAAAAAAAATTATTTAAATAAATTTAATTTAATCATCTTAATAACAGGTGTAGAATCAAAATTGGACTGCAATCGATTCCCATTTTAAGCATTTAACCAACTAATATACAATCTAGTCGTTCTTAAATTTTACATTTTTTTAGTTCTCTATTCTCTAAATCAGTATGCAAGAAAACTGTTTGTTTTTTTCTTATACAAGTCAAAAATTAACAGATGGCTGATATAAGGCAGTATTAAACTGAAGCTTTAGTCTCACGAGTATGATTTTTATATGTGTGAGCACTAGTGCTATTAAGAATAATAAAAAAAAAAACAGAAACAGCTGGAAGCCCTTGGGTTTAAAGAGAGGTGGACGAACAGTGTGGTGCAAGAAGGCTAGCAAAGAGAAACACTGATCAGAGAAAAAGAAGAGCGAGGTCTCAGCTGCACCAACTGTGAAACAGATCACAGCAGAGGCGTTTGCATGAGCTTCATAATCTGCCTCCATCACACTCTGAAGCCTGGAGATACTGAAGAAAAGCACCTACAGTATCTGCTCCTCTCAAGCATTTTCTGTAGCCCCCCCGTCAACTCTTATCTGGCTTATTTCTCGTATTTGGCTTATTTCTATCATATTCCACTTTTACAACACATGAAGGGTATTTCTAACACATATCAATGTAATTTTAGATGTATGTTAACTTCATTAGCAATTTGTTTTTGACTTGGCATATCGTACATTGAGGAATAAAGCAGTAAACCATGAAAGACCAAGCTCTATGACCATACTTCAATTGAATTATATTTTAGTATTCCACAAATACTTTTAACCTGTTAGGCTAATGAATTTTACTAGCAAAGAAGGCTTGTATATTATGGCAGTTCATTTGTAAAAACTAAACTAGTATTTTAGAAAGGGCTTGCTTTCTTTTTTTTTATTCTTTCTCAGTAGAGTTGGTCAATTAACCAACAAAACAAATAAAATAATCAAAAATAACTAACAAAACGTAACAATAACCAACAAAACAAATAAAACAACAATAAAACATAACAATAATCAACAAAACAAATAAACTAACCAACAAAACATAACAATAACCAACAAAACAAAAAAAATAACTAAAAACAACAAACAAAAAACAACAACCAACAAAACAAATAAAATGACCAACAAAACAAATAAATTTACCTAAAATAACCAACAAAACATAACAATAAACAAACAAAACAAATAAAACCA
>CAIGQV010000817.1:563820-578355 GCA_903798115.1 Danio jaintianensis | reverse complement strand
AAAACATAACAATAACCAACAAAACAAATAAAATAGCCAACAAAACAAATAAAATAGCCCAAAAAAAATCAACAAAACATAACAATTACCAACAAAGCAAACAAACAAATAAAACATTTGTTATTCTGAAAATTTGTCAATCTGGTAAATGAACAAACAAATGTAAAAAAAAAAAATCAGTCATAAGTGACAAGTGTCTTTTGGAAATGATTCATTATATGAATAATGAATATGAATAAATATGCTTTCCATTGACGTTTGCTTTGTTAGGATTGGACAATATTTAACCAAGATACAACAAAAACAAATCTAGAATCTGAGGACTTATAAACGAATAATAATAAATAAATAAATAAATAAATAAATAAAACACAAAACATAAATAAAACATAAATAAATAAAAAACACAGAGAACATCGCCTTTAAAATTGTCCAAATTAAGTTATTAGCAATGCGTATCGCTAATCTAAAAATTGAGTTTTGCTATATTCACAGTGGGAAATTGACAAAATATCATCATGGAATCTTTACTTAATATTCTAATGATGTTTGCCATAAAAAGAAAATCTATAACTTTTTTCCATTGCCAAAAGCCTACTCATGTTTACGATACCTATGGTTTTGTGTGACAATTACTGCTTTTGTGCAACAGAGTCACATATATAAATATTCAAACCACACTGTTTACCGCACAGCTTACATCAAGTTCATAAATACTTGTTTAAAATCTTCAATGAAAAGCTTAAAAGCCATGCTGTGTCACATATGTCGGATATAAATAATGAATTTGTTAAGTAAGTGTATAATGAATCACAAACACTGGACAGAGACCAAGCAATCTGCCCAACAAGTTGTAGTCTGACATCTGGCCTCCGGTGTCAAATCACAGTTGCTGAGCCAGTTTTGTGTGTCAGCAGAGAAATGCAGCCAGCCTGCACAAAAAACAAGCAATTCGCTATGATCAAGCGAGCATCTGGCAACGTTAAGGTGATCTTACATTGAGTTTGTGTATATGAAAGCATATGAGGGGAGTCTGAGAGAGCGGTCACTGTGTCTTATAGCAGCTGTCTCTTTCTCTCTGCTCGTGTTTTCCCTCGAGCGCTGCTGTCGTCTGTCAAACACTGGCTTTAAAGCTGAAGGGTGTCATTTCTGCACCATCAGCGTCACCAAACGGAACTGCAAAAATAATGAGTGCTTTCAGAATGATTTCTTGTCCGTTATTGGTTGGGCCAACAGATAACAACAGTTCTGAACTCAGACCATTGGATGAGTGTCCGAAAGTGAGAAGACTCATTTTATTATATTTAACGTAGTAATGCATAAACGCGAAGGTAGATTTTTTTGATGAATCATCTGTTGAACTGCATCCCAATCATCACAAATACTGCAGAAGACCTATTGGAACCCTCATGGACCCAAGATTCTCACATAAATCAGTCAAGCTTGGTGAAAAAAAAAATGGTTTGAGGTTACATTCAGTATGAGGCCGTGCGAGAGATCTGCAGAGTGGATGGCAACATCAACAGCCTGATGTATCAAGACATTTGTGCTGCCCATTATATTACAAACCACAGGAGAGGGCAAATTCTTCAGCAGGATAGCGCTCCTTCTCATACTTCAGCCTCCACATCAAAGTTCCTGAAAGCAAAGGTCAAGGTTTTCCAGGATTGGCCAGCTCAGTCACCAGACATGAACATTATTGAGCTTGTCTGGGGTAAGATGAAGGAGAAGGCATTGAAGATGAATCCAAAGAATCTTGATGAACCCTGGGAGTCCTGCAAGAACGCTTTCTTGGCCATTCCAGATGACTTTATTTAGAAGTTATTTGAGTCATTGCAGAGATGTATGGATGCAGTCCTCCAAGCTCATGGGAGTCATGCACAATATTAATTATTTTTACACTGCACCATGACTTTATATTCTATACTGTACATTATTTCTGTTAAGTGACAAGACTTTTGTCTAAGCAAATTCAGACCTTACTGTCCTAATTAAATAATTAAAAACAAGGCATGATAATATTATATTTTGGTAAAATAAGCATAATCTAGAGGCCTTTGCCTTTTATATAAGCCACTTCTGATACCAAATGATCAACTAGAAGTCAAGTTATTATTTGTTGTTCCTAAAACTTGGATAGGCAACACGTCTTTTGACAGGTAGTGTATAAATTAGATCGTACAAATTCATACAAACTTGCCACTAAATCAAAAAGTTATGAATTGTCGTGAGATAGCATTGGATATGGACAATTTTAATAGTTATCGCATAAGCTAAAGTATAGAAAATTAAAAGTTTATTGCAACAAGACAGAACTACAATTTCCTAGAGACACACAACACAGCTTTATTCAAGTCTGAATTGTGTCATACAAGAAAATCTTTGAAGACGCTGAGGAAAAGACACAATATCATCAAAGGGAACGCAATGTTTGATGAAAGAAACAGCATCAATTTGCAGCAAAAGGCTTGCAAGATGACCTGATGAAAGGAGGAAAGCACATTTCAGTGCAGAGTATAAGACAAGTATCCCATGTATAGAGGTGCCTTACTTAACAAGCATTCGTGGACATGAAAAACATTAAAAGCCACATAAATAAAAGTTTGATAGATTGATGTGACCAAACTGGAACTTATTGGACCTATTGATCAGCAGTAAGTCTTGGGGTAAAAGGACAAGTCTTGTAATAAGGTTGCTTTGCTGTTGCGGGAAAGGGAACTTTTAAATGTGCAAAAGACATCAAGAAGTCTTTTAAAGGTGACAGATTACACAAGTTGATAAAGTCAAAGAATGATTGTTGCTGCTTGTTCAAACTACTTGTTTAATATGAGCTAAGACAACATAATTCGTATTTATTTAGACAGCGTATTTGTTTTATGTTCAATCCACTTATATTTGTAAAACATTAAGTTAACTTAATTGTTTTGTGTTGGGACAATATAAAGGAATTGTGTTGGAATAACTACCTGGTTAGATGCTTTGCGTTGAATTAAATTAAGAGGGGGAAATGTTCACAATAAAAATAATCTTAGGTGTTTTAAGTTTTTAAGACTTGTTAAGAGTTTAATCTTCACTAACTTTGAAGATATAGAAGAGTTTCATGTAAGTTTTTGAGTTCTGAGGTTGGAAAAAAGTAGCACTCATGCTTTGCGCGTTGGTAGTTTAAATAACAATTATATTGTTTGTTACTTCACTCAGTGAGCCTTAACTGTGCTAATGTTAGTTCTGTGATCAGTCTCAGCTAACTTCAGCCATTATTAAATCAGTTGCAGTTTGAACTGCAATTAATAACACAATTCTGGTTGTCCAAATTAAGCGATTGAAATCAATTGGTATCTGAAGAGTAAGCTGTGTTCACAGGGTATTTCAAACGAAAGTTATTAGCCATAAATAGATCAAAACAAATTTTTCTCATGAGGTTTATTAGCCTAAAATAAACTGAAATTACGTCATTCAAACAGATGGAAATAACACAATTCAAGTAAGTAAAAATAACGCAATTAAAATGTGCAGAAATGTGTGTCATTCAAGTAAGTTACACCAATAATTATTTGTTTGACTGTACGATTCCTTAGGGTCTTGATGAAAAGTCTATAACTTACTTCGGTCCCTAATAGCAATGGTATTAAACAGACTGTCAAAAACACCTCAGTCCACAGGGAACCATTGTGCTTCATATGTGTTTTAATGCTAATGAGCTGCTGGTCCCCCGTCCCTCTCTGAGACTGCAGAATGAGGAATTGTGATTCATTTTTTCGAGGAGCAGCTAAACCAGCACAGCGCACACACATAGTGCTTAACCAACCCTTGAGCTTTTGCTGACTTTTGTCTGTTTGACTGAAATGGAGTATTTGAAGTTTTGAAATCATTATGCAGACAAGATGTGAGATCACGCCAAACCATCTCTCACGCATAGAATTTATCATTGCTTGACATTGCAGCCCACCATTATCAATGTAAAACGCATTCAAACAAACATCTATGCATATGAAAAAGTGACACTTGTACATTTACAAAATGCTCAGCTACAATTTCTGAACTGGTTAGTGTGTAAACCACAGCACTGACAAACATAACTGTACACATGATCGGATGATGATCTGATCCTAAATAAGAGTGAACTAGAGCTTGCGTTTAATAAGAATGACCAAACAAAACCAAACAAACACAAATTATATATAAAAATACTTGTATACTTCAGAAAGAAATGTTGGTACAGTTACATCCTTTTGCAATTTCGATGCAAATCCAGCTTCGTATTGAAGAGTTGTCAAATGCTTAATTGTGAATAATGGCACACAAATTAAAAGTTTGTATTCATAATAATATATAATACCATAAAATACTATGTTCTTTGTAGCTCAGTGAAACAAACTAAGTAGCAACTTGACTTTTTTCTGCAAAGCTGTTTCCTTAAATGAACAGTATACAGTACAACTGGGTTTATCTTTCAAATTTCATCGGCGTAATGGTTTCCAAAACATCCCTGCACCCAAAGCTCCACAGTCAGAAGGTCATGTGTCGACTATTAACCTCTACACAACACACTAAACACCTGAGCGTTCGCTGTGAGAGGCGAGTAAATTACGTTCATGCTGACAGGAAGTCTCAGATCCACTCAGTCTCCAACAGGCCTCGTCTCCTTCCCTACTCTATGACTGACTGCAGTACAAAGGTCTCCTTCTTCAGCTGCTGCTCAGTGTGTGTGTGTTTACACATCAGTTGTCTCCATTAATATCCAACACTAGGAGAAAGAGAGTGTTACACTTTGGTGTTTTATGAGAGATGCTGTGTGTTTTACCTCATCTTTCAAGGATTGAGTTCCAGACTTTTAAAACAATGCAAAACTATTTCTATCTCTTAAATGTGTCATCTTTCATTTTAAATTTATATATTTTTTTATTTTATAGCATTGTTCATCAAGTGGTAATCTCCATAAATTTTGTCTTCTCCCACTGCTTAATCAAAAGCAGAATAAAAAACAACAGTAAGATCATGCTACAGGTACATGCAAAGATTCCAAAGATTTCATTTTATGCAGAAAAATGAAAAAATAAATCAAATTAAATACAAAAAATAAAATATAAAAAATAAATCAGAGCACTAGACTAAAATTCAAGTATTTACAAGTATTCAGCACCCATATGAACCCTGTTACAGTGGCCATATTATGGTCAGTACACAAGGTTCCCATTAGGGCTGCACAATATTGCAAAAATCTGACATTGCAATATTTTGTTTTTCAGCAGTATATATTGTGGTATGAGTACAATTTCACCAGATGGCTTGAGTAGCTCCATTTGGGAAAAAAATCTTGAATTTAGATTGATTAGGTGGTTTTCTAAGGGTGTGAATCATGTATAAAAAAATAATAAACAAATTGCAAGCAAGAATAATTACAATAGAGCAAAGATAAAAGGCAAATAAACAGTGCTTCAGGTAAATAAATTGAATAATGAAATGTAAAATAACATTGTATATTCTTCATTAATAATTCAGTAAAATTATTCTTCATTAAACTTACAAACGTAGTACATTGTTTGTGTCTGAATGCTTTAAATTCTTTTAAAACACATGCAAATGATAAAGATGTGGTTATAATTTGCAATGACTTCACAAATCTCATGTATTCTCAATTGTTGTGCTGATCAACTGTAATCCCTTAACATTGCACATCCTGCAATGTGACCATTGCAGACACACACATTGCAATATCGATGCTGAATCGATATATTGTGCGGCCCTAGTGCCGATGTTCCTCTTTTAGGGAGTTGAATAAAGCAGAGTTGTTCCAAAAAACATTTGCCTGGTTAAATGCAATTTGAAAAAAAAAAAAAAGTGGTTTAAGTAACAGCAATAGGACCAACTCATAGATCGAACAAAGTAACAAAAAGAACGACTGATAGACTAACAAAGTGAAAAAATCTCAAAGACAAGTATGGGATTTGTTTTGTGAATCTATTTGATCAAGCATAACATTTTCCCAACTGTCGCCAACTGCAATTCCACTAATTTAAGCAAAGAAATATATAAATTCTCCCAGATATGTATCAGATTTGTTTTGTAAATATTTTTTGTTTTATAAAAAACAAAACTTTTCCAACTGTTGCCGACGACAATTTCATTTTGTTGCTAATTCAAGCTCATCGAATCTAATAAAGTTTGTCAATTACATTTGGATGAATTCAAACAGCTTCGAAATTCTCATTTCGAGAAGAAAACGCTGTCTTGTAGTCGTCCTTTAGGAAGACCAGACCGTGTTGATTTGCAATACGAGACGAATAGACACAAAACTCCCAAAGTCCTGAGGCAGAAAGCTGCTTTGTGGTGTCCTGGGCCTGAGGGTTGGACATCGCAGATAATGGCTTCTGCAGTAAGCTGCCTGCTTTAACACCCATTTCTCATTTCCCCTCTTCAGGGCTGAGAATACAGATGGATTTGCTCCTAATGGATCCACACGTGTACACACAGCAACCAGCTCAGCTAGCAAGGGACAAACAACGCAGTCATTTTTTCCAGGGGCTTAAGGTCTTCCTATTAATAAGTCATAACCCTTCAAGCAAGCATTTAGTTTGACTTTAAAGAGAACAGACTGCAGAGGAGGACATCCGCTGGTTCATAGCTGCAAGATCGTACACACAAAAACTCCACAAATATGCACAGTATCCTCTTTTTTTTTTTTACTTAAATCTACTTTAGGATGTGCACTTTCTGCACAAGCCATGATTTCCATATCCTGCTCATGAGCCCTTATTTTCAAGGAATGTTCGGGTTCAGTGAGAGTTAAAAATTAGCTACTAACTAACTTGTTGTGTTTAACTAAATGTGTTTGAAAAAATTAAAATCACTTAAAATTAGAGTGTAACCTTGCGCTCCTGCGCATTTGAAAAATTCAGTTAAGGTTTGTTTTTACAAGCTGAGGAACTTTTTCGAGAATTTACAGCAGCACGACAGACTATTCCCAGAACTGTATTTTCTTTTTTCTCTTCTTTTAATGAAGGTTGACACATAAACAAAACCTCTTTTACAGTTCCTACAGAATATACATCATACAGTGCCATCTAAAATAATCAAGCATTTCAATAGTAACTAGATATAAAGTTGTCATGGCAAACTTTGAGTCTGACTTGAAAAAGCCTGTAGTTTTAGTTTGAAACAGTTTGAAAAAAGGTTAGACAGGTGACAGACAGACGGACGGACCGACGAATGAATAGCATGAATTAGCTTAAAATGATTTAGCATGTTTTTTATCTTGCAGCTAGCATGAATTAGCATGTTATTTTTATGTTGCTAGTATGAATTGACATGTTGCTAGCGTGGATTGGACACATATTAGCATGTTTCTAGCATGAATTAGCATGTTGTTTCTATTACATATTAGCATGTTGCTAGCATGACTTTAAAAATGTCGGTAGCATATTTCTAGTGTGAATTAGCATATTGTTAGCATGATTCTAACATAAATTAAAGTGTTATTGTGTTAAGTGTTAGCATGTTCCTAGGATGAATTAACATGTTTCTAGCATGAATTAACCTGTTCTTACCATGATTTTATCACATTGCTAGCATATTTTTATAAATACATATGTTATTAACATGATTTTAACATGAATTAACATGCCATTACCATGTTTTAACATAAAATGTGTTGTCAGCATGCTTCTTGTATAACTTACATGCTGCTACCATGTTTCCAACATGAGTTATGATTTTATGAATTAGCATGTGGCTTATATGATTTTAGTATGAATTAGCTAAAACAATTAAGCATCAAAATAGCAACTTGTCAAGACAAACTTTGAAGCTGGCTTAAAAAAGTTGAAGCATGTTGTTAACAAGTTTCTTTTACAAATTAACATGCTGCTAGCATGTTTTTAACATAAATTAGCATGTCATTACATGTTTCTTTGTAGATTAGCATGTTGTTAGCATGATTTTAGCACAAATTTAAGTGTTGTTGTTAGCTTGTTCCTAGGATTAATTAACATGTTTCTAGCATGAATTAACCTTAGCATGATTTTATTACATTGCTAGCATATTTCTATTAATGTTGTTAACATGATTTTTAACATGAATTAGCATGTCATTGCCATGTTTTTAACATAAAATGTGTTGTCAGAATGTTACCTGTATGAATTACATGCTGCTACCATGTTTCCAACATGTGTTAGCATGTTGTTAACATGTTCCTATGAATTAGCATGTTGCTAATATGATTTTAGTATGAATTAGCTAAAATAAATCAAATATCACAATTGCAACTTGACAGTAAAGTTTGTCAAGACAAACTGAGGTTGGCTTGAAAAAGCCTGTAAAAGTAGTTGCTAGCACGGATTGGGCACAGACTAGTTTGTTTCTAGCATCAATTAGCATGTTGTTAACAAGTTTTTATTACAAATTAACGTGTTGCTAGCATGGTTTTAACATAAATTAGCAAGTCGTTATATGTTTCCATTGGTATGAATTAAAGTGTTATTGCTAGCATGTTCCTAAGTTAAATTAACATTTTTCTAGCCCAAATTAACCTTAGCATGAACTATGCTAGCATATTTTTATTATAACTTATAATTAGCATTTCATTACCATGTTTTTAACATAAAATATGTTGTCAGCATGTTGTTACATGTTCATATGAATTGGCATGTTGCAAGCTTGAGTTTAGTATGAATTAGCATGTCGCTAGCAGGTTTTTAGTATCAACTAATACATAATAACCAGGTAACCATGTTGTCAGAAAGTTTCCTGTATGAATTACACATTGCTACCATGTTTCTAAAATGTGTTAGCATGTTGTTAACATGTTTCCATAGATTATCATGTTGCAAGCATAATTTTAGTATGCATTAGGATGTTGTTAGCTTGTTTTTATCAACTAACATGTTGTTAGGATGTTTCTAGTATCAATTAATACATGATAACCATTATTTAACCAGGTAAGTCAACTGAGAACCAGTTCTCATTTACAACAACAACAATGTTGCTAATGTGTTTCTAATATATGTAACATGTTGTTAGCACGTTTCTAGTAAGAGGAACTTTTTTCTATGGTTTTGAGCAGCACAGACACTATTCATAGAACTGCATCTGTATTTTCTTTGTCTATTTCTTAACAAAAGTTGACACATAAACAAAAGCTCTTTTACAGTTCCTCCAGAATGTACATCATAGAGCGTCATCTAAAATAATCAACAGCAATGATATCACTCTCCATTGTCAAACACAGGAGAGAGATACAATACTTGTAATTAACAACGTTTTTCCATCCTATGCTTCTAAACGGAAGTGCTCTCCTGAGACCCGAACACAATCACGTACGGATGAGAGTATAAAAATAACGCTAAAACTATATTTCGAGTTAACAAGCACTCTAAAACACCGACACACACACACATGCTGAGAGCGCGACACGAACAAGTTGCGATGGTGTGAAGGTGTAAGGAAAACAAAGAGTGGAGAAAAATCATTAGCACCTAAGAGAATCTGCTTTGTACACACAAATTACCGCAGTAATTAGAGACAAAATACCACAAAAGCTTGCGAGAGCCTGGAGAGCATTTCAATCTAATACCAGCGAGGAGGGTTTATTCGCTGCATACAAATGCTCTTGATGTGTGAAGAGACAATCGTCTAAAAGCCAGTGTGTGTGAGAGAGTACATTTCTGTCTATACGCACTTCAAACATGTCGCAGTAATTGGGTGTTTCTTTAACTGCGGGCACTTCTGAGTCTCCGGGGTGGAATTTTATGAAAACTAGCAGAATTATTTTTTCTTTTGTTACATGAAGGTCATTTTAGTATTCAAACATTTTTCTTTTTACACCTTCATTTTACCTTTCCCAGACTTGCACCTTTAATTTTTTTAAATGGTAAAATTCACCATAAACATATTAATTATTCAAGGTTTAAATTACTGAGGTTGAATTTCATGAACAGATTAGCAATTTCGTTTCTCATTACAATAAGACACTCTTTTAAAATGTAAAAAAAGTAAATAATAAAATAAACATACTGTAAGAATTGTAACTTGCCTTTTCTAACACCTTATACACACACATATACACTCACTGGCCACTTTATTAGGTACACCTGCTCGTTAGCGCAAGTTTCTAATCAGCCAATCACATGGCAGCAACACAATGCATTTAGGCATGTAGACATGGTCAAGACGATCTGCTGCAGTTCAAACCGAGCATCAGAATGGGGAAGAAAGCTGATCTAAGTGACTTTGAACGTGGCATGGTTGTTGGTGCCAGACGGGTTGGTCTGAATATTTCAGAAACTGCTGATCTACTGGGATTTTCACGCACAACCATCTCTAGAGTTTACAGAGAATGGTCCGAAAAAAGAGAAAATATCCAGTGAGCGACAGTTTTGTGGGTGCAAATGCCTTGTTGATGCCAGAGGTCAGATGAGAATGGCCAGACTGGTTCGAGCTGATAGAAAGGCAACAGTAACTCAAATAACCACTCGTTACAACCGAGGTATGCAGAAGAGTATCTTTGAACGCACAACACGTCCAACCTTGAGGCGGATGGGCTACAGCAGCAGAAGACCACACCCGGTGCCACTCCTGTCAGCTAAGAACAGGAAACAGGCTTCAATTCATACAGGCTCACCAAAATTGGACAATAGAAGATTGGAAAAATGTTGCCTGGTCTGATGAGTCTCGATTTCTGCTGCAACATTCGGTTGGTAGGGTCAGAATATGGCATCAACAACATGAACATTTTACTGTTGTGGCTCTCTAGGTTTTTATCTTATGAGGTTATGTGATGTTTTAGCAACATGTTTAGACGTACTTTTGTAGCACCATGAGTCTAAGAAAGGCACATTATAAATAAAATATATTATTATTATTATTATTAAAATAAACTTTGAGTAGCTGTGTGTTTTGTATAATTTTTTTTTAGAATAAATCTATTTTTCAACTAAAGAAGGTTTGTATTTATCAAAATTAGTGCTTGCGTGTGCATTAAGAAACAATGAATTGAGGGAGAAATTAGTTCATGAATTTATCAGCTATAAATTCAGACAAGAACATGTGCTTTATTTCCAGAATTTGCTTGATTTTTCAACTAAAGTATAGGTTAAATTTGTTTGATAACTGCACATGCTTAATGGTGCGTCCACAACAGACACGGATAAAGCATCAAGCACGAGTGATTTACATGTTAAGTCAATGCAAAGATGCGAATAGACATCCTGCGGCACAATTTGCGCGAATGGCACGATTCATGCGAATTGAGCGTTTTACGCGCTTGACGCTCTTAGCGCACGAATCTCGCGATTCGCTCGAGTCTGAACTTTGGCGGACATTCGAGCCACGTTAATCACAATCAGGAGCTTGCTCTTTTAGGGACGTGATTATGACGTAGCGTCTGCAGTTCGTGTCCCGAGGGGAAATCCTCCTGCCGACACCAGACAACAGCTCATCAAACTGGACTCAGCTCAGTCGGAAGCCCAGATGAAAGCTTCCATCATCTAGGTATAGTTTCTGGAGGAATTTATGAACTCACAGAGCTGGGTGCACCTCTGAAAGCATCTAGTTCACTCAGACACGGTGCCAAATGAATCTATGCTGTTGTTCAGCCTTCCTAAAGCACATAAACCACAACTACTATACACAATAAAATCGTTAATAAAATTTTGCAACGAAGCTAGAGTCACCGGGCAGACAGAAGCCTCGGCCGTGACGGGAATAAACATCAATTGTGAAGTGAATTTGACGCGCAAATGAAGCGAGTAAATGTTCACAATCTAAAAGATCATGTTTGGGTCAAATTTAATTTCTACTGTCTATCGATTAAGAGTTAGGTTTTAAGTAGCATTTAGTCAAGTATTTACTTTAAGTATTGTGCAATTAAGTTACTTTTCAGACATAGTATATAGACAAGTAATTTAAATACTATTCTAATAATGTAAATAGTGATTAATACGTTTTTTTTAAGTATACTCAACACCGTTTAGAATAAAGAATAGATTTTTTTTTTTTTAGAACTACACATATTTAATATTAATAAATATCATTTCCACCAGGAGCTACAAATTTTCCCTCAAAGTTATTGTACTTCGTTACCAAGGAAACAACGGTGTTAATGGAGAGCAGGCTCGAGCTAAAACAGGATGTAAATTATGTGCCAAGCAAGATAAAATTCAAGGTAAAAGTGCGTGAAATAATTGTACGTGATTTCTAAACAGGTGCAATTTTTGTTAATTTATTCAGAAAGACTGAATATTTAATTTGGTGTTCTTAAGATACATGAGCTCCGTTTCAAGATCTTACATAAGCAGCTGATTTCCTGGAGGTTCCTGGGTCCTCGCTGTGAAGCAATTCAAAGCAGTTTAAAACAGCTGTGTAATGCTGTACTTGCTTGGGAACATACTTGATACCACCCATGGTCCTGCTGGTGGTGTTTAATGCAAATGTACAAACTATGCTTGAATCTATAAAGAATCTATGTGAGTGAACATAAAGATGGGAATTTAACTGCACTGGCTCTGCAATCTGCAACTCCAATGTATTAGTGTTTTCACTCATGTTTGATCTCAACGCACAAGGAATTCAAATGAATCTGAGGAGATTTTCATGTCAAATAAAGAGGAGCCTCAGAGAACACTTACCTATCATTTAATTATCACAAACCAATGGTACATTCAAGTTGTTTAATAGTCAGATTCTATTTATTTATTTGTTCTATTGTTCATTTATTCATTGATTCATCTATTTATTTATTCATTATTCATTTATTTATTAGTTTCATTTTGAATTTATTCATTAAGTCATTAATTTATTGTATTTACTTATAAATTCATTCAGTTATTCATTCATTCATTTGCTCATTCATCCATTTATTAATTTACTCATTCATTCCTTTATTCATATATTTATTTTATTAATGCATTCATTTATTCATTATTTTATTCATTTAATCAATTAATTTGTTTAATCATTCCTTTATTTATTCATTTATTAATTCATTTAATCATTCATTCATTCGTTCGTTCGTTCATTCATTCATTTATTCATCTATTTATTCATTCATTCATTCCTTCGTTCATTCATCTATTTATTCATTCATCCCTTTATTTATATATTTATTTTTTAATGTATGTATTCATTCATTTATTTATATACTTATTTTTTATGTATTCATTCATTCATTTGTTCAATCATACCTTCATTTATTCATTTAATAATTTGTTCATTCATTCATTCATCAATTTATTTATTTATTTATTTATTTATTTATTCGTTCATTCATTCATTTTTTCATTTATTTATTATTCATCTATTTATTTATTCATTCATTCATTCCTTTATTCATATTTAATTTTATGTATTCATTCAGTCATTATTTTATTCATTTAATCATTAATTAATTTGTTCAATCATTCCTTCATTTAACAATTCATTCAATCATTCATCATTCATCTATTTATTTATTCATTCATTTGTTCAATCATTCCTTCATTTATTCATTTAATAAATAATTCATTCATTCATTCGTTCATTCATTAATTTATTCATTCATCAATTTATTTATATATTTATTTTTTATTGATGTATTTATTCATTCATTTAATAATTTGTTCATTCATTCATTCATACATTATTTTATTCATTGAATCACTATTTAATTTGTTCAATCATTCCTTCATTTATTCATTTATTAATTAATTCATTCATTCATTCATTCAATTATTCATCATTCATTCATTTGTTCAAACATTCCTTCATTTATTCATTTTTTTTCATTCATTCATTCATTCATTCATTTATTCATTCATTCATGTATTCATTCATTCGTTAATTTGTTCATTCATTCATTCATTCCTTTATTCATCTATTTTCTATTTATGTATTCATTCATTCAATCAGTTGTTCATGCATTCATTCATTAATAAGAAATATCTTTAATCGCAACACTCAACAACATCACATATCTTTGCAGTTGCGTGGAGCCCTAGTTGTCAGTGAGTTTAACTTCAAAGTCCACAGGGCCAAAAAACACCAAAAACACCCAATTACAGAGTCTTTCATCAACAAGAAGGAAAAAGAAAGAAAAAAAAGTGACAGACCGGGCCGCATGGGAATCTTTTGCCATCTTCCAGCAGAGCGGAAATATGGCTATGAGGACCACAACCGCCTGGCTTCATACCGCAACATGTGTCCCCGTCTCTGCTGCGTAAACAGCATGGGTGTTTTATGGCCTTAAATCAATTAGATACGAGGCAGGCAAGACAAAGTGAATGTGGGGCGGGGGGGGGTTGCTTTGCGTTCCCAGGACGATTCAAGCACCGCCAGGCCCTTTGGATAAGGAGGTTACGTCCTGCCTGTGGTGCAGAGTGAGAATATTCATCATAGATTTTATTCCTGGACAGGCCGAGTGAGGAAAGGCAAGGAGAGGAAACGGGACGGGGCACCTACACGCAGGGGAATCTCGCCGCGACACATTCGTCTCTTTCCCAATGGTGCTCTGCTCCGCAACCACACACACACACACACACACACACACACACACACACACACACACAC
>CAIGQV010000817.1:532888-546263 GCA_903798115.1 Danio jaintianensis | reverse complement strand
AACATACCTGGCAATAAAGCTCTTTCTGATTCTGATTCTGATTCTGAACATAAAGAAGGTGGCTGTAATTTTACTACATTTCTCAAATATGAGTAAACGGTATGGATTATTAGATTATCAGAAATATTTGCAGGAGCAAATCCCTCTGTGGTGAGTGACAATTACTGTGATAATGGTACAAAATGCTGCTTGGTTTACAGTTTTTGTGTGTGCATGTCAGAAGTTCTGGATTCAGTTCACTGTTTGCTGCTGATATGGAAAGACATGTTCTCTTACACAGACACAGAGCACACACTCTTGTTTCAGTTGGCTGCTGTCTGTTTGGTGTGTTTATGTGCAGCTTTGTGGTCCAGATGTGAGGCAACAACAGTTGGTTTTTGTTGGTGCTAGTTTTTTGGGATTGGCTTGGTGTGTACCGGCCCTTAAAGAAATTTAAACAAATCGAATGGCTTAAAATAACCATGAATAGAAAAAATAATCAGTTATTTTCATTGTTAGTCATAGTTTGTGAGGAAATATTGAAAGAGTTTAATGTAGACATTTTCTATTTTGCCCCATTTTATTTGGTCCAAACCAAATCTATCAGTAGAATCCACAAAGAAAGAACATTCAGTAAACACACACATAAAAAGCAAGACAGAGCAGACAACGTGAGGCCTCCACAAAGAGGCTAGAAACACAGCAAATCCCTTCAACTGAAGTCAGGCTCTTTGGCCTCTGCAATCTCTTCCTGTTGGCCTGTATCTTCCTTCTGCATACAGAGGCGAAGTGTAGATTCCCCCCCTGGCATACTGAAGCATCCAACTGCAAGTAGCTGGAATCGCTACTGACGTCTGACTCTACACATCCCTGTAGCTCCATATGCCCTCTTTTTGCAGGCCAATGCAAACGCTCGACATCAGGTTAAAGGATAGAGCGAGCTTTCACAAGCCTTTTAAACCATCACCCAATACAGCCTCGAGAAGCCTTTCCCACCCACAGGAAGTCACTGCCATAACAGTGTCTGAAGGATGATGCAATCTGACCCCTAGAGTGACTATCACTTTAACCCGGTACCACCCACTTCTGCCCCCCGTCTTGGTTAATGAGTATCGAACTGAATTCACAGATGTGTAATTGAAAGAGAGGTTAATTAACATGGAAGTTAACTCGTCAAACATGCCGTTTCACAACAGTAAAATAACTATCGATGGGTTGGTAATTACTGTAGTTGTACTGAACGACGAGGTGTAGATCCATCTGTGATTTATGAAATCATCATCAAGTTGTAATGGAGAAAAAGTCAGTGTAGGGGACGAACAGTCCGCAATGAGAACAGATGAATGAGATTTGCTAGTATTTCCAAGAGCCAGTTGGAGGAAAGAGTCCAAACTAAACAGATTATGATTGCATACATACATACTACATACAGTG
Organism: Danio jaintianensis; assembly: GCA_903798115.1. Taxonomy (NCBI): domain Eukaryota; kingdom Metazoa; phylum Chordata; class Actinopteri; order Cypriniformes; family Danionidae; genus Danio; species Danio jaintianensis. The sequence continues at coordinate 544,850 of CAIGQV010000817.1, read as the reverse complement.
GGTAAAGTACTGTAAGTATTGACATGTCATGATTTTCCCTGCTAAATATATTCTAAAGGAGCTGTTGACATGACATCGACACCGATTTTGGTAAAAACCCAAACATACAAATAAAACAAAAAAAAGTTATGTGTAATAGATGAATGACACAAGGAGGAGGTTCTAACTTACTGAAAATGTATATAATACTTAGTATTAAATACCTTTTTTTTTTGTAATGACAGCTTCAAGGTGCTCAGGAGTGATTTTTTTGAGTCTAAAAATCTTTACAGTTCTCTGGGTCTTGTCTATTAATCCAATGGAAAACAAGAACTAAAGACCAAAGTCAGATGATTGGCCATTCTAGTAGCTTTATTTTCTTTTCTGAAAGCAATTGAGAGCTTCCCTGGCTGTGTTTAAGATCATTGTCTTGCTAAAATATCCACCCTGGTTTCATCTTCTTCATCTGATAATTTAGGTGTTGGGACTGAAGCATATTCATTTACACTGAAGAGGGGCAGGTGACTTTCTATTACTGAGAGATTTCAGCTGCTGTCTGGGCTTCCCATGCCTTTTTACACCTCCCTTCCTTCATGTGTTCAATACAAATGTCATTTCATTCTATTACATAACATACATAAATGCATGCATAAATCCATAAAATTGCAGTGCTAAATATTCCTTCATATAGCTTAATTAGGAATATAACCATTTTAGATTTAGATTTTGTAAATTTGCTTCACTTTGTAGCCGTCTTTCACCCTGGGTGGCGACTAAAGTTACTAGTGGGCTTTCCCACCTTGAGGTTGCTTGGGTAACATTCATAAAGATAAAAATGAAAATTGTGGAGGGAAAGCAATAAATATAAATGGAATCTGTACATAAAATACTTAATTACAAAGATAAACAAGAAAAAAATGTGTGCTCTGTAATTTCGGATATTTATCTTCTACAAAAGCAGTACAACCGGCTGGTGAAGGAACCGAGAGAGGATCACATGAGCTCTTATGATGCTTGTATTGTCATTTGCATAAAGATTCTCAACTTTTTTTGTGTCGCTTGACACGACCACATCAGGTTGCCCATGGTCGGTTTTGCTCGTGTAGCTCTCCATTGAAATGAATGGTCGCTCGCTGCATGATGATGCTCGCAGTGTGAATGGGGCTTTAAAAACGAGGAAGACATTAAGTGACTCAACGAAGCAATATAGACTAGAGGTGATACTTTTGCAAAGGTACTGTAATTGCTTAAAGAAATAAGAGCTAGGGTATGGAGGGAGAGGGGATGTTTTTTACGATGCATTCAAGCGCTTGTGGAAGGGATTGTGTTTGCCACTTGAATATCAGTGATTTGTCAGTCCATGTGGTATTGGGATGATTGTACCACAAACAAGTAACAGTAAATGAACATTAAATTGCTGGAATGTTCCACAGTTTGAAATATTAGGGCTTTTTATTCTCTATTCTTCTGCTTTTGCAAAATCTACATTGCAAAAAGTGCTATAGAAATAAAGGTGAATTGAACTAAATGAAAAGGTTCTGGAAAAAGATTTAGATCCTCTCTGTGATGGTACCCCTCCTGGAGGGGATGTAGACTTGCAAAAGTTGACTTGATTTCAACTCTCCTCGACGCCCACAGCGGCGAAGACGCGCCGCTCCTCGCCACCTATCGCCGCCGGCTCCCATTGAAAATGAATGACTTCCGGCTACTTTGACGCTCTCGCCGCATTTGGTGTGAACGCACAGTAACCGAGGCGTCTCTTAAGAATTCTAAGGGCAGTTTTAAAGAGGCCCAGAGTATCAATTCTGATAAAGACAATGAGACAACCTTAAAAAAATCATAGAAAGGGAGCCCAACTTTTGTTATTATCTCTCAATTGGAATGCAAGTATTTTATTTTATTTTTTTATACTGCAGCACACATTTGTTATTTCTGTAAAAAAAAAAAAATGCAACTAATAATATATCATACAAAGTGTTTTGATTTGCAATTTTGTGACTTCAGAAATGTAATGACATTTTTATCCCAGCTTTGTGTGAAAGAGTGGGAGTGTATTATGCAGAACAGCTGGAGTCCAATAAAATGGTTGAAACACTTTGATGTGAAACTGGACATGAAACACAAACATCCAAGTCATTTACTGTAACCAAATCCTTGCCAATTAAGTAAGAGCTGCTGTAAAAGAGGGTCATGTGTGAAAAAAAATTATGCAATAATAGCCCAGTAAAGAATCCATTTCCTTTTATTAGAAGCATAAGGGGAATCATTACATGTGCTACAATGGGAGACCTGTGACCCATTAAAAGCATGGCCAGACAATAAAACCACATTTGACACCAAAAATAATTTGATAATTCCAAAACAGAGCAAACACATTTCCATGTGTAAGGGATGCTCACACGGACCACTCCAAGAAATAATTTTCTGAATTGTTATAAACTACATCAAGTCAAGCATGACACGTTTCGCAGATGTAAATGGAGAAAAAGTAATTTCTCAGAGCGAGGATCTGTGCAGAAATTCAATTTATAGCTTTTTATAGCCAAGTAATTAAACTAGATCCAAAAATATTCAATAACTGTGATTAGTCAGAGAAAACGAATGACTTTATGACAGGGTAATTTTTCCAGATCATTCTTGGCATTTTACAGCAAGAGATGAAAAGAAGGAGGAGAAGAAGAAGAGGAGGGGGTGGTCGCTTGTTGATTTTCAAAAATCAAATACATTTTATTAAACTATTACAATTACCATATTTTATCCATTACTAAATTACATTCTTTGGTGTATATAATGCATAATCTGTTGCATCAGGTTAATCTCTAGCATTACAATATTTGGCAAAGTATTTAAAGTACAGTAATTTTGTTTCTGTTATGTGTTAAAGTTCTCCATTGTTCATTACGTACTGTATTACATCCTTCTAATTAACATCAACTATCATTAACTAATGAAACATGAAGGTCAAATGGAAAACAGGTCATTATTTATGATAAATTCAAACTGCTAGCTTCTTGTACTTCACTGTAAAATACGCAGGGTTCCACACAATTTCTTCATGTTGCACCAACACAAATAGATTAAGTTAACTTAATTGTTTTTAATAATTTAATTTTAGGGTGACAAGGTGGCTCAGTGGTTAGCACTGGCGTCTCACAGCAAGAAGGTCGCTGGTTCGAGTCCCGGCTGGGCCAGTTGGCATTTCTGTGTGGAGTTTGCATGTTCTCCTCGTGTTTGCATGAGTTTCCTTCAGGTGCTCTGGTTTCCCCTACAGTCCAAAGACATGCGCTATAAGTGAATTGAATAAACTAAACTGGCCGTAGTGTATGTGTGTGCATGTATAGGTGCAAAGTCTATGGGTGTTTCCCAGTACTGGGTTGCAGCTGGAAGGGCATCAGCTGTGTAAAACATATGCTGGATAAGTTGGCGGTTCATTCCACTGTGGCGACCCCTGATAAATAAAGGGACTAAGCCGAAGAAAAGTGAATGAATGAATTTAATTTGATTGAACATAAAATATTTAAGTTGTCCACCCACCCAAAAAATCTCAATAATTGTGTCGTTTCAGCTCATTTTAAATAAGTAATTTGAACAAGCAGCAAAAGCCACTCTTTTGAGTGTTGGACAGAGGGCAGGGAAAGGCCGAGAGAGAACTCAACCAAGAGGAAAAGAGGGAAAATACCTGCCACTAGACATCTCAGGCATCCCAAGGCAGTCACTTAACAACTCGTTAGAGCAAATGAGGAAAGTTAATCAGACCTGCATTAAAATCAGCACTGAGCTCAGTTCTTCAAAGCGAGAAATCCGAACAAACCGATACTCATTAGGGCCTCAATTGTGGGTCACACACCACTAACTGTTCAATTCAGCCGTGGAGGCCTGTGGCACTTAGTCAATGAACGGCCCACAAAGGCCTTCCAGAAGATGGACTGAAAGCAGGAGTCAGCGGTTACAAGGTTAGTGAACTTAATGCACATGACGTAAAAGACATAGGCTATTTGGATTTGGAGTGATCCATGGTGACCCAGGGGAGAATTTTATGCACTGCGTCCATTGGGAATTCTTAAGCCGATGGAATTGTATCTTCTATTGTGGAAGGTACAACATGAGCTGCGACAGACAATGGCAGGTTTGTTATATGACTAGACTACGTAACGATCTAGTCGTGTGGATAGTTTGTGTTGATATGCTTTAGAGCTGTGGTGAAACATTGATTATGAGATTTTCAGAATGTATCGCTATTCTCTGTACACTGGAGCGTTTGAAAGCCGCAAAGATCAGCTGGTCTGTCTGTCTGGTCTAAGCTGACATACGAGCGATCCACTGATGAATCGACTGATTTTCGCAGCTTTAAAAAGCTTCAGTGTCCAAGTATCTGTGGTTACATTCAGTAAACAGCGGTCAGTTCGGTGAACTGATGACCTTCACGACTAAATCACAGTCAATTCTGTTGAGCATGTGAACACAATGGCAAATCAGCGGTGTTTAAGACTACAAGTGTTCAAATGTTAGCTCAAATGCGCTCAAATGTTAGCAGGAAATGGACGTTTTAAAAATGTCAGTAGCGATTTGTATTGAATTCCAGTATCGTGACAACAATAGATGGCACTGAATACAAGTTTCGAACAGAAGGAAAGTTTGCAAAAGCAGAGAGCGCTCTAGGCTAGTTTCAAACAGAAGATGGCAGTCTAGGCTAATTTCTAACAGCAGATGGCGTTGTATTCTAGTTTTTAACAGCTGGTGTCGCTCTAGGCTAGTTTTTAAACAATAGATGGCATTGTATGTTACTTTTTAACATCAGATGGTGCTCTAGGCTATTTTTAACAGCAGATGGTGATGTATGATAGTTTTAACAGCAGATGGCACTGAATACAAGTTTCGAACAGAAGACAGTGCTCTAGGCTAGTTTGAAACCGCAGATGGTGCTCTAGGCTAGTTTCAAACAGAAGACAGCAGTCTATGTTAGTTTTTAACAGCTGATGGAGCTCTAGGTTTCAACAGCTGATGGCACTCAAGGTTCGTTTTTAACAGAAGATGGCGTTGTATGCTAGTTTTTAACATCAGATGGTGCTCTAGGCTAGTTTTTAACAGCAGATGGTGGTGTATGCAAGCTTTTAACAACATATGGTGTTCTAGGTGAGTTTTTAACAGTAGATGGCGCTGTATGCTAGTTTTTAACAACAGATGGCGCTCTAGGTGAGTTTTTAACATAAGACGGTGATCCAGGTTAGTTTAACAACATATGGCACTCTAGGTTTTGTTTTTAACAGCAGATGGGGTTGTATGCTAGTTTTTAGCAACTGATGGTGTTCTAGGCTAGTTTTTATAAGAAGATGGTGCTCTAGGCTAGTTTTTAAGAGCAGATGGTGCTCTAGGCTCATTTTTAACAGCTGATGGTGCTGTATGCTAGTTTTTAGCCATGTAGTCAAATGCTCACTAGGAAGAGCACTTGTGCATTGAGTCATGCAAGTTGGCTTTTATGTCAGGAGATTAAGTACAAACACAGCTCGCTATGAAAACTTCATTAATGACTCAAGTGTTATGTGTAAGGAACTAGATGCAAGCAGAGTATGGCTGCTTGTAAAAAGCCATCTGATATCCACTTAACATATTTCAATGCTCATGAAAATTTTTGGAAGCTGTACAATTAGCAAATCCACTTCACCAGCTAATTCCTCTTAACAATAGTTAAGCCATATAAACTGATTTAAGAGTGTGAGATTCAGGTTCAGGTTCAAGTAAAGGTTCACCTTATAGTTAAGAAACAAGAAGTACATAATTAAAAACAAAAGAGATTTCAACATTAGCAAAAGTAAATTATGACCCTCTACTATTAAATATTAAAAATGATATACACAGATGGAATGCCATTTCTATCCTGAGCTTTAGTCAAAGAATTGATGCAATAAGATTGAATGTCCTTCCTCGATATCTCTATTTATTTCAAGCTCTCCCAATAGAAATACCCCAAACACATTGGTCAGATTTAAACAAGACGCTTTCTAGATTCATTTGGCAGGGGAAAAAACCGAGGATTAAATTAAAAACACTACAACTTCCAAAGGAAGAAGGAGGAATGGCTTTACCCTTTTTTAAAGATTACTTTTATGCAGCCCAGACTAAATATCTGGTTAACCTATGTAACCCAACATATCAAGCTAAACGGAAAGACATTGAAATTACACTAATGAATGATCCTCCAATACAAGCGATATTGGCACATAAAAACCTGGGGGGATACATAGAAAAAATGCAAAATTTATGGATTAAAGCCCATTTAAAAATTTGGAACATTATAAAAGAAGAATATAAACTGAATGATAAACTATAAATAATTCAATGGTGTGCTTATGACCCTGAATTCAAACCAAATAAAATGGACTATAGATTTAAATCCTGGATTTCTAAAGGAATATTAACATTCTACTCACAGAGGAAGGCCTTTTGATAGACTTTGAAAGTTTGAAGAAAGAATATAACATGGATAAATCAGATTTTTATAGATACCTTCAATTACGTAGCCACTTTGAAAACAAAATTCAAAATAAAACAGACCTGGATGACTCAATACTGAAAATTTTTATAGATGCCTACAAAGGCAGTTGGAGTAAAGGTATAATTTCAAAACTTTATAATGGATTTAGATCAAATAAACCCCACACAACAGAATATGTTAAAGAAAAATGGGAAAAGGAAGGTAATCTCATTATTTCGGAGGAAGAATGGTTGGACATCTGTAGATTTACATCAAAATGTACTAATTCGAATATGTGGAGAGAAGTTGGATGGAAATGTCTAATAAGATTTTTCATCACGCCAAAACAAAGAGCATACCACACAGGAAAGGACACCAAGTGCTGGAGACAATGTGGGTCTCAGGAACCTAATCACTGGCATATTTTTTGGGAATGTCCAGTAATAAAACAATTTTGGGTAGAAGTACATGGAGTAATAGAAAAAATACTAAATATTACACTACCCTTACGATTAATGGTTATTTATTTTGGAAGCACTGATATCCAAATAAGTAAATCTTTAAAATACTAACTCGATATTTTAATAATCGCAGCAAAAAAAGCAATTACGAGACATTGGTTACTTCCTGAATCTCCAACAACCCAAGAATGGCTAGAAATAGTATATAATATTTATGTGATGGAAAAAATTACATTCTCCCTTCGACTCCAAATGAATACATTTAGAAATATCTGGTCAAAGTGGACTGAATACATTAGGTTGCTCCATCCAGTCTTATAACATAAATATAACAATATTACTAATTAATTCCCATCCACAGAATAAACATTTTTCAATTTACAACCCATTGCACCCCCCCTCTTAATCCTCTCTCTAGATTAGGAATTTACAGTTAATAATAACTGAACTAAAGTTGAGTGAATAAATAAAGATTTGACCCTCTCTGACCTATGTATATTTAGTTGTTGATTTATGGTACCATTTTATTGTTACTGTTATTTTCATATATTTTATTTTATGATTTTTTTTTTTTTTTTTGTGTGTGTGTGTTCTGTTACTTTATAGTTTGTAAAAAAGAAAAATGTTTTGCAATGGGAAATGTACACTCTCTTAAGTGTAAACATTGTACTGTATTTACTGCTACTATAAATAAAACATTTCCAAAAAAAAAAAAAAGTATAAATATAATAAATAGTGCAAGTTAGCGATGTAATTCACAATACTCTGAATCTCACAATAAATTTTTTTTTAAATGATTTCAATTTTTCTCAACAAAATGAGTTGAAGCTGCATGAAGCTGCAAGAACAATTTTGCGCACCAAAAAAAACCTGTACAAACAACTTTGTTAGCCTATTGTCTTCCGCATAAGATCAGGGTGTACATTTACTCCAGGCAATACAATGCTTTTGCGTTGTACTGCTGATTGTAATAGCAATACGTCATTCTCCCTGTACTAAATGTGCATCTTCACCTGTATTGAGAAAGAAGATGTAGGCTAACAAAGTCATATTTACAGGGTTTTTTTTGGTGCACAATATGTTTTAGAGCTTCGTATGATTACAGCTGAACCACTGAAGTCACATGGCTGTCTATGGAGAATAAGGGAGCTCTCGAATTACATCTAAATATCTCAAATAAAATGTCTCTCAGAAAATAAAACCGACATGAGGGTGGGTAATTAATAGCAGAATTGTAATTTTTGGGTGAACTAATGAATTAATGGAACCTTATTGTAAGGTGTAACCAATAACTCCTTCAACCAGCACTGATGACGTAGGCCACACCAATAATTCAACCAATCCTATCGATCCTTAACAGTATTGCCACTGATCCACATCTGCCCTCCAGAACATTTCTCTGAAAGGATCCATACGTGAAGACGATTCCAAATGACCTTATCTTACTCCAGAATCAACAGCGTACCGCACTACTGCACATACACTTTTCATCAAACACTAATTTCCTTTAATTATAAAACTTTATTGTCGTCTAATGAGCAAACAGTTCCGGTCGGGAACAATGGAAAGAGCGGAACGGGTGAAGAACAAAACCTTTCGAGACAAAAGTGGCTGCGTGATTAGATGGAGACTTCCATGAAGAACGGCACTGTAGATAAAAAAAAGTATAGATAGGATAGACATATGTAGCTTAACGAGCTATGCAAATGAAGCCGGGTGATTAAAAGAGTAATGAATGGGGATATTGGATGGGTCTGATGGCTTCAGAAGCTTTATTCATACAGAGAACTATAAGCCAAGGCAAATGAAGATGACTTGAAACCTAAAACTGTCTGATGTATATGGCAGGGGAAAATTGCTCCAGTCAAGATTTCGAAGCAACTTTCACAAGTCAAAAGTGCTTTTAACAGATGTGTTTAATCAGTCCAGCAAGGAAACCAAGTCTGGCTTGTGCAATTACCGCTTCTGAAGAAGAACTATTTGTGTTCGAACAGACAAAAATGCCTGCTGGTTTCTTCTATGCTGCATATAAACAAGATTACAGACGGTCTCTGATGCAGTCTATTTTCACAGCTTCAACCAAAAATACTCATTTAAATCCTTTACTTTAGATTTGACCGTAAGATTTGAAACATGGATTTGAAACCATACACGATATTCGATATTGATTTTTTTAAGCAAAAAGTTAAAAAAAAAAATTATTAACTGAATATTTTAATTAATTTAATCGTGGAAAATCCAACACTAGTTCACGATAACTCGCAACTTTTTGATATAGTGGCTAATTCGTATTAATTTGTACGATCGCATTCATACAATTTAGGACGATTTGCTCATCCAACAATGATGGCTGGGTTTAGAGGTTTAGAGTTTGGTGCCATGCCTCCTTTTAAAAATCGTACATTTATGTACAACTGAACTTGTATGAATGCGTATGAATTAGTCACTAAACTGACAAAATATAAAATAGTTACGTTTTCTCATGATATCAGGCTGGAAAAATCATAATCACGATTATTTTGGTCATAATTGCAATGATGGTTATTTACATCAATGATCAGTAGGTCATATCACCAAAAAGTTTTGGAGCATTTAAGCACTCACCTTAAGATGACTCTAAGTGTGAGGGTTCTGCTCGTCTCTGATGGGAAGTTTTCACCAGACTTGACTTACATGAATAGATTGCGATATTTGCGTATAATTGGACGCTTGAACACTTTAAGTTAATTTGCTTCATTCGTGCATCAGTTCAATTCCCAATAGATGTGGATTCACGTCAGAGGAGAGGCATCTGTCTGCTGACTCAGACTTAGTTTCGTTGCTAAATGGCTGACATGGATTTTATAGAGATATTAATGTGCTTTACGTGCTTTTGAAAGGCTGAAAAATGGTGTAGATTCGTTTTTTGCACTGCCATCAGATACTTTAGAGGCGCATCTAGTTTGCTGAGGTCATTTATTGGATGATAGCAGCTTTCAACGGTACTTCTGACTGAGCAGGTCCCAATTTGATAACCTGATGTCCCATGTCAGCAGGAGGATTTCCCTTCAGGACACCAACTACAGGTGCTATGTCATAATCACGCCTCTACTAGAACAACCTCCTCATTTGTTAACGTGGTGCGAATGTCAGTAAAGATTCGCAAAAATCACACGTTAAGCATGTCAAATGCACAAATCGTTCAATTAGCGCCATGTCATTTGCTCGAATCGCGTCATTCGTGCTGGCTCATTTGTGCGAATGTCTAATCGCGTCTTTGCATTGACTTAATTGTAAAATCACTCACGCTTGACACTTCAACCACATCTGGTGTGAACGCACCATGAGGCTGAGTGGACGAACAAACACCATGCATTCACTTTCCCGCTTAAAAATAAAACAAAACATGAATTAACCTATACACGTCTCTTGCTACAAACGTAACGTAACATGCTTTAACAGATTTCCATGTGAAATGCAGAGGAATGAAAGCAGACTGCTTGAAAGGGGGTGGGATATGATGCAATAATCATTTAATATCGATTAAGTTTTTTTTTCATAAATCAGTGGAGGCCAAAAATCTAAATTGAATTTCGATTAATTGCACAGCCCTAAATTATTCACAATCAATCAGCAGCACTGGAGAACTGCATGTTTACAGGCAATAACAGTCTATACTATTTTTACTTTTATGTTACTTTTACTTATAGTTATTAATCAATAACTATAAGAATATGAATAAAAATAAGATAATTTAAGAGAGCTGCATTTTTGCCGACAATACTCTAGAAATTGGCATTTGTGACCTTCATACACTGTAAAAAAAACAAATTGTTCCACACAATTAATCCAATTTGCAGATTAAGTTAACTTAACAAATGTAAGTGGTTTGAACATAAAACAATTAAGTTGTCCCCAAAAAAAAATCAAGAATTGTGTTGTTTCAGCTCATTTTAAAGAAGTAATTTGTAAACTACTTAGTTACACTCAAAAAATGACTAGTTTTAAATAAGTACTTTGTAAATAAATAGTCATTTTTTTTAATGGAAAAACGACTCATCACTTTTTTTTTTTTCTTTTGAAGTCAAGCATTATTTTACAATTATTTACTTCATGACACGATATGATACTTTTGGTGTATATCACAATTTTTTTATTCATTGGATATTCATTTTTTATCATTTGAATTAATATTTTGGTGTTAATTGCTTACCATATTTCACTTTGCTATTTTTTTAGGTCAAAAATAACGAATGTTGATAGACTAGACTTGTTGCTGATGGCTCTGTAAATTCACTGTTATTCAAAAGCTGCAACAAAAAAAGTCTCTTTGGTGTACAGTAGCTTGTTTGACTACCACAAGCAGGGTTCCAGGCAGTCTACTAGCATAAATCAATATGAGTGGATTTATTTATTTATTTTTCCCCCTTCTATCAGACCTTAGCCACCTATGTCCAAACAATTCACAGAGCAGATAGCAATTTCATTTGTTGGGGGGGCAAATTTTATTCAAATTACATTTTGAAGGTTCTTGAAACAAGGTCAAATAAAGCCCAATGAAGATTTCCCCCCATCTCCTCATGCATTTATTTACAGGCGTAATGAAAATGATTGTTTAATAACGCAATGCCCTAACAGCAAAGTACACACAGCCAAAGCACTAACCGGCCCCTAATTCGGCCCTGTCATCATGCATTTTTTAAAGCAGGAATCAAGAAAGATAAATAACGCTATTCTGCTAAAATGAATTTACAGGCACAATTCATTCTGCACTGTCTAAACTGTGGCTTATGCTCTGATCCAGAATATTTCAGGCAAGAAGTGCGGCGGAGAAACTAATTAAAAGTAGCTATAAACTTCACAAACAAAAACTGAACAGTCAGACTGAAGTTCATTGCACACTTTTGAGTTCAAAAGTTCCCACATAAAAATAATAAATTAATACGATCTCACATTGTGTCAATCAGATTTACAAACTGCCTCTGAAACTTCCGTCCATGTTAAAAAATATTGTATTTATTGTATTTTTTTTGTTTGTTTGTTTGTTTTTTACTTAACAATTCAGTGCCAT
>CAIGQV010000817.1:497215-510662 GCA_903798115.1 Danio jaintianensis | reverse complement strand
ATATATTATATTATTATATATATACACAAAATGTGGAGATGACAGAGATGACAAAAACAAACAAATACACATATACATTTGCACTAATAGGGGATGGATTCGAATCCATTATTCTGAAAAATCATGAATTCTGGAAAAAATTAACCTTTTTTTTATGTTGTTTATCATAATATAATATAATATAATATAATATAATATAATATAATATAATATAATATAATATAATAAAATGAAAAACTAAATTACATTAAAATAAATAAAAATAAAAATAAAAATAAAAATAAAAATAAAAATTAAATTAAATTAAATTAAACAATGTAAAGTAACATAACATAAATGAGAATTAATGGCTGCATACCAATAATAACCATAAAAGAACAGAAAAAAAATAATAATATTATTTGAATGATATCTGAAGGGTCATGATATAAATATTCTGAAGGAATATTAGGCATAAAAAAATGTAATTTTAAAACATTCAATAAGTTATGTTAAACTGCAATAATGTGTTACAATTTTACGGTTTTTACTTTATTTTTGATTAAATAAAGTGCAGACTAAGACTTTTAGAAAAATAGACTTTTAAAAAAAAAATTTTAAAGGCTTACATATATGCAGTTTATATAATTTTTTATAATTCTCATTATTATTATCATCATCATCATCATCATCATCATTATTATTATTATTATTATTAACTCACTTTCTTTCAGATTATTCTCTGCTTTATCAGAGGTTGCCACAGTGGAATGAACCACCTATTATTGTTATTATTATTATTATTATTATTATTATTATTATTATATAAAAAATATTTTGACAAAAGAGGTGGACATTCATCAGATCAGACTGACAGCAACAGCTTGATCTAAATATCAAAGTCTTTTGGTGGCATTTCTAAACATAATGGTGTCTTGGCAAAGCTAACGTAATGCTGCTGCCAATACCTCAATCAGTAGGTAAACACGACCAAAAACACTGATACATTACATTACACTTCTGGCACAGATGAACTGCTGGCTCTGAACTTAAAAAAAAAAAAACTTCTATTACAGGCAGAATTAGCACTGGCCGTGCAGAGATGTACAGGAAGTCAGGAAGTTAAAAGGAAATCACAGGAAGTCCTGAATCACCTCCAGGGTCTTTGATTCAGCTAATTATTGCCATTATCCTGCAGAAAGTTCAATTAAAAGTGGAACTTTATAGTACTGCGGCAGGCCTTTTTCACAAAGAACATCTAAAATGGACAGAAAAATGTGCATTGCTTCCTATCAAAAATGGTTGTCAAGAAATGTTACATCAAGAGAAGTTTAACAAACATTATTTTTAGATTATTTTTCAATTTCGAATACATTACAATATAGTTTGAACAAATTAAATACATTAATTATTTTTTTAAACTTATTGTAATTGATGTTTCTTTTATTATTGTTTATGTAAACCCCTTTGAATTCAAATTGTGTATGAAATGAGCTATATAAACATATGATTTTTTAAATATTTTTTGTTAGTGTGTTATTATTGTTGTTGTTGTTGCAATTGTTAAATGTTATTTATTATTATTACTCGAAATAAAAAGTGCATAATTACAAATAACATAAAATTATAATAACTTCAAAAGTTTTATCATTTTTATAGTTACTGACAAACAAAAAAGGACTCTATTTGTTAATACGAAGCAATCGTGAACTAAATCGGCTGCATGAAAAACATTGTTTCAAGTAAAATTAATTTTAAACACTGGCCACATTTGAGAAGGTCAAACATTCTGTGCTGAATCATTATTTTAAGTGAGATATATTTGCTGTGCTATTTTCACAAGCTATTTTCTCTGCTAAATGAATTTTATTTTCTAACATATCTAAAGTGTCACTTCATACAAAATGGAAAAAATTATGGTTTTAATTACTCACCGTCACTCACCCATGAGGCCTTCATTTGTCTTTAAAACAAAATATAAGACATTTTAAGTGAAATCTGAGAGCTCCCTCATCTTCCACAACAGCCCAGAGAGGTTCAAAGTCCAGAAATGTACCCAAAAACATCCTCAAAACAGTCTGTGAGTTGTCAGTGGTACAATCGGAAAGCCATATGAAAATACTTTTGTGTGTGCATTAAACACATAAAACTGCACAGTTTTCTTGAACATGCGCAATATACTGACACTAAGGAGAAGAAACTGTTGAATAAAGATGTTATTTTGGCTTAATGTGCGCACAAAAGTAGCTTGACAATATTGTGATTGAACCACTGAAGGCAAATGGTCTGTTTTGAGGATGTTTTTTGGTACCTTTCCGGACTTTGAACAAGTACATAGCAGGGCTGCGCGATATTGGAAAAATCTGACATTGCGAGATTTAGTTTTGCCGCAATATTTATTGCGATATGAATAAAATTTTGGTTTTCTGGGGAGTCTAACAGTTTTCAAGTACGGAAATTGAATGATTAAATGTAAAATAACATATAGTCATCATTGAATAATAACAAAAAATATATATATTTAATAATATCTATATATTTTAATCTTTAATAAATAATAATAAACTGCTATGTGACTATTGCAGATACACACATTGCGATATCGATGCCCAAACGATATATTGTTCAGCCCTAGTCCATAGTGGTCTATGGAGGATGAGGAAGCTCTCAGCGATTGCATCTAAAATATCGTAATTTGTGTTCCGAAAATAAACAAAGGCCTCATGGGGGTGAAATGACATGAGGGTGAGTAATTAACGACAGAATTTTCATTTTTGGGTGAACTAACCCTTTAACTATTCAAGCAGCTCTTAACAGTATAATGTATATTATAGGACAGAAATGTCCAACCCTGTTTTTGGAACGGTCTATGGAGGCATCTAGAACTAAACGCAGTCTGTTACCTGTCTATACGTGTCCTGATGGTGCTCGTCATTACGGGAGTCGTAGTACTGCTCAATAAAGCCGAAGTATTCCTGCCGTTTTCTCTGCAGCGTGCTTTCCCTCCGCTCCGCATTGGCGGGCAGGTACCCCTGAAAACACACAAACAAACACACAAGCTAATGTTTACAGCGAGCCAGACAAGATCCCTCTAAATCAATCTGATATAGATTCTGCGTCCACCAACTAAATGTTTGTTTGCCTGCTGTAGAAGTTTTGAGCTTTCCAAGAGTTTGAGGTCAGTGAAGTTGATATCAGTCACATTTAAAAGTTACATTTCCTCTTATTACTGCCATAGCGGGAGAATGAGAGCACAGCAGATGTTCAGGCCCAGAAAAGAAAGTCTCTTGATAAAGTAATTGATTGCGGGAAAATCTACAAGCGCTGAAATCCATTTATCACACAAGACGCTTCCCCATGTGGCTATTCTTTACTTCCGCACTCAGACGAGTTCGGTGACAAGACGTATGCGTGCCAAGCAGCGCTCTTCTCTGCGCACCATTAGCATATGTACATGTAATTAAAATGAAACATTAGAAGTGATGTTCGGATTATTAAAAGAAAAGCAGTTAGAAGTGGTCCTTATTTCATCGAACAGGAAACCTGGGAGTGCTTCTTCAAACTTATTGGCACTTTGACCTTGTGGACTTTTAGAGAACAATTTCTCTTTTTTTTCTCTCTCTCTCTTTATTTTACTAATTTTATTTTAATACATTCCATATGACATTTTAAAAATTATTCGGTATAAACATGTTTAATAAATCGGTTACGATTTTTATTTGCCTTGAATATTCTTTGTCTTCACCAAGCGGCAACCTCCCGCTCTCCCTAGTGAAGCCAATACGGAAGTAACTGAAACTCTAATTCATCGACTCGCCTTTGGGGGCTGGCTCCAGGAAGTCCAGGTGTTCACTGACTGCATTGCTAAATTGGCCAATTTTACAGCTGATAAAAACATGTTTACAGCCTGGTACAAAAGATGGTTTTGGTTCATATAGCTAATATTACCCTTCATGACAACTGTAAAGGGGGTGAATTTTTTTATAACTCATCCATTTAGTTTTTATTAAGTTATATTAAGTCTGCATAATTAAGGGCGTGGCCACTTGAGTGACAGCTAGGTCTTGCTGGTCGCCGTCATGTCACCTCAGCTGATTCCGGCGGACCAGCCGCTGAACTCGGCATATAAATAGTATTTTTGTTTTGTTTTTAGTGGCTTTACACAGTCAACTGCCCTTTGGAATTATTTCCTACAATTATCAGATAATATGGCATGCTGTGTGCACTTAATTGTGCTCACAAACCATTCAAGTTGCCTCCATTTCCCAGGTGAGTGAAATTATATACTTATATACCATATCTATAAATGTATTTGTTTTATTTAGGATAATTTATCATTTATAATTATCTTTGGAACTGTAATGCACTCCAGAATCTGACAGATCGATTAGCTGTAAGCAATAGAACAATCATCTGAAACGTTGTCATACAGTGTTATGCCTGGATTTCATAAATAGCCCAGCATTTACTAACACAGACTATATTTGAAGTATTTGGAAGTAATTTGCACTTTCCTACTGTAGAAAAACGTCATAAGAACAATGTTTAGTGGCTCAATGTAATACAACAGTGTTTTTAAAACACTAAACACTTCATTGATATAGTATACAACCAAGCACATGTGGTCAGAACACAAACGAGTCGCAGGTAATGAAGAATTAAGCGATTCTCCCAAAGAAAAGCCCGTCTAAGCAAAATGCTAGCAGGTTTCTGTAGCTCCGCTAACGCTCCGCCTCTTTGACGCGCGAACAAAATGGCGACGGTTGGCCACGCCTACTTGTAGGTCCATTTGCATTCTTCAGAAACCTATGTGTGACGTCGTGGATACTACGTCCATATCTTTTACAGTCTATGGTCTTCACACATCTCGTTTCAAACTATGGTCGTTGTGGGCCACCGATCAGCCACGATCATCGGCCACGGTGGTGGATTGCGGACATGCAGTGTTGCTGTTTGCTGGGACATATTGAGCATTCTGGTAGTTTCTAACTTTTTTCTTCATTTATCATTGATTTTCTTGTGGACTAGTTTTTCGTTTCTGGTGAAAATGAAACACTTTCTGTTTTTATTCATTTAGTTTTGGACCATTGAACACATGTACCCCAACATAGTGGTAATATGTTTAAAAATGTGCCATGTCCCCCTCTGGGACCAAACAACAAATTGGTTTGATCTGGTCATCTACTGAGTCGATCACAATGTCGTCTCTGGCCAGTGCTGGCCAGTTTTAAATGAATTAATGTACTATCATCATCAGCCTTAACATCTAATCTGCTTCGTTTAATGTGCATTTGTGTCGTAAAACTATTTTTTAATTCACAATGAAATGTCGTCCACCATTCTTCCCCATTCAAATAATGATAAGATTGTATTAAAATCTAAGGTTAGATGGAAATGCCTCATCACACTTCTGCTCCTGTTATCAGGCAATGTTGAACTCAATCCTGGTCCCCCCATAAATAATATTGGTACTCCTGATGACTTCAGAAAAAGGTCTGGTCTTGGTATTATACAAATAAATGTTCGCAGCCTATTACCCAAATTAGATCTTATAAAAATCTGGATTCAATCTACAGAGGTTGACATTCTTGTTCTTTCTGAAACCTGGCTTATTAAAGCAGTCTTGGATTTCTATACCAGGTTACATTATTTATCATAGTGATTGCCCTAGAAAAGGTGGAGGAGTAGCTTTACATATATATATAAAAAAAAACTCTTAAAACTTAAAGTCCATGTGAACACAAGTTGCTGAGACTTTTATTTCAGTATGTTGATGTACTTCCAACTGAACCGGAATATTGAGTAGGGGGCGGGGCTTTCTTTTTGCTTATCATTCCCTCATAGTAAACTAATGGTAAGAGAGGGTGTTACGCTTACGCAAGCAAATGGTCAGACTTTGATTAAATATTACCAAAACATTTTTATTTATTTTTTCAGTGAATTAACTTGGACTAATTAATTGTTCACCTAAAGACTACCAATGTGCACTAGCATAATAAATACTGCAAATTTTGATTTCACACGGACTTTAAAGTCCAAGTAAAGAGAATTCTGAGAACAATTTCTAAACACATTAAAAATGTATAGCTGAAACACCATACAAAGAATCCAAAGTATGTAGAACTGAATTGTGAAGCTAAACCGTTAACAGATTTTCACCAATTGTGTGTTCAAAATTATTTGAGCACGGTTAGAAGGTGGCTTGATGACGCAATGGAGCCCCAGAGCATGGTTTAACACTATAATTAGCGTCAGTGGTTCTCCTAAACTCAATCTTGAATTAATGTGACCAGTCGTTTCAACAGCCTTTTCAGAATCTATCAAAAACAAAACTGTTCACAAATTCACTTTTTCAGAAGGTTTTGTCAATTTGTTGTCTATCAAAAATGTATGGCTGTATGAAGCCAATTAAGCTAACAATATTAGATGTAACATCAGTAGCATCCATTCAGATTGTAGTGGTATTTGACATTTAAGAGGTGGTTTCAGCACTACCAACATTTGACAGCAGAGAGTTCTGCCTGTTTTTTTGTTTGTTTGTTTGTTTTTTCAAATATTTTGATAATATATTTTAATTACTTGGCAGTATGTTGTTATCATTAAAATCTGGCTGGGTGGTTAATAACACATTTTAATTTTTTTCCTGTTGTGTGGCAAACTCAGAAAGTGTTTTAATATAACTGTACTCTAACTCTAAACATTAAAAAATACATGTTTAGAAATTGTATAGAAAAGTTATCAAAAGTTAAAAAAATAAATAAAATAAAAAAGGAAAAATAATACAAATTTATTTGTGTCCATTTTTTGTTCAGATAAAATAGGTATAGTAAGTAGTAAGTAATTAATGTGGATTTATATAGTGCATTTATTGTGTATGGCCATACACCCAAAGCGCTTCACAATCATGAGAGGGGGGCTCTCCATACCACCACCAGTGTGCAGCATCCACTTGGATGATGCGACAGCAGCCACAGGACTACGGCGCCAGTGCGCTCACCACACACCAGCTATTGGTGGAGTGGAAAAACAGTGATACAGCCAATTCGGTGGATGGGGATGATTGGGAAGCCATGATCGTAAGGGCCAATGGAGGGAATTTTTGGCCAGGACACCAGGGTTACACCCTACTCTTTACGAGAAGTACCATTGAATTTTTAATGACCACAGAGAGTCAGGACCTCGGTTTAACGTCTCATCTGAAAGACGGCGCCCAATGACAGTTTGGTGTCCCCTTCACTTTTTACTGGGGCATTAGGACTTTATAACTGTATAGGACTGTATACAATATATAATTACACCAGGCAGTCAAAAAAGTGTGGGTAAATTAGATTTTGCTGCACCAGAAAGGGACACCATTACATCAATTAAAGACAGAACAGATGTCACAAAGCCCATGTTTAGCATTGAATGAAATTGACCATACATGTATAGTTGTCACATCACCAAAAAAGAAAAAAAGTAATATTTGTTAATAGTACTCATAAGGCGGCAGTCTTCTGGCAGAATAGCAAAGTCCACTAAAGGAGGTCAAGCGTTTTCATATATGACTCCTAAACATTGGAATAGCCTTTCTGCTAATGTCCAAGGCTCATACACACACTCACAGTTCAAAACAAGATTTAAGACTTATCTTTTTAGTAAAGCATATACACAATGCATCACATAACTGTAGTATGCGTGAGTGTGCTCTATGTAGGTGAGTGGGCTTGACAAACCACCCGTAGGACACTCTTCCTGTCTTAATGCACCAGCCACTTTGTTAGAAATACTTCTAATGTTTTATATTTTTGTTTATATAGCACCTCTATTCATTTAAAGCACTTCATTTTTACATTGACATCTCTTGTCCAAACACATTATGAACAGCAGCTATGCTAATTATTTTCTTTGCTCTCTATTTCCACCCGGGGATGCCCATCCCAAAGCCTCAAGAGATTGTGCAGCACCACTTGATCAGATCCAGGACCTGTGAAGAGATGATGCCAACCATCGAGGACATCGAAGACAACACATACACCTAATACACAAATACACTTCATTGAACATGTACACATAGACATCACATATATACTATTTAACTGCAGGTTAACTACCTTTATATATACTAACTTTAACTGATAACATTATTAGTAATTAGTTATTAAAGTAATTAGTATCTAATACATTTATATGAACTAATAACCTTAACGTTTCTGATTTTGATTGTAATGCAATAATGTGCGCCTTTTGTAAATCTGCTTTGAAATAATAATTATTGTGAAAAGCGCTATACAAATAAACTTGAATCGAATAGAATAAGGTGCTATTTAGACCGTCTGGAATCTGGCATCAAAACAATGCTTTAGCAGACCTCGACCATGTTTAATAACTACCCTCTAAAGAATGAACTGTTGTTATTAATAACTTCCACAGAAGACGACAACACTGATCTAGCGCTCACGTATTAACACCGCATGAGGTGAAACAAACATGAAATGAAGTTGTTGTTCTCATTTTGTTGAGAAAGGGAGAGAGAAAGAGAGAACATGGCATTGTTCACAGCAGGTGCAGAGGTCCGGAACAACAGGCCGGTAATAAATGTTTCCCAGCAGCTGGGTTTGGATGAACACATGCGTAAGGTCTGTGTCCAGGCGCTGGCTCTGCATCAACCCGCTCCCACCTGCTCGCGACGGGACGCCATTACTCAAACACCTCGTATTAGTGCGACTGAAACCACCATTTAATCATCTGCACAGCTTTATCCTTTTATTTATTAAAGCCCACCGTGTGCTATTTCACCGAGTGTGGGTGGGTGCGAAAGAGATGGGTCTTACACCCTAAAAAACAAGTTACCACTGAGAATACCAGACACCGGGGTATGCTTTTTTTTTCCTCATATAGCTAAGAAATGTTATTTTGGAACAATCATAACTGCACTTTTAAACTAGAACAAGCTGATTTTTCAGCAGTTACCATTGTCACTCCTACAAATAAACAAGCATGCAGTGGATTGTGGGTATAATTTCAAAACAACTGGGCTGCTGTGAAAAATAGAGCGGAGAGAAAACACCAGTTTATTCTGATCAGCGTAATATTGCCATTACTTCACATGTAAAAAAAAAAATGAACACAATTCCTTCATGTTATCCCAACACAAATCGATTATATTAATTTCATCGTTTTTACAAACTTAAGTGGATTGAACATAAAGATTAAGTGTAATTAAGAATTGTGTTTTCAATTCATTTTAAATGAATAGTTTGAACAAGCATAAAAAGTAATTTTTTGAGTTGCTGTGTATACACTACCTGACAAAAGTACTGTCGTCAATCCCAGTTGTAAGAACAACAAATAATAACTTGACTTTAAGTTGATCATTTGGAAAACTGGCAGAAGGTAGATTTTTCTGATTAATCATCTGTTGAACTGCATCCCAATCATCACAAATACTGCAGAAGACCTATTGGAACCCGCATGAACCCAAGATTCTCACAAAAATCTGTCAAGTTTGGTGAAGGAAAAATCATGGTTTGGGGTTACATTCGGTATGGGGGCATGCGAGACATCTGCAGAGTGGATGGCAACATCAAGAGCCTGAGGTATCAAGACATTTGTGCTGCCCATTACATTACAAACAACAGGAGAGGGCAAATTATTCAGCAGGATAGCGCTCCTTCTCATACTTCAGCCTTCACATCAAAGTTCCTGAAAGCAAAGAAGGTCAAGGGGCTCCAGGATTGGTCATCTCAGTCACCAGACATGAACATTATTGAGCATGTCAGGTGACTGAGATGAAGGAGGCATTGAAGATGAGTCCAAAAATCTTGATGAAGCCTGGGAGTCCTGCAAGAACACTTTCTTTGCCATTCCAGATGACTTTATTAAGAAGTTATTTGAGTCATTGCAGAGATGTATGGATGCAGTCCTCCAAGCTCATGAGAGTCATGCACAATATTAATTATTTTTCCACTGCGCCATGACTTTATATTTTATACTGTACATTATTTCTGTTAAGTGACAAGATTTTGTCTAAGCAAAGTCAGACCTTACTCATTCATTCATTCATTTTCTTTTCGGCTTAGTCCCTTTATTAATCCGGGGTCGCCACAGCGGAATGAACCGCCAACTTATTCAGCATATGTTTTACGCAGCGGATGCCCTTCCAGCTGCAACCCATCTCTGGGAAAAGTCAGACCTTACTGTCCTAATTAAATCATTTAAAATCAAGGCATGATCATATTTTATTTTGGTAAATTAAGTGTAATCTAGAGGCCTTTGCCTTTTATATAAGCCACTTCTGATACCAAATGATCAACTAGAAGTCAAGTTATGGTTTGTTGTTCCTAATACTTGGATAGACAACAAGACTTTTGTCAGGTAGTGTATAGTTTGTGTCAAGAGATCAAACAGATTGCGATCACCGCAAGAAAAAACTAAATAAAAAAGGAAGCTGAGAAGATTCAAAAGCAGGATCTTCCCAGAGATGACAAAGCAGTCTGTGAAACTACTAGTTGTACTGACAACTAATGGTTGCCACATTGATATGGCTTTTATAGATGATTGCTAGCCTTTTCTAGCTGCAAACACAGGGTTCAGGGTGGTTGCTAGGTGATGGTTAGTGCGCTCGAGGCATTTGTAAGAGGTTTATAGGCAAGCATTAGGAAATCCTGCAGTGTAAAAAATGACCGGTAAAAAAATATAAGATAAAATAAAAATGGTACTGTAAAAATATGTAACCTGGTTAACAGTAAGTTTCCATAATATATACGGTTAATAACCGTAAATTTACTTACTTAAACAGCCGTAGAATTTTTTTTCTTAGATAGGTTTTAATTAATAATTTGTTTTAATTTAATGATATGAAAAACACAGGTAAATATATATTTTTTTCTGATCTAATTTATTCCAATTCAGACTAAAAAAACTGTATGAAGGTGCAAAACTTTAGTCTTTAAAACACTATGAATGAGTGAAAACCTCAGTAGATATATTAACTCTGATTGACTGTTGTCATTTTCACCTCTCATCTCGACTCCACCCATTAGTATTTATTTTCAGCTCTGGGTTGACAGTTGGGCCACTCCAGCCAATAGCAGAAGAGCAACTACTGAGAAGGTGGGGATAAACATAGTAAGGCACCATCGGATTGGTCAAATTTAATTAATCACTCAATAAATAAAATAAATGCAATTTATCACGTTTGCGATATGTATATTGCATATAGTATTATATATTGTGCAGCTCTATTTCTACTGTATTTTCAATTATAAATACCTGGCATCTGCTGTTTACCATAAATTTTACTGTTTTTAACGTGTGACTGCTACATTCCTGCTGGGTTGCTTTGCAATTGCTAAGGTGTTCTGGGTGACTTCTAGGCCCCGTTGACACCTGGTATTAAGATGTGTTTTTGTCAATCCAGTCAAGAGTGGACAAAAGAGACACATTATCGTTCTAACCTGTAGTTTAAAAGTGATTATTTTGTCCAGTTTCAACCACTTCTCTGATGAGAGAAGGTCTGTAGGCATGTGGATTTCTCAGATTTTAATACTGTGAAGGCTATCACAATTTCCATAATTTTTAACAAAAATTTAAACCTTATTAAAAGCATCATAACGATTAAACAAATAGGTTATGTGTTGACGAATAGAATTATAAATAACTGATTTATTCTATTTCTGATCAACTCCTATTAGGCCACTTTTTTGTTTTAATGTGTATATATGCTGTTGTTTTTTTATAAAAATTGTTTAACAAATATTTTAGAACAATGAAAGTAATTTAACTAGGTGTCTAAATTGGAAAAAAATATATTTATACAGCTTTGGAGAGTGATGTTAAAAGGCAGCTATCATGCAAAGTCATATTTAACTGATATAATCACAACAAGTCTCTTTTTTTAAACATCCTGACATTTAAATAGGATCCAAATCCCAGCAATTGTTCCCCATCCACCAATATTGATTGACATGTGTGCATTATAACACAGTATTTACGCAGATTATCATGTCCACAAGACAGGATTTGCAAAGAAACTGGGATTAAAACATCTGTTCCAAATATCTGTGATCCAACTGCACCTCGAGAAGCAGTAAGTCCTACACTTTGTATTTTTTATAGCATTTTGAACTATACATTTTGATCTACATAATTCATAACTGCATAGTGTACACAACTATAAACGAGGATGCTTCAATCACACAACAGGAGTCCTGGTTTGTGGATGATAAATTAGGTTTAGTTTGTACAGCAACTTAGCAATAATGGATCTCTATACAGCAGCATATTTACTAGTTTGGTGGTGTCACATTTGCTGTGAGTAGACAACCAAAACAGAGCAACAGGTTAAATGTGCACGAATGTTGTAACAGCATTTGTGCGTGGCTCGTTCATTATTGCAGGAAGGCTGAATAAATTCTACAACAACTACATCAAATAACCACTGAAAAACTCCCTGATTCAGTCTTGACTTTGGTATTTGTGACTGGCTTATCAGTCTCAGTCCGTCATCGTGCTGTGTTTATCTGACATCTAAAGTAGGGCAACCAGCTCGTTTGCATTTAAAGGCACAGGAACAAAACAGCTCAAACTCCCTCTGACCAAAATTGACATTTTTCGACAGGGTATAATAACTCTTCTGAAGGGTATTAAGACCTGAAACTTCACAGAAACATTCTGGAGACACCAAAGACTTATTTTAGATATTGTAAAAAAGGCATGATACGAGTCCTTTAAGTGGTTGGTAGGCTATGTGTAAAGCTGTTTCGTGGGTGTTGCAAGAATGTTGCTCCAATGTACAAGCAATACTAATAATAATCCCTGCCTTAGCAAACACTAACAGCGAAATCTTTATTTTCTAGCAGCTACTTGACAAAAGAGAAATTATTTCTTCTTAGGAAGGTGCTAAGCGGGGTTCGGCCGTTTTTTTGTGAGACGTCAGCAGGATGCACAGAATTGATCACGCATTAAAGCGCCCGTTCAAACAGTGATGCCGCTCTCCGCCAGTCATTACTCTTGTTAAAGGATGCTTTCCAGCTGTTCGCGCTCGCCCTCCACTCACTCAAACACAAATACACACACACACACATATGAACTCACAATGCGCGCACCTGTGCAGGAGCTCAATAGCGCGGATCGATGGGGTTTGATTGAGTGGGACTGCAGTCCAAGGTTTGAGTCAAGATGACAGATGAGGTAGCCGTAAGCAAATGAAGGTCACACGGGTGAATTGGATGTTTCTGTGTGTGTGTGTGTGTGTGTGTGACCGCACACTAGCCAAGAAGGGGGTCAGAATATCAAATATCTCGCTCCATTCCATCCTGCTTCAGAATGGCACATCATCTATCAGTGTGGCAGGAGGGCACACTGCTGCCTGTCTGAGTGTCAGAGGGTACGACCACATACAACCCCTTCATCACACCAGTCCTGTCCTGGGGGAAACTATACAGCAGTTACATACCTGATAGATATCTTCCTTTATTGAAGTGGA
>CAIGQV010000817.1:477823-497205 GCA_903798115.1 Danio jaintianensis | reverse complement strand
TGTGTGTGTGTGTGTGTGTGTGTGTGTGTGTGTGTGAGAGTGAGAATCATATGTAGGCTGAATCCCCCAAAACATCAGAAAAAAAAAAATATATATATATCCCCCCCTTTTACAGTTGCCATTTTTTTCCTGGATTTGCATAACATCTGGCATTTTTCCCCAGAGGATTGCATTCAAAAACAAATTGGGGTACTGTGGTATACAATTCAGATCAAACCAACAAAAATTTGAAAATGGCACAATGGCAATAGTAAGTTACATCAGAATTTTGTATTATGCACTTTCAGCATATACATTAAAGCTTGTATTTAAAGGAATACTCCACTTTTTTGGCAAATAGGGTTATTTTATAACTCCGCAAAAGTTAAACAGTTGAAATTGACCATTTTTGAATCTATTCAGCCAATTTACAGGTTTGGTGGGAGCACTTTTAGCTTAGCTTAGCATAAATAATTCAATCAGATTAGACCATTAGCATCTCTAGTTCAGATAATTTTCCAATTTAAAGCTCGACTCTTCTGTAGTAGCATCATAAACTAAGATCAACGGAAAAATGAAAAGTTGCTATTTTCTAGGTCTATGACTAAAAAAATATCTCATTCTGATGTAATAATCAAAGAACTTTGTAGTCGTACTATGCCTGCAGCAGGCACAATGATATTTTGCAGAACCTGAAAACAGTCCCCATCTAGGTAACAGTGATGTGTAACATAATTAATTAAAAAAAGTAGTGTTCCGTTAGATAAGAACAGTTTAAATTACACAGACTAAAAAACTGACACGACAGAACAGGTAAAGTCCCAAAACATTCCAAATATGTGGCTGGAAACGATTATAGCTAGACAAATCCCCATTTTTTATGTAGTAAGACTGTGTCATAATGCAACGGAGTAATAGAATGTGCTGCAATGTCAGCAGAGTATTTGTCTAATTTAGATCTCTTTCAGGTCAGCTATTGTCTTGGCCAAGATCTTTACTGTATAAGAACAATGATAAAGAATAGATTGCCTTATAAGACTTAAAAAATATTTTTGAAAACTAGATTACGTTGCAACAACACGCACATAAGGGTGAGCTTGGAGTAGTAGATGTAGTGACTTAAAAAAAAAAAAAAAGTGATTTAACGATTTAAACATGACTATATCACCAAATTGTGTGCTGAAGTTTGCAAATACCATAGTATTGCATGAATGCACATGGAATATGATCAATAATTTCACATTTAGAATGAGTTCATAAGGCATTCATATCTGTTTCTTAAACCCAAGTGTATTTATTTATTTATATAATACTCACCAAATACTTCATTATGAGGGACATTTCCAGTAACCAAAAACATTAGCAAATGTATTATTATTATTATTATTATTATTATTATTATTATTATATATTTTTTAAATCATTTAATTCCTGTATGTGGAATTAAAGGAACACTCTGTTTTGTTTTGAGTTTTTTTGTTTGTTTTTTAACAATTTACCATTTTTCAATCCATTTAGCCGATATCTGTGTCTGGCAGGAGCACTTTTAGCTTAGGTTAGCATAAAACATTGAATCAGATTAGACCATTAGCATCTCACTCCAAAAATGTAAAAAAGAGTTTTGATAATTTTCCTATTCAAAGCTTGACCCTTCTGTATTTACATGGTGTACTAAGACCAATGGATCAACCAAATGAAATGTCATTTTCTAGGCTGATATGTATAGGAACTATACTCTCATGCGTAATAAACAAGGAACCTTGCTGTTGTACCATGGCTGTAGAAATACCATGATATTAGCGCTCTTACCTAATTACCAAGCTAGGAACTATTTTCAGGTGCTGCATAATATGATTACACTGCTGCAGTCATGGTACATTAGCAAAGTTCCTTGATTATACCTTGAGTATAGTTCCTAGCCATATCGACCTAGAAAACAACAACTTTTCATTTTCCATCGGTTTTAGTACACAATGTAACTACAGAAAAGTCCAGCTTTAAATAAAAACAATTATCAAAACTATTTTTTTTTTTCCTTTTTTTGAGAGAGAGAGTCTAATCTGATTCAATGATTTATGCTAAGCTAAGCTAAAAACGCTCCTGCGAAACCAGGAGATCGGCTGGATGGATTAAAAAATGGTCAAGCTCAACTGTTTAACCCTAGGGGAAATAAAATGAGCCTATTTCTAAAATAAGTAAAATCCTTTATACTTTAAAATCCTTTAAAGAAAAGAAAAAAAAAAGGTATTTTAGGAACTTCATGTTATCCCAGCAGTATTTGTTCCTAAATGTATTCAAAGGGAGCATATATATTTGACCTAATAGAATAGAGTTCACTGATTCAGATTTTATTCTACTACTGAAATGCACCATTAGTTTTCAGCTGACTGGACCTCTTAGAAGTCATTAGTAGGAAGCCTAATTACTTATAAATGTGTATTTATGTAGAATGCATTACGTATTCTTTGATTCATCTTGTAATGGATGTGTGCTGCGCTTCTCTAATGAGCTTGACCGTTTCGAGGAGGACTTGACTGTGTGCTGAGATTGCTCTACTTACTGAGAGTAGTTTCCATGTGATCGGGCGCACCTGCCGCGGAATTCCAGACCAGCTCAACTTCCGAAGCTCCTCTGAGGAAAGAAAAGTTTTTTATTAGACAGAAAGTCACTGCCAAAGGTGACAGAATGGGTTTGTTCATTGTGAAACGAATATTATTAATCAGTTCCTTTCCAGATTTTAGTTTTTATTTTCCCCAAATCCTTTTTTTTTCCTTAAACAACCAAATGCATAAACGATCAGTAAACAACAAGGACTTGGATGTTCGAATACAATGATGAATGAATATTTACTGTCATTTCATAGATGCATTATAGTTTTGTCTTGTTCAAGATGCCATTTGCATGTGTTTGTGAATCATGTCAGGGAATCAATATGTAACATTAAAATTACATTACATGTAAATTATATATATATTTATTTATATATTTATATTTATATTTAATTGTATATTTATATTTAATTGTATATAAATACAATTATATTTTATTTTATATTGGATTCAATTCAGGGTATTGGCTGGGCCATTCTACAGCTTGATTTTTTTCCCTGAAAGCATTTGAGAGTTCCCTCGGCTGTGTTTTGGATCATTGTCTTGCTGAAATGTCCACCCTGGTTTCATCTTCATCATCCTGGTAATGTAGATGTTGTATTGAAGCAGCTTATACTCATTTACACTGAGGAAGGGCAGAGGGTTGCAGAAGAACTACTGAGAGATTTCAGCTGCTGTCCGGGCTTTCACTGCATTTCTACACCTCCCTTTCCTCATGTGTTCAATACTTTTCCCCTGCTTCATTTCATTTTATTATGCATAACTTAATTTGAAAACTAATTAGATTTGTTTTCTTTGCATATATGGAATTCTTTGGTTGTTACCAACATCCGAGGAAAATTTCAAGTCAACAGCACCTTTAGAAATATGTTTTCCGAGAAAAATGGTGACATGTTCAATACTTACACACACATTTTCCCCGGAAGTTACATCAAAATTGCTAATTACATATAACTGTAGACTATTTATTGCAGTTCCAAAACAGTTTGGCTACAAACACATTTCAAATAAATGATTATTTTTACCAGTATTTTACCAGTTAGTAAACTATTCTAATGTAAATTGACATTTCAATAGCATGTTTTTCTTTCTTTTTTTCCTAAAAGTCATCCTTCTCACCTTTTTCCACAAAGAGAACCAGTACATGTACATATCCCAAGCTCAGTTGTTCTGCATTCAATTCAATTTTATATAACAATTTTGTAACTTGCCTTGCTTATTAGGATAAATAAATAAATGGTTAATTCATGAAGTGTATATATAACAAATACATGGTTTCACCAACAACCACTGTTAAGTTCAATCAAGAAAATACGCTAGGAATACACAATTTCTTCACCTCTATTAAACCATATTTAACATGCAATAATTTGCAATGCACTAATCTAGCATGTTTAATAATGCTAATAGCCTGCAAAACAGGACCCTGCAAGCATTTGAATTCGATGAGCCAACTGTGCTTTCAATAAGCACTGCATAAGCGCGCATTTGTGAACCCAAGAGTGCTAACGTGAATAAATCTCAGTGAGGCAAATTGGACTTTTAAAATGGACAAAGAGTCCAAGCAGAGCCTTAAAAGAGTGAAAAAGCACTTTAATACCAAATATTTCTCATTTCGTATCAGTATTGCATATTTCAAGGGTTGATGGCAGCGATCATAATGCGCTGAATGTGGATTAGTCATTTCTCAGGGCCTTGACAACAGGCTGCAGTGTAATGTGCATACATTTTATTTGACATCAAAGATAAATCTAAATTTTAAATCAGAGGTTGGTAGAAAAATTCATACAACAGACGAAACGCGCCATGAATACAACACGAGCCTTCTGGGGAAAGCATTTTTTTTTTTTAAGAAATAACCTTTCTGATATCCGAGCTGAAGGTTTCTAGTGTAGTTTCTTTGTCAGTGTAAAATGAAGACTGAAGCTAATAAATAACAAGCAGTGTTGTAATGATGACCGCCATGCATAAAATATGCAAACACTATTAAAACATAAACATGCTCTGATTATTTGCACATCATTCAGTATTATTGATGGTAAAAATGTATTCACAGACAGTATGTTGTATGGTATTTTGAACTCTTTTTAACGCATACATACTGAAATGAGTAAATAAGCACCTTAATAAATATAATAATTTAAATATAATAATTGAAAAAAATCTAAAAAGTAACAATTCTATTTTCCATTCACTTTTCACTACAGCAAAAAGAGCAGCCTAAACATACTTCAAAACTTCTCTTTTTCACTTTTAATGGCTGAAAGTCAAACAGGCTTGAAAACAAAACTAAAAAAATATGAATGTTAGTAAATGAAGACAATTCTACTTTCCATTCTCTTTTCCCTAGAGCAAAAAGAGCAGCCTGAGCATACTTCAAAACTACTCTTTTTCACTTTTACGGCTAAAAAGTCATCAGACAGGTTTAAAAAAAAAAAAAAAACAGAAAGGTTAGTAAATGAAGACAATTTTACTTTCCATTCACTTTAGACTAGAGCAAAAAGATCAGCCTAAACATACTTCAAAAGTACTCTTTCACTTTTAGAGCTGAAAAGTTGCCATACAGGCATGAAAAAAAAAAACAGGAAGGTTAGTAAATGAAGATAATTATACTTTCCATTTGCTTTTCACTACAGCAAAAAGAGCAGCCTTAACATACTTCATAACTACTCTTTTTCACTTGTACGGCTGAAAAGTTATTATACAAGCTTGAAATAAACATAACTAAACTAAAAAACAGGAAGGTTAGTAAATGAAGACAATTCTACTTTCCATTCGCTTTTCACTACAGCAAAAACAGCAGCCTGAACATACTTCATAACTACTATTTTTCACTTTTTACGGCTGAAAGTCAAACAAAAAAATAAAAAATAAAAAAATGCATGAAGGTTAGTAAATGATGACGGAATAATCCTTTTTGGGGCTGAATCATCTCTGAATCTCATTTTAGGGGTCAGTCATGCAGTAATCCGGGTAATTCCGAAGTCTTCATTAAGCGATACATCACCATTTCAGCACTAATGAATGCGCTTCTGCTGATCTTTGTGACACTCGTGCAATACCTGAGCGGACAAAAGTGTAAGCACAGAGGGCATGAGTGTGTGTGTTCTCTCCGGGCAGGTCTGCGGGTGTAGTATATGAGGACGCCGGGCCGTCCTGACACATTGAAGGCTGGCTTTAATGCGCATGCTGCTTTTACGCAGGAACTTTATAGGGAAAGAGCTCAATTCATTAAACACAGAGCCACTCAAGGGTGTCTCCTCGGCCCGCACCTTTGAACCCTCATTTGCGCTGTCAGCCGCAGAAATTAGTCGATGAATCTTGTGCCCTGGCACTTAATTAAACTATCTGTTATATTTCCTCCACGTGGCATTAATCTCACAATGGGGGGGAGGTGTGTTGGGGGGATTAGGCATTCACTATTTCATCAGCTCATTGTTGCTGTCTTTGTCCCTCTGGAGACGGTGACCTTAAAAGAGGTTGTGATCGTCCAGACAGTTGCTCGGGAAATACGTATACTGGCTGCCAGCTAAATGAGTTTCACAACATATGACACTAGCATGGATATTATTATTACAGGATCATTTAATACGCAATGCTGGGTAAGTTAATTCAATAAAGTCATAAATTTTTTATACTAATTACATAATTTGAATTGTATTTAAATTACACATCTAGACTAGAGTCACAACTAGAGTCTTAGCTTGTGATAACTCCTTATCAATGCAATATAATTCAGAAGTGTGTAAACGACGCATGAGATTTTTTTTTTTAGCTGATCACCCTTAAGAAAGAGAAATAAGAAACAATTAGACCAGTAAAAAAAACACGGAGCTTTACTTTAGACTCCCATTTAATGCAACTCAACGCATTCATCTATAAAGATACTAAGCGATGCACTGATGTTGAATTTTCATGGCCGGCAACAACTTTTTTTTCAACAATTAGCTAATTCTAATAGCAATATCCGATTTTTAATTTTGAAAACCAAAAAATTGAATAAAATATGAATATGTGACTAAACATTTGATCTGCTTTATCACAGGCTTCTGAATTATCTGAAGTGAAATAATATTAGAGGCAACATTTGCACTTTTATCATGATGCACAAAAATGTGCAACACACATTAGTGTAGGCAGTTAATTTAGCAGACAACTATACAATGCAAGACCTTGTAAAATAGCATTCAAAACGTCTTAATAGTTATTTTTAAAGGCCTTAAATATACCCTTAGCAGAATCTGTTAAAATGTGAAGAACTTTACATTTTCCACAAAATTCCTTTATGTTGTCCCATCACAAATTAAGTTAACATAAATGTTTTTACAAAATTAAGTGGATTGAACATAAAACAATTAAGTTGTCCCCCCAAAAATGCAAGAATTGTGTTGATTCAGCTCATTTTAAATAAGTAGTTTGAACCATTTTTTTTTGTGTAAGAGATTACAGAAAACGCATGTTATTTATTTTTTATGTCCAGAGTGAGGTATTTTAGATAAAAGGTGTTTACATATAGGTCACAGGACACAAACATAGCTGAAATGATTAAAATAACTGCAAAAGTTAGCAAAACTTTCACTGAACTAGTTACAGTAATAATACACTAAATGGAAACATATATTAATTACAGTAACTTTGTAATAATACCAGTTTTAAGCTGCATCCGAAAACGCATACTATCATGAGTATATACTATATTTGAATTTAATTCAGGACAATTAGAAAAGTATGTTCTATGTAGTATGAATGCGAGTAGTATGAATGGAATTTGAATGCACTACATCTGCCTTTTGTCATTATCACATGACCTACCAGCTTAAGTTACATCACATCATGAATTCTCCATTCATGAATTCTCTCATGTGGCATCATGGGATAGTAAAGTGTCCATTGGATGAGCAGTAGGGGTGCAACAATATTCAAACCAAAAAATGAATAAAATGTCTTCGGTATACTCCCCTTACGGTACAAACCACGATTCTCTAATAGTGAAGTGAGGTATCCCCTAAAAAGTGAAGCGTTTTCTAAAGTGAATCTAGTTTTCTTGCTGTTTAAAATTCTTTAGTTAATTCAAATGAACTTTTCCAGTCATCTCAACATCAATTAAAAATGACTAAATATATCAAGTTAAACTTTGTATAACTAACAATATTTAGTTGAAACATGCTTAACTTATTAAAATTAGTTAAAGTAACTTAAAAACATTTGTTATGACCTTTAGTCATACTTTTTTTTTGCAATGTGCTGGTGCCACAGCACAAGCCCTGCCCCCTTAGCAAACTGAACTGAACCGTACAGTGAGCCCAATACCATGAACCGAACCATTGCATTAGGTCTACTGTTATACCCCTAATGCGCACTACAAAATCTCAACAAAAGTACTGTTATTGTACTTTTCTGTACTGTTTTCGTGTATTGTTTTTCAAATACTATGAATTCGGACATACCACTCCACTCACATGCTGTTTTTCGCATAATATATAGTATATTTTCAGACTAGGGTTGTCAAAAGTTTTGTACCTTTCAGTAATGAAATTTTAAAAACATCAATTTTCCGCAAACATTTGAATGCTGTTGATCATGGTCTTAAACACCACTGATTGGCCAGCTGATCTATGTGGCTTTGAAACACTCCAGTGTCTGTGTATCTGTGTTTGCTCTTGGGGAACAGCGATAAAGAGTGGTGAACCGATGACCTTCATGGCCATTGAACAAATCATCTGTGCATGTCATTAGGAGAAAAAAAATTGTTTGCCCTTGAAATCTTTAATTGAAATCTGAAAATGCACTTGTTTGTTTTCAGTTAAATTCTCAGATTACGCCTGTAGGAGGTATAGGGCGTGGCTTATATACTTAACCACGCCTCTCCAACTGTCAGTTTTGACAACAAACAGAAATGGTGAGAAGGAGGTGTCTGTTAGGTTGTAATAACTCTCCCCAAACCCTTTTCTCAATCTTTTTGAGTGAAATGCCAACTTTACTACATCCAATCAGCTCGCAGTAGAACAAGCCACACCCACTGTTTTCTCAGTTAATATTTTGTTTCTCTAGGAACTTCTACACAATACAGAAAAAAAAAAAACGGTTACAGCTTCCATTCATGGAATTCATGACGACTTTAAGAACGTGTTCAACAGCGCTCAATCGTTAGCGGGAAATGGAATTTTTTTTAAATTTTGGTACCGAACTTGTTACTTTTGACAACCCTATTTCAGACACACGCTTAATCTAGTGTAAACCCAAAAAAAGATGTTCTGAAAAATATACGTCTGCTAAAAAAAAAAAAGTAATGGGAAATGAGGCCGAAAACAGTGTGAAAGAATTACAAAAGTAGTCCACAAGACTCTTTTTTTATGTGCAAAAAAAGATCCTCCTCCTACGAAAAGAAAAAAAAAAAAAAAAAAGGAAAAGGTCATAGATTTGGAGCAATGTGGCTGAGTAAAACGATGACAGAATATGTATGAATAATTCCTTTAAAAATGCTCCTATCTCAGTTCTCCAGTACAAGTGAAACAATTACACTTGTGCAGCCTATTATGTGTTCTTTTACGACAACCACCAAGTCTCCTATAGATTACAATGGCTTTTTTCGAAGCCTGTACATCTTTGTGTTGTCTAGTGGTCTATTGTGCGCTTCACACAGAACGCGAGACCCTGAATAGACAAACGCTGGCAGCATGTGCTCTATAATTCCTAGAAGAAATGCTACAGCAAGCCCAAATGGATACCGCCACTTCATACAGGCTTTCAATGGCTCATGTGAGAGTTTATTTAAAAAAGAGAAAAGAGACAGACGGACAGACCGAGGGAGAGAAATGACTGACACAGTCCATTCTCCCGGGAACATGAGAGCTGTCAGTCAAACATGGTGCTTAACATTAGCAGTAAAATGTAAAATTTGTGGGTCAGAACGCAGTTTTCACTTGACATTTGAATAGTGCAGTAATTAGCGAGAACATATTCTACCATCAAAAAAAGAAGAAAAAGGAGGTTTGTGAGAATATATGCACATTATAAATTCCATATATAAAATATACATCAAATGTTGTAAATCATGATTTGAACTTGCGTTTTATTTGGACATTAGGTGTCTTAAAGACAGTAAGAGTAGAACATTCTAATGTCAACCTATGCATATGAGAATTTGAATATGCATATATTTTAATAATGTCATTGATGATTATTTATTCAGCAAGCATTTTTTGCATTAAAGCATAAAAACACCCAAAATATATATATATATATATATATATATATATATATATATATATATATATATACACACACATATACATACAAAACGTGTTTCCTTAATAAATAACATAAATAAAATATTAATATTTCCATTATTTAATGCATTTATTGCTTTATTTTTCAAAGAATTTCCATACAAATCGGCCATTTACTTATTTATTCTTTTATTTCCTTATTTATTTATTTATTTATTCTTGTTTATCCATTTATTTATTTATTTATTTATTTATTTACTTACATACTTATTTGTTTGTTTGTTTGCCCATTTATTTATTAATCCATCGATCCATATATTTATTCATTTATTTTTTTACTTATTTATTTACTTATTTGTTTGTCCATTTATCCATTTATTTATTTATTCATTCATTTTCTTTTCGGCTTAGTCCCTTTATTAATCTGGGGTCGCCACAGCGGAATGAACCGCCAACTTATCCACCATATGTTTTATGCAGTGGATGCCCTTCCAGCCGCAACCCATCACTGAGAAACACCCATATACTCCCATTCACACACATACACTACGGACAATTTAGCTTACCCAATTCACCTATAGCGCATGTCTTTGGACTTGTGGGGGAAACCAGAGAACCCGGAGTAAACCTATACGTCAACATGGGGAGAACATGCAAACTCCACACAGAAATGTCAATTGACCCAGCTGAGGCTCGAACCAGTGACCTTCTTGCTGTGAGGCAACAGCGCTACCCACTGCGCCACTGCACGGCCCCTTATTTATTTATTTATTTACTTACTTGTTTGTTTGTCCATTTATTTATTTATCCATCCATATATTTATTTATTTATTTATCCATTCATCCATATATTTATGTATGTATGTATGTATGTATGTACGTATGTATGTATGTATGTATTTATTTCATACAGCTATGCAAAAAAGTAAGTCAACTTGAAAATGTAGTTTCTGTTTTATTCTTATGATTTTTTTTCTTTTTAGAATATTTTGATCAAATGTAAAATATAAATTTTGTCATTTAACGCACTATTTTGGCATAAAAGAACCAAAAAGTTCTATGTTTACAGACATGTTTATATGCATTATAAGACAACCAAATAACAATGTTTTAACTTTAGAAGAGAAAATTTATCAATATTTGACAGAATAACTTTTATTTTTAAATCATACACACAATATTGTCATTATATTATTGTCAAAATACTGTCATTTTCTGGGGTAAATGTTGAAGAAAAAAAAATAATAACAAAAAATATATCATAATAATAATAATAATAATAATAATATAATTTATAATTTAATATATTCAGCATCATGCTCAAATCCATGCCTAATACATCCAGAGAAAATGAATTTCCAAGTGATCTTTCCATTTATTTATTTTTTTCATAGCTGTATACACATGCACACAGTCTTAAAAAAATGGCACACTCATAATCATGAAATGTCTTTATTCTCAGCTGTAAAGGTTTAGTTTAGCACTAAATCTCATAATGTAGATTCATGACTGGCACCAGGAAGTCATATAAAGGGCACTGCAGCACGTGGCGCAGAACCATAAAGTAATGCAGCTCTTGTAAAGAGATACTTCACTGTATTAGCGCAAGCTGCATGAAGATGATGATATGTAGTTCAGGAGCCTGGGGAGTGTACAGTAGACACTTTCTCTGGGGTCTTAGAATAACTGCACTGCTGGATTTCATTGATTGCATTATAAATTCTTCTTTCTCTTTCATATGAATTGCGTCATGAGCCAGGTACACCTGAAGCCAGATGACACATTTCTGGACAGAAAGGAATAAAGTTTGTAAAAACTGCTAACTTTGGCTTTGGTGCAGATTTCATTGTGTCTTAATCGCAAGTTTAGATTTCTAAGAACTAAATACATGTGTTTGAACTGAAGTAAACTAACAAAGTGGTTATAAGTAACTGAGTTTAGATAAAAAAAAAGAAACAAATCTTACACTGCTCTTGAAATAAAACAATGCTAAATGCAAATAACGCAATTTAACTAAGTAGAGTGAAGATATCAAATTTAGGGTTATTAGCTTTTCAAAGAGAAAAGAAAACACTTAAATATGCACAAAGATAATTTTTGTTGGATTGTTTGTTTGCGTTGAACACCATGCCAGCTTCTATGGCTATTTTCAAAGTATATTACAAAAAGTAAAACATATATTAAGTTTTACCATTTTTTTCTGCTAAAACTTTAAAAATGTATTTGGATTAGCAGTGTTAAAAAGCACCTTAAAAGAATAATCTGAATAAAATATGTTTTGTTTCTCACAAAATCAAAGCCAACACAATCGAATATATTGTATTTTTTGCCAACATTAGGGTTAATTTCCCAAATATGAGTTTGTTTCCCATATGTAGATCTCATTCTCTTCATGCAAATTGTGTCAAAACAAACACCCAATAAGACCACGCCCTTTTTTTAATATATCCACTTTGGTTACTAGACACGCCCATTACTGCTGATTGGCTGCAAATGTGTGTTTTGGGACTTTGGTCTGACAATGTGCTCAAAACTGCTTTTCAAATGCTTCTTAGTGCACCTTTAAGATGTCATCACAGAAAACAGCAAACCAATCAAATATTAACTGATCATCCACCTATTCAGAATGTCATGTTATTTTATTTTTTTCTAAAGGGTTGTTCCAACCCAGGCTCATTGGATACACATGCCTCGGCCTACATGTTTGCGGAATGTAAAATACATCGCTCCGGGTACATTTCATTGCACGTTTTATATGACAAATACACTAGAGGGCGCTGTCTACATTTGTGTGAATCTGAAATACGTTACTTCGGGTACATTTTGTTATATGTTTGAGATAAACGTCATTCATGTACATTAACGAGAAGGCAGGACTAGTCGTACAGATCAGCTAGTGAACCATTGCTCTAAACATTTCCCTAAACTCAACCAATAGTGTTTTCAAAAGCAATCATAAGAGAAAAGTGCACTGTGACTATGTATGTTTACCTTTACTTTGCATTATTTTTTACATTGTGCGAATCTATACGTTTCTTAGGGTACATTTTGCTTTATGTTTGAGATAAACATCCTTGTACACGTCCACGAGAAGGTGGGACTTGTTGTACAGATCACCTAGGAAACCACTAATCAAAACCCAACCAATAGTGTTTTAAAAAACCAACATAAGAGAAAATGCACAGCGACCGCATATGTTTATCTTTATTTGACATTGGTTTTATCTCTTTTGTGGAACCATGCTTCACCAGACTTCACCAGCACTCAAAATCACAAGTATAATACCGTACAAAGTGAGCTACCGAGCAAGCTGACCACGCCAGAAAAGTTGTCTATATTTCGACAAACAGGTGAGGCAAACGTATTCAATTATAAATCCTAGACACTTGCTTTGTGGTATTTATTTGATGTTGTGCAAAGAACTGCATGAAAATAATCCGTTGAAAATACGTCCATGTAAGTATCATTAATGTGAAAAGAAACAAAAAGTTGTTGGCGTCATATTGCCCTGTAGTAGGGCTGGGACAATAAAATAGGTATACTGCGATTCACTGAACGATTCTTCGAGTTTTGGAATGCATCGCATTGGTTTTCTCTGCTATCTTTTCTGAGCTTAGTTTTAACGGAAGATTATAGGCTCATTTTTAAACGTACACTCTTAAGGGTGCACGTACACTCTTTTTTTCGATTTATTGTCCCAGCCCTACACTGTAGTGTTAATTTTAACTTGAAACTGCAGTCAAATGTATGTTAAAAATATACAGTTGAAATCAGAATTATTAAACCCCCTTTGAATTTTTTTTCTCTTTAAAATATTTCCCGAATGATGTTTAACAGAGCAAGGACATTTTCACAGTATGTCTGATAATATTTTTTCTTCTGGAGAAAGTCTTATTTGTTTTATTTCGGCTAGAATAAAAGCAGTTTTCATTTTTTTAAAAACCATTTTAAGGTCAAAATTATTGGCCCCTTTAAGCTATATATTTTTTTCGATAGTCTACAGAAGAAACCATCGTTATACAATAACTTGCCTAATTACCCTATCCTGCCTAGTTAACCTAATTAACCTAGTTAAGCATTTAAATGTCACTTTAAGCTGTATAGAAGTGTCTTGAAAAATATCTAGTAAAATATTATTTACTGTCATCATGGCAAAGATAAAATAAATCAGTTATTAGAAATGAGTTATTAAAACTGTTATGTTCAGAAATGTGTTGAAAAAAATCTTCTCTCCGTTAAACAGAAATTGGGTAAAAAAATAAACAGGGTGGCTAATAATTCAGGGGGTTTAATAATTCTGACTTCAACTGTATTTTTGTAGTTTCGCAATGTAGGCTAAAGCACATATTTCCAATGAGCCTGTTTTGGTCGCTTCTGTACATTTCACAGTAATATTATTAAATGTCAATGTCTAATAAAAAATATATATATATTGCTTACTTTTGTATAATTGTTGGTACTTGAGTTGGGTTGCAAGAAATCTAAAGGAGAAGTACTACTTTCTCCATTAAAATGTAATATGCTAGTGGTCACCGGTGGTACTGTGACTTATAACTGATTCAATATCTCCCAGGCACCTGGCAAGCCAGACAATAAAAATGAAACCCAGCTTACTCAAAAATGTGATTGAAATTCAATGTAGAACATCAAATGGCAACTTTAAATATTGAGATGAAAAAGTAAGACTCAGAAGGGGGGAAAAATAGTGTTTCTTTCGCTTGTGGGGTTTGGTTTACCACAGTTAATTGCAACTCGAGTGCTGCCTGGGAATATTTGAGTGTTCACCAAGGTTATCTGAACAACTGTCTGGAGTACTTCATGACTCCAGACGCCACAGCAGATTCAGGTGACCTTGTTCAGCTGTAGACTGCTTAAACAGAGACCTTGATGTAAGTAATATTCTCCATTTTACAGTTATTATGTCTCTATGATGAGATTATACTGTCAGAGAACCATAATTATCTGTAAAAGATTCTGTGAACATATTTATTTTTTAGTATCATTTTTTTTTTTTATGTATGTATTTTCTTCTAAATTTTGTACGTCTTTTTTATTTATGTCTGTATTTGATGTATATTTATTTAGTATTTATAATTATTTTATTTTATTTTATTTTTTATAAGTCATTTAAGCATTATTAACACATATGATACAACTTAGCATGGGTATAAGAGAATGTTCTTGGAGCAAATGCTAAACAAACCATATATAAAAAAAATATTTATTCGTTCGTTTATTTATTATATTTATATTTTAATGTATTTATTTTTGTTTGTTTTTGTGTATTTATTTTTTTTCTATTTTTACATATTTCTTTCTGTATTTCTGTGGTTTTATTTATTTCATTTCATTATTTATTTATGTATTTTCATTGTTTATTTCTATTTGTTTATGGTTTTTTACTTATACATCATTTAAATATTATTTACACATATGATACAAATTAGAGAAAAAATTTAGTTTTTTTTTTTCAGCAAATGTCCTTAGAGCAAATGCCAATCAAACCAAATATAAAATAGTCGACAAAAAAAGTTTAACCTTGTATAGCTAAACAATATTTTAGTAAAATAACACCAGTGTTTCAGGTGAACCATCCAAATACACAAGCTATTGGCTTAATGTTGCATTAAGCCAATAGCTTGTGTATTTGTATGGTTTATCTGAAACACTGGTGTTATTTTGAAACAATATAATAAAGCATTAATGTGTCTATATATAAAGAATGATGCTATAATAGGAAGAGGATGTGCAAAATAATGAGTTAAAGTAATTTTAGGAGCTATTCAGATTGTTTCAGATTTCTAAGGTCAAAGTAACTGGTTAAAGTACAAACATGTCACACAGCAGAAATGAGAACTGCATTAAAATACCGCTTAATGATGTGCAAACGGCAAAATACAAACCTGCCAAAACAAGTTTAATAAGTTTGTTTTCAATTAAAGGTTTATTTCAGCATTTACATAAGTCACAGACTTATGTGCAGGGCTTATTTATTTCGCCAATACAGAAATTAAATGAGAAGCAAATAAGAGGAAAACTGCACATAAAGCTTCAACAAGAGAACAGCTGCTGATTCTACATTCAAATAAAACAAACATGAGACTAATCTGCTAAAGTGTGTATGTTAAAATAAAATGAAAAAACGCTAAAGCAAAAAAAAATTACATAAATTTTTGCAATATATTCCCATATTAAGACCTAGTATCTAGGTCCATACGGAATCTGTGCATGCAAAAAATTACCAGATTTTTTAGCCCATCACTGAGCCTGAATATTTACTTATGTAAATGTGTGTAATATATGTACAATCAATATATCGACAAACATGAAAGGAAACAGACAAAAGGAACTTCCCTCTGAAATCCAATTTCTTTATAATATTTATTCTATATAAACATACTTCTCTAATTTTACTTCATTTAGCTTTTTATTTATTCATTAATTTATTTAGTTTTCACAGCACTTGAAAACATGTCAATGAACAATAACAATGCCCTAACATTAATAATTCATGTCATAAATGCCACTAAATGAAGTGATTTGGAATTAAATAAAACTGTTGAATATTCCTCATAAGAGCCCCACAGCTCCCCCATCTGAGACATGACAGGATGGTAGAGAGAAATGGTAGTGGGTTCAAAAGAGGTGATGCGTCGCCATGGCAACAGCAGACAGCATCAGGTAGTAATTGCTCCCTATGATTGTAGCAGCCTTACTCGCTCTGACCACCTGATTACACGTCTTGTAAAAAAAAACACATGTCAGGTACTTTATGTATATTATTATATATATACATTATGATGACACCAAACGCTTCAGAAATTAGTCTTTTGCTCATTATAGTGCATCAGACATCACAAATTAAATGTCTATGTACTGCTATTCAAAGACACTTTTATACAATGTTCCGATATGATATGCGTTAGAAGTTTGGACAGAGCAGGCTGAAAATATTGAGATAGAAGATTTCAAAGATTGGAAGGATTTTGTATGCAAAAGTAAACTGATCTTTTTTTACAATTTCTTTAAACCTTAAAAGTACATAAATTTACATACATACTTCACCTTGTTTAATTACTTTAAATGCCTGCTTTATGTAAGCTTCTGAGTACTAAAATATGTAAAGTGAAAAGTAACGCAAGTCGACAAAGTAAATTTGTAAAGTAAGTAAACACACAGGTATACAAGTTCATAAAATGTGTAAATTTTGTTTGCATAAAGCTCTATATGAGTAAAACATATATAAAATAAAAAATGTAAATGAATAAAATTAAAATAATTAAAATAAAACAAAAAATAAGAATGAACAAAATAAAATAAAAAAATTAATAAAAATGAATGAAATAAATTGAAATTAAACTAAATAATAAAATTAAATAATAAAATTAAATGATGAATAAAAATGAATGAAATAAATTAAATAATAAAATAAAACAAAATGAATTAAATAAAACAAAAATGAATAAAATAAAAATAAAATAAAAATGAATAATAATAGATTAAATAAATACAATAAAACTAAAACGAATAAAATAAAAATAAAATAAAAATGAATAAAATAAAATAAAAATAAATTAAAATGAATAAAATAAAATAAAAGTTGAAAGTTGAAAATATTACAGTATGTCTAGTAAAAAAAGGCCTATTCAAAAAGTTCCAGACTATATTATACGGTCCCCAAAAGCAAGTATTTCACAGAGTGGAAAACGAAAAAAATCAGTGTTTAGTGTAATTCCATGAAGTCTATGTTTAATAAGTTACTACCAATAGGGGGCAGTCATCAGTACAGTGGATGGATGGGAATTAATTATCATGTTGGAGATCCCAGCTTAATTATAGATTTCATTCATTTTTCATTCTGCTGCCACATGTCTGACTCATAATTCCAGATGTCTAATAACGGCAACAGCAGCCAAAGTGATTCAGGGACGCCCTGAGAGTCAGTCAAATGAAACCAGAACTGACACTCCAACATCCAGAGACCTGTCAGCATCTCCACCGTCCTGATTTCATGGATGTGCACAGCTGAAACCCCAGAGATGTAGCTGAGCAATCATATGAGAGCTTTGCAGAGACTAGGCCAATAATGATTACAGACTGTTGAAGTAAAAGTTCAATTTACCCGTATTTACTTACTATACAATATACGGTTGAAGGCAAAACTACAGTATTATCCATCCTGTGAAATTTTAATTATATAATATGTATTTGTGGATTTAATTGACTAACGGTTTGTTATTTGTTTTGCATGTTTGTCACACTTTAATGCTTCAGATCATCAAACTAATTTCTAATATAGTCAAAGATAACACAAGTAAACATGTCATGCAGTTTTTAAATGAGGGTTTTTATTA
Source organism: Danio jaintianensis (assembly GCA_903798115.1). NCBI lineage: Eukaryota > Metazoa > Chordata > Actinopteri > Cypriniformes > Danionidae > Danio > Danio jaintianensis. The sequence goes on along the minus strand of CAIGQV010000817.1, from coordinate 479,034 downwards.
TTAAGGGAAAGCTAAATGCAAAACTACATAGCTCTGTGTGAAAAGGAGTAAGATTGAGTAAGATTTTATATATACAGTGTAAGTCAGAATTATTAAATCCCCTGAATTATTAGCCACCCTGTTTATTTTTTTACCCAATTTCTGTTTAACGGAGAGAAGATTTTTTTCAACACATTTCTGAACATAACAGTTTTAATAACTCATTTCTAATAACTGATTTATTTTATCTTTGCCTTGATGAAAGTAAATAATATTTTACTAGATATTTTTCAAGACACTTCTATACAGCTTAAAGTGACATTTAAAGGCTTAACTAGGTTAATTAGGTTAACTAGGGAGGATAGGATAGGATAATTAGGCAAGTTATTGTATAACGATGGTTTCTTCTGTAGACTATCGAAAACAAAATATAGCCTAAAGGGGCTAATAATTTTGACCTTAAAACATTTTTTTTTTAATAAAAAACTGCTTTTATTCTAGCCGAAATAAAACAAATAAGACTTTCTCCAGAAGAAAAAATATTATCAGACATACTGTGAAAATTTCCTTACTCTGTTAAACATCATTTGGGAAATATTTTAAAAAGAAAAAAATTAATAAATCAAAGGGGGTTTAATAATTCTGATTTCAACTGCAAGTAGACCAAAAGATCCTCAAAAGCTACACATACACATATATGAGCACAATTGTGCATCACATTCATTATGATTCAATGAATAATTTAATTGCTGGTTTAACGGCTAAACTTTGTTAATCAAAAAAAGCATGTCTTTTCTACTGAATTCTGAAACCATTCATTATATTCATTCATTCAGTCATTTTCTTTTCGGCTTAGTCCCTTTATTAATCTGGGGTCGCCACAGCGGAATGAACCGCCAACTTATCCAGCATATGTTTTACGCAGTGGATGCCCTTCCAGCTGCAACCCATCACTGGGAAATATCCATACACACTCATTCACACACAATTTAGCTAACCCAATTCACCTATACCGCATGTCTATGCACTTGTAGGGGGAAACCGGAGCCATTCATTATATTATTGCTCAATATCGAATCAAACATAATATGAACATAAAAAAAACGGTTTTGTCTTTTCCAAGTTGGTTTTGTCCTTTTCAAGTTAGTATCTCTTGATATTCATAATTATAATGATTAATAATGAAATAATAACTATTTATTGTCCTATTAATGTAATAAAGACGAAGTTAG
>CAIGQV010000817.1:456415-473435 GCA_903798115.1 Danio jaintianensis | reverse complement strand
ACTATATATATATATATATATATATATATATAGTCTTTTATACAAACCAGTGTTTTCTCTCTCACAAACCCCATCGGTTGTAATTAAGGAGAAAATTCATGGTCACATAGACTATCAGGACATCAGTTTGCCCATAGGTCAGACCAGGCAGTTACCCTAAGATTACAGCTAGTGGTAATGAAACTCTTCTGTCAAACTAAATCCATTATAGAGCTTGGACAGATGAACCTCATTCAAGATACCATCATCATTAGGAGTGGGAATCTTTTAGCGCCAGAGGATTCAATTCATTTTGATTAGATTTCATTTTAATTTCAATTCAGAGAATCACAATGAGATTACACCATTCTCAATGTGTATATATATTGGAGCCGATCTTTTCAGTGAAACCTGGCACATTCCAATTTTTTGTAAGTGCAAAGTAATTGCGTTTTAGCAGCATTGTATTGATTTTGGGGAAAATCTGAGAATGAGATATGCATATATACAAAATACTAACTGTAATATGGTAAAAAAAAAAAAAAAAGTTTTGTTTTTTTTTCGATCCCAATTGTCCTGCTTACTTAATGAAGACACCACACTGTTTTTTCATCAATTAGTGTATTAATTAATTAACTCATTCATGTTTCTTTGGTCAAAGTACAACTTCCTTAAAGTGCTATAATGCAAATAGTGACAATTAGAGGGTTACTTTAATCATTTAATTTCTTTCTCTTACGCAATTGTGTATTTATCTTCATATTTTAAATTACTTAATTTAAACATTTTATTGTATTAATTAAATTATTAATTAACTATTTGTATATATTTAAACTATATATTTTTTTTGCTCAAATGCATCAGCCCTAGTGCAGAGAGGTTAATGAATTAAGAACACTAAAAGTTTACATGAAAGCAACATCCATCTTAACATAAATTAAAAAAGATTCACAGTCAAATGTAAGAAGCAAATATATGGGTGGTAAAGGTGTGGGGATTGGCCATAACCCCCAACCTCTGATTCAACAGGTTCCAGACATGCTTTATAAGATCTGGGCTATGTCAGAACACAGACAATCTTGTCTTGCAGGAAATCTCTTACAGAATGACCAGTATTGCTAGTGGCATTGTCATGCTAGAGAGTTGTGTCAGAATGAGCCTGCGAAAGACTGCAACATGACTAAGGAGAATGTCTTTCCTGTAACGCACAGCGTTGTCATGCCTGTAGTGACAGCAAAAGCTCAGACCTATGATGCGATGGCATACGGCCTCAGACTATGACAGAACCTTCTCTCCAAATAGACCTCGCTCCAGAGCAAATTCAGCCTCAGATGTCATGTCAACTAACCGCTGGCTGAACATCTGATGCATAACAGCTAGTGCACACTATAGCCCAGCTCACACTATACAATTCTGAACAATCCTAAATGATTGCAGCATTTCAGTTAGCACAAACATGATTCCAATGTCATGCTGTAAGATCTCAGTTGTCATAATGACAGACTGAAGGAAAATCAAGATGCACAAAACATGGAAACACACTGGAAAGCACACACTGAGTTTGACGTAGGGCTGCACCATATTGGAAAAATCTGATATTGCGATATTCTATTTTTCTGTGATAAGAATACAGTTTCACCAGATGGTTTGAATAGCTCTGACATTTTTCTGGAGAGTCTAACGGTGTTCGGGTACAGAAATTTCATATTCATGATGGAGTTTTTTTCTCGTTTCTCATCCAAATATCAAAATTTTTTTAAATATTGTTTTGTTTTCAGTTTCAGAAAAAATGAGTCAACATGAAGTGAGTTTTTCCTTAAAACAAGCTAAATAATCTGCCAACGTGCTAAGTCAAATAATCTTTTTTTTGGTTTGAAATAGAAACAAGACAAATTCTAACAAATTCTAAGTAAGAAAAGCATTTTTGAAGTGCAAATGTAAAATATCACTATATAGTCTTCATCATTTAAATAATTAAATATAATAAATCTTTGTTACACCTCCAAATGTCATAATTTTATTGTGCCCAAATGTTTTGAACTCTCTTGAAAAGCTCACACAGTCACAGGCAGAGGATAAACTTTCATTCTATTGTGGATAAACTTTGCAGTGACTCTTGGTCAACTAGAATTGAGACTCAACATCCTTCTCTGATTATTGCAGATGCATACATTGCGATATGGAAGCTGAAACGATATATTTTGCAGCCCTAGTTTGACGTCATCCATCCCAGCGCTCTGACATGATACTTCACAGCAAACATAAACCAACTGTAGCAGAAATTTTGCTCACAGCATGGCTCAATAATAAAACCAGAAAAAAAAAAAACTTTGACAACTTGTAGAATTAGTATCTGACATGGATTAACACATTATCAGACATATTATCAGAAAAAGAGCAAATCCTTCCGTGGCAATTGACAAAGTACTGTGTTTTGAAAAAATTGTATGTAAACGCAGCTTTGTTAATGGCTTGTATGCATGCAGCACTAGTTCCAGTTGCCTTTTGCAGAATGTAAAAACAGATTACTGCCACATGCAGGTATGAAAAGGTACATGCTCTCATGCAGGTGCAGAACGCATATTCTAGTTTCAATCAGTTTGCATGTGTTGGTGTGTTCATACACAGCTTCTTGGCCCAGACGGGACACTAGACGAAGTTAAGAGTTGTCAAAAATATTGTAAAATATTGCAAAATTTGTAAAAATTATTTACACTGTTAACGAGTTGGACTCAAATATGGTTCAAGTTTCGGAAATATGAGTATTTATTTGCCAAAAATGTTACTTCTGGGGGGTAACCAGGTTTTTTTTTTCAGATTCTTGCTCTATCTTACGTAACTAAGAGCTGAAATCCTTGTAGGGGCATTTCCCCTGGAAAAGCGAGTACGTGACTGGTGCGAGCGTGCCATCCTGCACCATCACCTCACTACAGCGCTTGGATGAGTGTGAGTCCCAAAAAGTTTGCTTTTGGATGTGAGGGGAAGCTGATCTTGCTTAGCCATACTTAATCTAACCCCATTCACATGTAAGTTGTAAATACTTCAGCTGACCCCCGTTCAGGAGTTATTTAGAACTCATCACTTTAATAATATCCATGGCAACACGTCTAGCTTAAGACATGATGCAGCACCATTCACTGCAAAGATTAGAGCTGCTGAATTTAACTAGCACACATCAATCAATGTCGGCTAAACTACACGAATAAGTGGCTGTATAACTAGGAGAAGAATAGAGTAAACAAGCTAGTTATCCGTACATTGTGTATCTGTTGTGAATAACACAGTATAAAAGTATAGGTACAATGATTACTGTTGCTGTATTCCATAGACATCAGAATGTATTTTACAAAGCACTTTTTTAGCTAATCTTGTGTATTAAACCAAAGTAAACGCTATTTCATTGAAAAGACTTTCTCTGGCTCAGCTCTAGCTATTGCGAGGGCTGATTTGAGTTCTGATTTGTGTCTGTGAAGCTGCTGCACTTGTGCACTTTTGACTCAGTATCTCCATCCACGGCACGCCTCAAGGCATTCATTTTCTTCTGGAGAGAATCTGAAAGCTGTAACTTTCTCTTTAAAGTATTCAAAAACTAAATACTTTTCAGAGACAAATGGATGCAGTACTACTCTATAGGCACTCAAGATTAATACAAGATTGGGGAAAAAGTGTGCTTGTTACATTCTCAAACAAAACCATTGTGATGCCAAACCCCAAAGATGTTGGCCAGATACCCTACTGAGCAGGCTAATGAAATCTACAATGCAGTTCAGACCTTCAGCAGTTAGTCCAAAGGTCTAGCTACATCCAGAGTGCATGACACTCGTTCTTTTCACATTAAACATGAATCTGACCATTACCAATGGAAATCCAAATGGTACTTTTGTCAATAACCAGCACTTTTCAAAAGTCATGTCTGGTCCAGTGAAGATAGATATGAGTTTACAGAAGATGAGGTTCCCAATAATGTTTCGTAAGGACTTGCCTTACAAGAGGCTTGACTCCAGCCTCTCTCAGCCTACTGTGGATAGCCTCATCATTGATGGATGGATGGTATGTTCCTGGTGGGACTTGGGCAGATGTTATTGCCGTCCTGTACCTGTCCCACAGGTGTGATATTCAGATATCCTGATCTTGTGCAGGTGTTGTTACATGTAGTTTTCCGCGGTGAGGAAAATAAGCTGTCCTTCCTGTCTCCCTGTAGTGACATCTCACAGTATGGACGGTGTAATTTATTGCTCTGGCCACATCTATTGTCCTCATGTCTCCATGCAGCAGTCCCAAATCAAATCCGGCCAGTCGTATCACTTCATGTGGCCCTCAAGAGCATATGATTAACACCAAATCCAAATTGAAGTATTTGTGCAAGTAGATTGTAGTGATGGGAAGGAAGTTCAGATTATTTTACTGACTCAGACCCTTGAGTATCTTTCAGTGTGATTTCATTCAATTTGCCAAATTATTGTTAAAATGTTACGAGTTGCTTCCAAATACATCCACAACTAGCCCGAACTTTAATCACACTACTAACAAGTCATAACTAGAGTGCTATAAGAAAGACAAAATTGTTTACCTGGGACTTTTGTCTATGATTAGACTTCAAGTTTGAGTCGTACCTGACACAGCAGTCCCATATACGTTTAAACAATGCACATAGTATAAGCGGGAAAGACCCATGATTAGTTCATCTTTTGATTCTTCGAGTTTTTAGTCATTCATTCATCATGTGAAAGTAAGGACTCAAGGACTTGAAAAATGAACAGATCAAATCTTTTCCCAGCTCTGACTACATATGAGTGGCTTATGTCTTTCACATGATGAACAAATAACTCAAACCTGATAGAAGACTCAAAAAAGGAACTAATCTTCTCTCCCACCTGCACAATGTGCTCATGCGCGATTAAAAGAATCAATCAATGTAAGAACTCATCATTCCCAAGTCACATTACAGAATCATACAAAATGAACGAATCATTCAAAAACAACTAATCACTAGTAGATTGCATACAAAGTCAATGTGAACTGGGCAGCACAAATGATACGGAATGCCACAACGTGCAGAATTCACTTTAACCACATCTTTGACGCAAGATAGATATTCAAGATATTCAACTTAAGTGAAATATTCACATGAAGCATTCTGCAAGTAATCTAGAGCGAGGGACTCTGTGCTTCCCAGGATTTATTTGACATTTGCAAATGTCCAATCCCACTCATTAGCAGCTCAAAATTATTTGCTGTTCTGCTTCTCTCAAATGCAACAAAGTTTTGGAGAAAGGTAATGACTTGTGTTTGACGACATTTGTCTTTGATATTTTATAGAGTAATGTGGGTTTCTTAACCTGATAAAAGGATTAATGTTAAAATAACCAGGAGAAGTGACGTCTATTTTACATTTATGCAAACACACGTATTTATTGGTTGCTTTAATTTCTTATATTGAAATAAAGAGACAATTATTTAACTATGTTACGGAGTGGTAAGATTTATACATGCCCTTTGAGGGCAGCCATAATGCTGAAGTTGCCCGAGTTTGACACCCTTGGACTAGAAGATTCATCATGGTAGAAAAAAGCTGAATGCAGCAAAATGCAAAGATATTCTTAATGAAACTTGGTCCAGGGTGCTCAGAGCCGCAGACCAGGTTAAAATGTCACCCTCCAAAAGCACAGTCACCCCTAGTAAGCACACAGCCAAGACAGTACATTAGTGGCTTGGGGAACCCTCCTTGAGTGGCCAAGCCAGAGCTAAGACTTAAATCCAATGAAACATCTCTGGAGAAACCCAAAAATGGCTGATAAATAACAATCCCCGTCCAACCTGACACAGCTTGAAAGGATCTACAGAGAAGAATGGCTGCAAATGCAGATATGCAAAGCTTGTCACATCATAACCAAAGCGACTTGAGGCTGTAATCACTGTAACCAAGTACTGATTTAAGTATATGAATACGTATCGATTTTTCACTTTCCCATTTTTAACAAATTTGAGTGATTGTCATGGAACAGTTTCTTTATTATTGTTATTGGGGGGTTTTTTGGTAGGGGTGATGTATAGGCAGGTGTTGGAAAAAAAATTATATAATTTACAGCTCTTAACATAAGACGGCAACATAAAATATGAGGGGAAAATTAATAATTGTAATGGTTCTACTGTATTTACACACAAACACTTATTTAATAACAATTAGTGGGTCAGAGTTCAGTCTAATTGAAAACATTATACTGCATAAATGCTGCTGTTTTTGCAGTATTGCATGCACGTTACAAAGAAATCGCAATGCCTTGGTGTAGGAATTTTTTGCACCAATGCTTAATAATCATGCTGCCCAAACACTGTAAAATGTGATTGTATGCCTGTTAGAGGCATTGAATGTGTCTCTGGGTGACTTTGAGAGATTATTCTCGCATTAAGCATCATAACATCCACGTTTAACGATGTTTGTGTAATCCCTGCAGAAATTAGACAGTGCGTGACGGCTGCTGACAGTGTCAACACAAAGTGCTATTAGAGCGGAGGCAGAACGCATCAACGGGAAGTCCATTAATAGTCATTCACCACCAATCAGGCTGGTAAACAAAAGAACGGAAGAACTGTCAGTCAGTGCGGGCATAACAGACATTCTTTGTCTGATATACACTGTAGTCCATAAGTAAATGCATTCATACACTGATATTAAGGTTAGTTCACCGAAAAATGAAAATGAACTTATTATTGTTCAGATCTACTTAGCCTTATTGCCTAATGAATGCATTGATGAAATGAACAGTTGGATGTGCCAAAACTTTCTTCAGTTAAACAAAGAGAAAACTGAAGTCATTGCATTTGGGAAAAGAGATGAGGTTCTCAAGGTGAATGCGCACCTTCACTCTAGCGGTCAAAAAAACAAAAATAAGGTCAAGAATCTTGGTGTGATTCTGGAGTCAGAGCTAAGTTTCAGTAGTCAAAGTCAAAGCAGTAACTAAATCAGCTATCATCTCAAAAACATTGCAAGAATTAGATGCTTTAGATTGCAGCAGGGTGGATTACTGTAATAGACTTCCCAATCTTCCCAAAAAGACAGTCAGACAGTTGCATTCTGACCAGAACCAGACAATCAGAGCACATCACACCTGTCCTCAGGTCTTTGCACTGGCTCCCAGTTACATTCAGAATAGATTTTTAAGTATTATTACTAGTCTATAAATCACTAAACGGGCTAGGACCTCAATACATTACAGATATGCTCACTGATTACAAACCTAATAGATCCCTCAGATCATTAGGATCAAGTAAACTAGAAATTCCAAGAGTTTATTCAAAGCAGGGTGAATCCGCCTTCAGCTACTACCCCCCCGCTGCTGGAATCAGTTTCCAGAAATGATCAGATGTGCTCCAACATTAGGTACATTCAAATCAAGACTAAAAACACATCTGTTTACCTGTGCCTTTACTGAATGAGCACTGTGCTACATCTGACAGATTGCACTATTATGTCTTTCTTTTATTTTTCATTCTTTTAAAACCTGTTTTAACACGTTTTCATGTTTTTAATATATTTTTTTCTTTGTTGTTTTTTTGTTGCTTTTATTCTTGTTTATGTAAAGCACTTTGAATTGCCATTGTGTATAAAATATGCCATATAAATAAACTTGCCTTGCCTATTGTCCCTTATGTGGTTTTAAAGTCTGTGTGAACCGTTAGTTGTTAAGACTTTTTATTTCAGTATGTTAATGTATTTCCAACTGAAACTAAATCGTGGCTGAATCCATCAAACTGATCTCCAAATGCGAAAGCAAATGGTCAGGATTTGATTGAAGATTATAAAAAATATACACATATATAACTTGCACAGATTAATTGTTCATCTAAAGAATATCAAAGTGCGTTAGCAAAATAAACATTGTAAAGTTTGATTCACATGGACTTTAAACCGTTAACATAGAGGATATTTTGAAATAAGCTGGTAGATAGAACCCATTGGGGAAAAAATGTCAATCCATAGTAATCATGTTTCTAAATATCTTCTTTTGTGTTCAACAGAAGAAAGAAACTCAAATAGGTTTTGAACAAGTGGAGGGTAAGTAAACGACAGAATTTAAATTTTTTTGGTTGAACTATCAATTTAATGAGACCTAAAAAAAAGTTATCCTCAAAAAGAAGTTTCAGACCATATCCACCTATTATATAATCCTCATTGACCAATGAATAAAAGTTGTTTAACTTTTAAGTTGTTTTTCTATTCTTCCCTTGAAGTGGCCCTTCAGGTCACTGCAGTAAAATGATAACCTGAAACTGTAATGGTATTGAAATTAGGATGTGTTCATTTGATTTGCTCTCCTTCCGAAGTATCATACTGAAAGCCTGAGTCACAAGTAAGTCCAAAAACACATCTCATATATTAACATAATAAATATTGGCATTCAACTCATGCCAGTTTGCCTGGGCCTCAAAAGGTTTTATATGTTACGGCTTCCAGTTAATTATCGCAAGTTAGATTAAACAATTTAATGAAGGTCATGCTAATTAGCTAAGAAGAGTAGAAAGCAGAAAAGTAGAACCGCTCAATTCTGAAAACTGATCACATGTATGACTTAATATACAAACTCTTGTATGGTGAAAATTGGTTGATATTTGCTACTTGACACTTGGTGACAATCAATGCCTTATCATGACACTAGAAATATAATAATCAAAACTATACATTTTGTTGCGTATCTTGAGGGTGAAAAATAGAACAGGAATAGGACCAAGCATTAATAAAAAAAAATTATTAAAAAGATTAAAGTCATTATGATGCAAGATTAAAGTTTAAATAAAATTTAAATAATCTGTTAGGAATAACATCATTTAATTCAGAGAAAAGCGTACAAAAAAAGCTTAAATAAAGTTTAATCTTGCATTATAATGACTTTAATATTGACATGGTTCTTTACATGGTTCCTAATCCTCTTCAATTGTAAATATCTACTAGTATTTATTTATTATTTGGTTATTATTATTATTATTATTATTATTACTTTGGATTACTTTATTATTTACATAAAATTATACTATTCATTTTTTTCTGAATTTGTTTTTAACATATATTTTCAGTTGTCTTTTTTTTTTTCAGTTTTCTTTTTTCCCATTCATTATTTTGACAATCGATTAGTTGGATGATTATTTTTTCTATTAATCAGATAAAACAAAACATTTTTTTTATTTGCCGTTTTGCTTATTATAACTATATAAAACTGTAAATCAGGATATTATTGATGTATAAAAGTACACTTTAGTAAAGCCACATATCGAATTTATCGTAGTAGAATTATGACATTTTTTGTACAGTAAAACTCATATCCAAAATATAAATAAACAAAAAGCTAAAACAAGTGTTGTATTCCTACTATATTCAAATTATGAAATTAGGACATAAACACGATGACAGTAAGATATTAAGCAACAGAATTTGTTGATATTATAAATAATAAATAAACAATAAATATTTATTTTTGAAAAAGAGGCAGAAGAACAGGCAAACTATGTTTTCTAAACTTTATTCGTGTACAGAGCACTGCACGTGCTCATTCCAAAATTTTCGCAAATGATAACCCTTGTCTTGCACACGGCCATGGTCTGTACGTGAATACAGTTTGTGTAGTGGGAACCAGTGTTAATTTTGACAGCAAATTTTGATTTAGTTTTAGTCTTAGTCTTTTGACTAAAATTCCATTTTAGTTTTAGTCATATTTTAGTCTTCTGAATCATTTTAGTTTTAGTCTAGTTTTAGTCGACTAAATTTCATAAGATTTTAGTCGACTAAATCTACTCTATATTTAGTTGACTAAAATATATTTGGTTTAATTTAAGTGTAATTTAATTAAATATTGTATACATTTATTTACACAAAATATTCTAACTTAAATAAAACAGTCTAATTAAAATATGGAATATAGCTTTTCCATAGAAGACTAAAATTAATCGGCAAGAACAGTAGACTACTGAAAATTTAGGACATTGCAATTATTTAGCAAACCCTTTTAACCTATTTTAACGTGGTAAACTACTATTCTTTTTAACCAGTCTGTTGAACAGTTTCAAGCCATTAAATTTTTGAAAGGGCTTAAAATAGTTTAAGTTCACTTTGCAATGTCAGTCTACAGCAAGCTTTACTGTTGTAGATTGTGTTACAGTAAATGGTGCTCAGCTATACCACTGATTAAATAAGTAATGACATATGAATGGCAAATGATAATGTGTTATCTTGTAAAATGTGCACTCAGTCCCATGGCTGTGTTAGCTCACATAGAGGAATTATGAAGCGAAGATGTATGTAAAAAATAAAAGTGCGCTTCACTTCAAGGCAGTTTCGTTAGAATGCGACTCCCTGATAAGCGGAGATTATAGCACTACAGTCCTTTTCATCTAGTTTTCGTCAGTAGAAACTTGTTTGTCATGAAAATTATGACGAAAATTTTTCGGCAATGAAATTAACACTGGTAGGAACGCAAAACTGAGGGGAAACATAGAGAAAACTGAATTCGACACAACACCAGTTCTCTACCCTCCATTGCGTTAACAGCTGTGTCATTGCATGAGCAGCCCAACGAATCTTAACAACGAATTTCATTATCGATTTTATCGATTAGTTGTTCCAGCCTTAAGTTTTCCACATAAAATGTATATTTGTTTTATTAAACAACTGTCCAAAACTGACTTTCACATTTTTCAATATGTTTAGTTTACAATAACAACAACCTAGTATTAATGTCAGTTTTGTAAACCCAAGCAATAAACCAGTCGAAAACAGTAAACAGAGACAAGAAAACCAGTTGTATGTTGATGTTTGACTGACCTTTAGGTGAGCCAATAGGAGCTTCACTGTGTGACTTCACCAGTCTGCTGTCGCCGAGAGGAAGAGCGTCTGAACTGAAGCACACGTCTGTTGTCTCCGCCCCTTCCTCTCGCTCCTCCTCTTCCTCCAGCTCTTCCTCATCCTCATGTACCTCCTCTCCATACTTTTCATCAGGTTCAGTCATCTTCTCCATCTGCTGCTGTCGTCTTTCCTGAAGCTTGCTGTGGTTCTCGATCACCTTATTGGCCGTCTCCATGACGACCTCGATGTTGAGATTTTGGGCTGCCATGGCGAGAAGTTCGTCGTCATCGTCTCCCACATCCCAGGCGTCACTGGTGATGCTCTCAAACTCTTGGAAGGTGGTGGCTTTCTTTGGTTTTCCTGGAGTAGAAGCGGATGGAGGCTTGTTTCCTGCTTTCATCAAACTGCAACAGAAAAAAATTGTGTTAGTGTTCTGTGTAAAACTTTTATTAATATCCTACACATACGCAAACACAAATCATACAGAACACAGAAATCATCAGTGGTGGACAGTAACTAAGTATTTTTACTTCTCTGATGTACTCAAGTACATACTTTAATTATCCACAAGTATTATTATATTGGGAAACTTTTACTTCAAAACATTACAAAAAATATATAGTACAGTCGTGGCCAAAGGTTTTGAGAATTACATAAATATTGGAAATTGGAAAAGTTGCTGCTTAAGGTTTTATAACAGCAATTTGCATATACTCCAGAATGTTATGAAGAGTGATCAGGTGAATTGTATAGTCCTTCTTTGCATGAAAATTAACTTAATCCTGAAAAAAACTTTCCACTGCATTTCATTGCTGTCATTAAAGGACTTGCTGAGATCATTTCAGTAATCGTCTTGTTAACTCAGGTGAGAATGTTGACGAGCACAAGGCTGGAGATCATTATGTCAGGCTGATTGGGTTAGAATGGCAGACTTGACATGTTAAAAGGAGGGTGATGCTTGAAATCATTGTTCTTCCATTGTTAACCATGGTGACCTGCAAATAAACGCGTGCAGCAATCATTGCGTTGCATAAAAATGGCTTCACAGGCAAGGATATTGTGGCTACTAAGATTGCACCTAAATCCACAATTTATAGGATCATCGAGAACTTCAAGAAAAGAGGTTCAATTCTTGTTAAGAAGGCTTCAGGGCATCCAAGAAAGTCCAGCAAGCGCCAGGATCGTCTCCTAAAGAGGATTCAGCTGCGGGATCGGAGTGCCACCAGTGCAGAGCTTGCTCAGGAATGGCAGCAGGAAGGTGTGAGCGCATCTGCACGCACAGTGAGGCGTAGACTTTTGGAAGATGGCCTAGTGTCATGAAGGGCAGCAAAGAAGCCACTTCTCTCCAAAAAAAAGATCAGGGACACATTGATCTTGTCCAAAACGTATTGCGAATGGACTGCTGAGGACTGGGGCAAAGTCATGTTCTCCGATGAAGCCCCTTTCCGATTGTTTGGGGCATCTGAAAAAAAAAAAAGGTGAGCACTAACATCATTCCTGTGTCATGCCAACAGTAAAGCATCCTGAGACCATTCAAGTGTGGGGTTGCTTCTCATCCAAGGGAGTGGGCTCACTCACAATTTTGCCCAAAAACAGAGCCATGAATAAAGAATGGCACCAAAACACCCTCCAACAGCAACTTCTTCCAACAATCCAACAACAGTGTGGTGAAGAACAATGCATTTTCCAGCACGATGGAGCACCGTGCCATAAGGCAAAAGCGATATCTAAGTGGCTCGGGGACCAAAACGTTGAAATTTTGGGTCCATGGCCTGGAAACTCCCCAGATCTTAATCCCATTGAGAACTTGTGGTCAATCCTCAAGAGGCGGGTGGACAAACAAAAACCCACTAATTCTGATAAACTCCAAGAAGTGATTATGAAAGAATGGGTTGCTATCAGTCAGGATTTGGCCCAGAAGTTGATTGAGAGCATGCCCAGTCGAATTGCAGAGGTCCTGAAAAAGAAGGGCCAACACTGCAAATATTGACTCTTTGCATAAATGTTATGTAATTGTCGATAAAAGCCTTTGAAACGTATGAAGTGCTTGTAATTATATTTCAGTACATCACAGAAACAACAGAAACAAAGATCTAAAAGCAGTTTAGCAGCAAACTTTGTGAAAACTAATATGTGTCTTTCTCAAAACTTTTGGCCACGACTGTACTTTTTACACCATTTTCCGAATGAAAAGTGAAGAAAAAAAAAAGAAAGAAAAAAAAGAAATTGGCAAATTAATTTGTGAACAAGATTAATTTTATTGGTTAACTTGTTAAATCACTGAACGATTAATTTGTGAATTGGACTGACATTTGCTCATGAGTCAGCAACTCACTGATTCAAATGATTGGCTCAGAGTAAGTCTCCAACAAATGAGTTGCTTATTTAAATGATCTGTTCTGAGTGAGTTTCCATTAAACAACTCACGGATTCAACTGATCCGTTTGGTGCGAGTCTTCAGTATACAATTCACTTATTCAAGTGATCTGTTCAGAGTGAGTCTCTAATAAATGATTAATTGATTCAAATGATCCATTCAGAGTGAGTGTCCAGTAAACAACTCACTAATTCAGTTGATTCGTTCAAAGTGAGTCTCCAAAAATTATTCACAGATTCAAATGATCCATTCAGAGTGAGCCCCCAGTAAACAACTCACTGAATCAATTCATCCATTCAGAGTGAGTTATTAGTAAACAACTTTCTTATTCAGGTGATCCATTCAAAGTGAGTCTCCAATTAATGATTCACTGATTCAAATGATCCAATCAGAGTGAGTCTCCAGTAAACAAGTCACTGAATCAATTGATCAATTCAGAGCGAGTTTTCAGTAAACATCTCACTTATTCAAGTGATCCATCAAATTGAGTCTTCAATAAATGATTCACTGATTCAAATTATCCATTCAGAACGAGTCTCCAGTAAACAACTCACTAATCAACTAATACATTCAGAGTGACTTGTTAATAAGCAAGTCACTGATTCAAGTGATTAATTCAAAATGAGTTAATAAATGATTCACTGATTAAAAACATCCATTCAGAATGAGTCTCTAGTAAACCAGTCACTGATTCAATTGATGTGTTCAGAGCGAGTTGTCAGTAAAACACTCACTGATTCACGTGACGTAATCAATAATCATCTGTGAAGTTATTATTGTATGACTATACAATAGTCATAACATAGTTATGATTATTGGTAATTCAACTTTCTTGCAAAATAAGCATTCTTTTTAGACACACTTACAAGAAGTACTTCCCTTTTATTACTTATGTAAATTAAAAATCAAGTACTTTTGCACTTTGACTCAAGTAATCTTGACAAGGAGGACTTTATACTTTTATTGGTTTATTAATTCATTTATCATTTTGGTTTCTCTGACAGCCCCAAGATTTCTGAGATGCGGAAAACACAGATGGTATTGCAGAATCCAGGCATAAAAATAGAATTAGCTGTATTACAAGGAATGTATAAGCTGTATAACTAATTCAGAGGATTTGGATGAATAAATCACGAGTAGTGCTGTAAGCCACTCAAATTGAGATGTGGACTAGTATACTGTATGTGAATACTAATGAAGGAACACTCCACTTTTTTCTCTTTTTTTGAAAATAGGAAAATTTTAGAAAAAAGTCACTAAGTTAAGTTAAAAAGTTGAGTTTTACCATTTTGAGTTGAGTTTTACCATTGCCACTTTAAGCTTAGCTTAGCATAAATCATTAAATTGGATTAGACCATTAGAATCATGTCTAATTTGATTCAATACTAAAGTTTTTACTAAATGTACATTCCGTGTGAGAATGTCCATCTTTGTTTTGGTCTGTGTAACTCCGCCCACTGTCAGTTTACCCAATTACATTTCGACAGTATAGTTCCTAGCCATTTCTGGCTAGAAAATAGCAGCTTTTCATTTTTCCGTCAGTCTTCGTACACAAAGTAACTACAGAAGAGTCAAGCTTTAAATAGGAAAATTATTAAAACTGGTCATTCTTGAGCGAGATGCTAATGGTCTAATCCGATTCAATGATCTATGCTAAGCTAATCTAAAAGTGCTCCCGCAGAGACCCAGATATCGACTGAATAGATACAAAGATGCTAAAACTCAACAGTTTAATTCTAGGTGACTTGTAAAAAGAGCCTATTTTTTTAAAAAATTGATTAATCCTTTAAGAAAATAGTAATAAAAATTACTAATTTAAAAACAGAGTTAAATTCATAGGAGGGCTAATATATTTATCTTACTAACTGTATGTTGCATTTTCACCAAAGCTAATGCATTTTAAAAATCATATTTCTTCCAGCAGTACCCATGCTAATTCTCTCATTCTAAAAACAACAAAGGCGGCTGGTTTTGGTCGAGCGCATGCATGTAGTTTCACGTGGCACTTTAATGGGTAGGGTTTGCTGATTCATTGAAGTAACATCTGTGGTTGTGACAAACAACGAAACAACAAGTGTGAACTGACAAGAAAGATTACGGCACTTCCACTTTTTTTATAAAATGCTAAGTCAACATTATAAGTGACCCTCACATTCTTATATGTTGTTTATGGGTTTACTGTAAATGATTAATCTGCACACTTTATTGCAAAGGGTGGAAATGTTATCTTTAATTAAAAAGTAATATAATTGACCAACAACTACTTAAAAAAAACGAAAGCAAAAGGATGTTAATGATATATTTGAATGTTTTTTTTTTCCAGAAAGTTTGAATGCTGCTTCAGAAATTATGAAACCATTAGTCAGAAAAAATACACTGAAAACATGTTGAGATTTACAAACACATCATTTCTTTTCAACATAACTCTTACTTGGCATGTAGCAGAGGATCAAATGGGGGATGTTGGGCTCCGTAAACATGCTGGATACTGTGAAAAAGAAGTTAAAAAAAGTGTTAAGACACTTTTAGATAAAGAAGAAAAAACAAATCTCTATTAATTCTATAATGAAGCTTATATATATATATAAGACAATAAGAAGACAATGAAGAAAGTAATGAAGCAAATCTCAATTTCAATCAAACACAACTATGCTTTATTAAGAATAATTATAAAAATGTTAGATTTACATCTACAGTACTGATCAAAGGATTAAGAATAGTAATATTTCTTCTTTTATTACTCATTTGATTTAAAAAGCACAGTGAAAAAAAATTACCATTTAAAATATTTAAATTTCTATTTAAATATATATTTAATTTGTGATTTATTTCTGTAATTTCAAAGCTAAATTTTTAGCAATGTTACTCCAGTCGCATGATCCTTCATAAATCATTCTAATATGCTGATTTGGTGTTCAAAAAAATGACAATCTAATATTAAAAACAGCAGAGTATTTTTTTTGTTTTCTTTGATAAATGATGAATGATTGAAGAACAGCATTTATCTGAAATACAGATCTTTTGTGACATTATAAATGTCTTTATCGTCAACTCTGATCAATTAAAAGCATCTCTGCTAAAAGAAAGTATGAATTTCTATAATTTATTTACCTAAAATAAATCAATACATAAAGAAAAATTAATAAAAACTTTTCAAAAAGATTATACTGACTTCAAGCTTTTGAATGGTATAGTGTATAATGTTAGCTTTTAATTTCAGGTGTTAAAAATATCGTATTGTCTTTCAATTCTTCATTAAAAAAAACTGAAAAAAAACAACTCAACTCTTAATAAATACTTTAATTATTATTATTATTATTATTACATTTTTCTTTTTCTACTTCTTCATTATTATTATTATTATTATTAATTTTATTTTATAATTTTTTTTGAGCAGCAAATCAGCATATTAGGAAGCTTTCCGAAGACCGGATCATGAGACTGGATTAATGATGCTGAAAACTCAGCTTTAAAATCACTGCAATAAATTAGATTAAAAATATATTTAAATAGAAAACATTTACTTTATAAAGTATTTATATCACTTTATATAGTACTTTAAATAGAAAATATATTAAAGGTTTTTTTATGTTTTCGAATAATCAAAAAATACTCTTTTGGATCAAATAAATGCAGACTTGGTAAACAGAAGAAGCTTCTTAAAAAAACATAAAAAATCTTTTGATTCTAAAACTTTTTAACTTTTGACAGGTAAACAACCTGCTATACACTTACATGAATATGATTCAGATGTTGTATATGATATCTATCTATCTATCTATCTATATATATATATATATATATATATATATATATATATATATATATAT
>CAIGQV010000817.1:432381-456405 GCA_903798115.1 Danio jaintianensis | reverse complement strand
TATATATATATATATATATATATATATATATATATATATATATATATATATATATATATATATACATATATACACATACATATTTTTTAACTAGTAGATGCGAGACACTATATTGAAGTCTAATTGAATATAGCAAAATAAAGTAAACTGTGACATTATACTTTAAAATTATTTGTTACACTCAAAAAAAAAATTGCAGCATGTTTAAAGTACTTATTTAAAATAAGCTGAATCAACATAAGTCTTCCTTTCTTGGGGGGACAACTTAATTGCTTTATGTTCCATCTACTTAAATTTGTAAAAACGATTAAGTTAACTTAATTAATTTCTGTTAAGACAACATGAAGGGAATGTGGAACCTTTTTTTGCATGTGTGCATTGTTTTTGCAGTGTACTACACCAGAATAAAAAAACAAGAACAACAGGAACCGAAAATATTGCAGTTCTGGTTTCCATGAACCTGGTTGGCAGAAGACTATAGTAATGTATTAATAGTTGAGTAAATACCGCCATACTAACAGTTGCCTTTATTATTTTTTTCTTTGATCGTGATCAAATGTCATTTTTTGAGTGTATGCTGTTTGCTCAAACTACTTATATTAAATGAGCTGAAACAACACAAATCTCGAGTTATTTGGGGGGACAACTTAATTGTTTTACGTTCTTATTTTTGTTTATGTTTTTATAAAGTCTTCTGAGTACTTTTTATGGGTAGCAAGTACTGTATGTAAATAACTGAGGTAAAGTTGGTTTTATATTTGCACATTCAGACGTTGGCGTTCACAATAGAATTTTAAAAGGCTAACGCAGGTTAATTAAAATGATAATAATTAATTATAATACTGTTTTGAGCATAATGGGACAACAGTCTGAAGTCCAGAGCAAACCAGGACCCCCTCTTCTCTCCACACGACAACCTCAAAACATGATGCAATTCTGAGTGTGCCTCACACAGGTGAGTGGGCTTGACAAACCACCTGTAGAAAACACTCTTTCATCTTGCTGACACTTTAACAGACACTTCCACCAGTTTTGCACCAGACAGTTTCATACAATCAAAAAATAAATAAATACATTGATTGTGCATTTATGAAGTGTGCCTCACACAGGAGAGTGGGCTTGACAAACCACCTGTAGAAACACTCTTCTCTGCATTAAAAAAACACTCCCCCCTCCTTACTCTAGCACTTAATTCTCTGAGCACTAACAGTTCCTGTATATAAAAAAAAATAGCACTTCTTGTGTGTATTGCATCCTCTCCTCAATTGTAAGTCATTTTGGACAAAAGCATCTGCTAAATGACTAAATGTGAAATCGCACGAAAGAATGACTTGAAAACAACCAAGAAATTTTACAAATAATAATAAAACAGTCATAACTTAAGAAGACTTGTCAAAAGAGGGCCTAGCATATAGCTAGTAGGCTAACACCTGATTTATGAACCAGAATATAACCACTGAGCTTTGATAACAGATATCATCACCACATACAACGCTGATCAGACCTTACACGTCAGTGTTAGAACAATATAATTATGATCAATACAAACTTAGTCCATCATTCACTTCAATGCAAACATGAAGCTAGCACACAATCAAATGCCTAAAAAAGATCAGATTTGAGTGACACGTGTCGTAACGAATATTCAGAGATCCTCTGGTGAAATCTGGCGCTGTAAGAGATTGTTTAATCTATTGCATATGTAATTGAACGGACATAAATAAACACACATAGCTAAAACAGAGACATTAGCATGAACACGTCACTCACTTCCCAGGAACCTTGGCTGTGTTTCTCTTCCAGAACTGCTTTTTGTTACCGTCACTTGACATCGTTTGGCTTTGGAGCACTCGCTCATATAGTAATTTAGAGAAAGGGGCTGATAAGTTGCGCAAGTCGTGCACGAAGAGTTTATTTACACCTCAATTTCTCTTCGCAAACTCAGAGAGCCGCCATGTTGATACCGCCCACCGCACATAAGCGCAGCAGTGATTGGTTGAAGGGACTCATGAGTGGCTGCTGAACAGCCAATCACGAGTGGAAATCTCTACATGCCTTCTTTCGTTTTTAAAGGAGTTGTTGATATTTTCTGCAAGGGAATTTAATAAAACAATAAATGAAACAAAACAATTTAATTCTAAAGAGTAATGAATAACAATTGTATACGTTTGTATCAATGTTATGGAAACTATTATTTATATGTTTCTTGGATTGTTGCTGTTGTCTGCCTTGCAAACCCAAACATGTAATATGACAAGGGTTTAACAGAACTAATTAACATGATTAACATTATTATAATGCCATGCATACTATAGTTTTTCATAGAAAAAAAAAAGCTTTTTTGGACATGATATAATTTATGTTATTCAAAACAGAATTATTGAAAGAATGTGGAAAGAAAATATTATATATTTTTATATTATAAGGACTGAAGAAATGTTTTAATATGTTATTTTCAAGAAGTTCAAATTAATTACCTTCCAATCCAAAACCTACAATTTAATTTTGTCTCGACTGTATTTATTTGAGACTTTATAAAAAACAATTAGTCCCCACATTACATATGTTACATTAATCCCAACATTACATATGAGATGACGAACAGCAAGAAAGTTCAGTCCAAAATATTGTATTTATAGCATTCTAATATTTTATGACAGTTCACATAATAATATTAAATAATATATTCATTCATTCATTCATTTTCTTTTCGGCTTAGTCCCTTTATTAATCCGGGGTCGCCACAGCGGAATGAACCGCCAACTTATCCAGCAAATGTTTTACGCAGCGGATGCCCTTCCAGCTGCAACCCATCACTGGGAAACATCTATACACACTCTAAATTAATATAATATAAAATAATATAACATAAAATAATATAATATAATATAATATAATATAATATAATATAATATAATATAATATAATATAATATAATATAACATAATATAATATAATATAATATAATATAATATAATATAATATAGGGCGACGCGGTGGCGCAGTGGGTAGCACGTTCGCCTCACAGCAAGAAGGTCACTGGTTCGAGCCTCGGCTGGGTCAGTTGGCATTTCTGTGT
Source organism: Danio jaintianensis (assembly GCA_903798115.1). NCBI lineage: Eukaryota > Metazoa > Chordata > Actinopteri > Cypriniformes > Danionidae > Danio > Danio jaintianensis. Next base: position 453,326 of record CAIGQV010000817.1, on the reverse strand, counting down.
GGAGTTTGCATGTTCTCCCCGTGTTCGCGTGGGTTTCCTCCGGGTGCTCCGGTTTCCCCCACAAGTCCAAAGACTTGCGGTATAGGTGAATTGGGTAAGCTAAAATTGTCCGTAGTGTATGTGTGTGAATGAGTCTGTATGAATGTTTCCCAGTGATGGGTTGCAGCTGGAAGGGCATCCGCTGCGTAAAACATATGCTGGATAAGTTGGCGGTTCATCCCGCTGTGGCGACCCCGGATTAATAAAAGGACTAAGCCGAAAAGAAAATGAATGAATGAATGAATAATATAATATAATATAATAAAATATAGTTTGCATGTTCTCCCCGTGTTGGCGTGTTTCATCCGGGTGCTCCGGATTCCCCCACAAGTCCAAAAAAAATGCGCTATAGGTGAATTGGGTAAGCTAAATTGTCCTTAGTGTATGTGTGTGAATGAGAGTGTATGGGTTGCGGCTGGAAGGGCATCCGCTGCGTAAAACATATGCTGGATAAGTTGGCGGTTCACTCCGCTGTGGCGACCCCAGATTAATAAAGGGACTAAGCCAAAAACAAAATGAATGAATGAATAAATAATATAATATAACCTAGGTGGTGCGGTGGTGCAGTGGGTAGCGCTGTCGCCTCACAGCAAGAAGGTCGCTGGTTCGAGCCTCGGCTGGGTCAGTTGGCATTTTTGTGTGGAGTTTGTATGTTCTCCCTGTGTTGGTGTGGGTTTCCTCAGGGCGCTCCGGTTCTCCCACAAGTCCAAAGACATGTGCTATGGTGAATTGGGTAAGCTAAATTGTCCGTAGTGTATGTGTTTGAATTGGAGTGTATGGGTGTTTCCCAGTGATGGGTTGCAGCTGGAAGGGCATCCGCTGCGTAAAACATATGCTGGATAAGTTGCCGGTTCATTCCGCTGTGGCAATCCCAGATTAATAAAGGGACTAAGCCAAAAAGAAAATGAATGAATAATATAATCTAGTATAATATAGGCTAATATAATATAGGCTAATATAATATAACATAATATAATATATTATAATATCAAATAATGCAATATAATATAATCATTTTTTATTATTGTCAATGCTTCAATAATAACAGAAATGTATTAATAATTTTGATAAATTGACATTTATAATATTTACATCCACATAAATAATAATAAACAAAAAATATAAATAAATAAAATAACAAGAAATGGTAAATAAAGAGAAATAAGTAAGTATAGGATAGTTGAAGTTTTCAAAATATGAAACCAACACCCTCTAATAAATAGTGTCTTCTAATTATTGTTGACAGTGCACACAAAAAGCACTTCCTACAATAGGATTACGCGTGACGCATATCTCTTGGGCTCCTCCTACTTTATCAGGGAAGAGAGAAACCGCTATGTAGCCAAAGTGCTTAGGAGAAAACGAGCAGCGTTGTAGCTATTGTAGTTATTTCATAATAACTTAAAGCGTCTGGTGGTATAGCATAAACCCGTTTTGAAGATGAAAGTAAGATAACTAGTGCGCATTTAGTGGTTAAGGGCAGAAATGGAGAAGCAGTCGACTCTGTTGTGTTCTGAGCTGAGTGTTCAGCGCAGACTGTATGAGGTCACATTAAACTGCGCGATTCTTGCGTGGAAAGACGTACAAAACGCCAAAAAACACACCGGACGCGCCATATATGGAGCTGTCAAAGCGGGTGAGTTACATATTTAATACAATAATACCACTATTGCAGCTACACAATGCGTTTCGCTGCTGCTTGTTGTTCGTTCAAATGGTGTGTGTCTCAAAACAGAATGAGCTGTCTACCTAGTAGACATCACTTGTGGGCATCGCAAGGGATCCCAGCGCAGTAGTTTTTGCTGACTCAGAACGTGTACTGTACACCATTTATGACGCAATAAATCGCTGCCAACTTGAATGACGCGTGAGATGGCATAAAACACTGCTGACTCAACTTTTTGAAATATTTTCAAACTCCAAACATGTCTGTGTTGTACAAAAGATGCTTGTGATGTTCTATAACGATTCTAACAAGAAACCTAACTTTGAATTGAGGTAAAGTTGGTTTTATGCTCATACATTCAGTCTTTGGCGTTTAATAAAATAGTAAAGCAGAATTTAAAAAGGCTAATACAGATTAATTTAATTGTTATGAGCACAGCATGACAACTTGTGATGCGGTATTGTTTACCATGCTACTTTGAGTATTCGGTCTGAAATCACATGTAAGTGTGACTTCAAAACAACTTTAGCACTATGTAATTGACTGACAATATGTTGCACTTTTTATAGTCACTGGGTGTTAATTCATTCATTCATTTTCTTTTCGGCTTAGTCCCTTTATTAATCTGGGGTCGCCACAGCGGGATGAACCGCCAACTTATCCAGCATATGTTTCACGCAGCGGATGCCCTTCCAGCTGCAACCCATCACTGGGAAACATCCATACACACTCATTCACACACAAACACTACGGACAATTTTAGCTTACCCAATCCACCTATACCGCATGTCTTTGGACTTGTGGGGGAAACCGGAGCACCCGGAGGAAACCCACGCGAACACGGGGAGAACATGCAAACTCCACACAGAAATGCCAACTGACCCAGCCGAGGCTCGAACCAGCGACCTTCTTGCTGTGAGGCGAACGTGCTACCCACTGCGCCACCGCGTCACCCCTGGGTGTTAATATGATTTACTTATTTAGAATTTGCAAAGGATGCTTTTCTAAAATTATATTAAGAAGGAAAAAGTCTGAATGTGCGGATATAAAACCAACTTTACCCCAATCAGCTATTGATGGCTACAAACAATCAAAACTGGGATTTCAATTGCTGCAGATTTAAGCAATTCACGATAAACCATGAAACATGTCTGCGATGCGCAATAATGTTGCATTCATCATGATATAGATTGTTTATTAAAAATATTATTGGGTCTAGTTTCAAGTCGGGCAAAAAAAAAATCTGAAAAAGTGAAATGTATAAGAATATAACACTAAGACCAGGGTAGGGTTTTGGTGGGCCTAAAAATATTTTAAATCAGCCTTCCACAATTTAAAGCCATAGAAAGGTCTTAAGGTCTCAAATTTCAAATGTCACTGTGCTAATTGTGGCCATGCACTTCCTTTTTTGTTGATATTGATGATTATATATTGACGTTGAGGGGATAAAGTGACACATTTCTTTTATATGCAATTTTAACATTATATAAATTCTTGTTTTATTAAAAAAAATTCTGTATGTGTCAATTGGATATGAACATTATTTTTGTGTATGAATCCATTGAAAAAGTTGAGTAAATCTATTAGAAATTGTTGTTCAGTGAGTCTGTACCAAAAATTGTATTGAATATCGATATTTTTCAAGGTATAGTATCGAAGTTAGAAATTCAGTATTGTGACAGTATTGTGATTCAGTACTAGTCCCAAACTTGTTTTAAACATAAACATTTTGAGCAGTTTCACTGGAAACAAGACATATTATACCAAATATACTGTATGCTTCTCGGGTATGTATTTTGATTTTGGAGTAGAAATCGAACTCTGAAATTTTCTGAAAGTTTACTTGGTGATAACATATTGAGTTATTGTGTTTTCTTCAAATTATTCATTACTGTTGTTCACTTTGTCTTTAAACGGTCTAAAGTCTTAAATTCCCTTTCATGAAGCCTGCATAAATCTTTCAGAAGTATACCAAGAAATTAAAAGCATAAAAAACAAAAAGGCTAATATATGAAAAATAAATAAACGTATGTAATTTATTTATTTTTATTATTATTTAAAATATGAATTGTGTATATTTAATTATTAAGCATGTTTAAATAGCTAATTTAATGTATTTAAAATAATGGACTGCACTGTAGTGCAGCACAGGCTGGATTACTGGATTGGAATCTGGATTCTTATCCTGGCGCTTATGTAATGCATCATGTGACAAGATAAGTATGTTTTCTTTACAGAACACATTTTCAGTCCCACATAAGTTTGTTGCAGTGCATTTATTGTGGTCGTGCTTTTTTGCAGAACACATTCTGCGGTCGGAAAGAGATATGAATTTAGGAAAGGGTTTAATGGTATATGCTTAGGCTTGTAGGTGGGATAATGGGTAGGTCAACATGTCAACAGTGTAATTACAGATGTATTTACAGAAGTTAATTACTGCTCTGATTACATTATCATATTTTTAAATATGAGTACAGTGTAAAAACATCTATTAGGGCTGTGCAATATGAAAATATATGGACTTTTTTTTAAGTCAATCGTTTTATATTGTGCCCTGCCATTAATTTTATGGTGTCGCAACATACATTGTTTACAGTAATATTTTTTCATAATATGGATGAGCGCAATCTTACACTCCCCCAGACGGAAAGATGAATGGTGATAAAGTTGCAAGCTTGAAAGTACAATGTTTACTTGTTGCGTTTGTTTAGCGCTATTTTATATTGGGCCTGTAATCACTAGTCTTTTTAAAAGTATTTAATATTTAATTATTATGTATTTTATATATATATATGTCACCATAGGGGTTTAAGAACTCGCTCGACAGGGCTCATATAGCGAGCGGGATATTTACATTTGTTTATTTGCTATAAATGCTTGTGTTGTTCTGTGCATGTACTTGAGTTTTTGAAGGTACAGTTCTGACTGTTTGTATTAAAAGACAAAATTATTATATTGTATATTTATACATTTTTCATGTGCTGTGAAGTAAAATATAAAATTGTGTATGGAAAGCATAGTCAATGCACCGTGATGCACCGAGATATCGAATTGAACCAAATCGATGGCATGATAACCAAACCGAACCGTGAGACCTCTAATATATATATATATATTTTGAGTATATATGTAAAAAATGAAACTACGTACATAAACTATTAATTGATTACATTTACAGAAAAGTTACTATATTGTGATATTTTTTTTCATTATCAGGAAATGAGATGATTTATAGCCTGATATGATATTTTTGTCATATCAACGAGCCCTAACATCTGTATTAGATTAGAACATCAAAATTTACAATGTTTATTTCAGTTGGAAGTACATCAACAAACTAAAATAAATCTCAGCAACTTCCGATTTACGCTGATATTAGTTTGATTAATATGAAGGCAGTCTAGTTTTTCTTTCATGAATTCAGTGACTGAATTTAGTTACGCCTAGAGTGGTGTGAAAAAGTGTTTGCCTCCTTAATGCCCCAAACAATATGAAAAATTTTGAGTGTCCTAGTTAAAGTCCTGACCTGAATCAAATTGAGATGCTGTGGCATAACCTTAAAAAAAGCAGTTCATGCTCAAACCCTCCAATGTGGCTCAATTACAACAATTCTGCAAATATGAGTGGGCCAAAATCCCTCCACAGCGCTGTTACACACATATTCCAAGTTATCGAAAATACTTGATTGCTGTTGTTTGTATATTCTGGGAGGTCAGAGATTGTGTGTTTCCTTCTATCCCTACTGGCCTGTCATCTTATGGGTGCTGCTTTATTCCTGGTTAATAAATCTCTGGATGTGTGTCATGAGTTGACATAAATTAACCTGAAGGTTTGTTAATCAGTTATTTGTTTGGCATTGTTCATTCTTTGGATTGTGGGGGAAACTGGAGCACCCAGAGGAAACCCACGTGAACATGCAAACTCCACAGAAATGCCAACTGACCCAGCCGGGGCTCGAACCAGCAACCTTCTTGCTGTTGGGTGACAGTGCTACCCACTGAACCACCGTGCCACCCTGTTTGGAATTGTTTTATGAATGAATCAGTCAAATTGAGCATAAAACATGCAAATTCATGAGAATCCTTTTCTGATGGACATTTTAGTCAATAGTGTGACCACAAATTACAGAAAAAGTCTAATTGGTGCGTAATGGTAGTTTATAAAGTTTTAAAACAAGGGATACAAAAATAGTAGACGAGCTTCAGAAAAGAAGAAAAAAAAAGAGTTCTTATTGTTTCCTAACCTCTTTTGCTTATTGTATAAAACAGAAATAGCTGGAACAAAGTCTGTCATGCTTTGGACCTACTTTGGCTAACACTGTACACAGGCATGCCCAAAACTAATAACTAAACTAAAAAATAAACCTGTTTTCACAGTCCAAACACAAGATCTGTCATGAATAAATTAAATATAGCAAATAATAGCCAAGTATAAATATAAAAATACAAAAAAAGTTTTTAAAAGTTAAATGGGGTCCATGCAAACACAGAATCCCTTCCAAAAGTTTTCTTGGCTTTTTTTTTTTCAACTTTTACTCAGAAATTGCTAGTAAAACAGTTTTGTAAAATAATGATTGTTTATTTAGGTATTGTTTATATATATATATATATATATATATATATATATATATATATATATATATGAGCAATATCACACGAGTAGCAGTGCGATGTGGCTGTATATCGACACTGGTGGGAGGCAGTGCCAGTAATGATATACAGCCACATCGCACTGCTACGGGTGTGATATTGCATTTATACAACAGTTTGATGGCATAATCGTGTATATAAAAAAGAAAATCAAACACGGAGAGTCTAAAAACCCTTTTGTATTAGGAACTACTTTCTTCCGCCATTTCTTCACATCTGCAGCTGACGTCAGAACAGCAGAAGCCGTTACTAATTCACCCACGTCACTTTAGAGCTAGTATTTGAATGATTCTCTAGCGTAATATCTAAAGTGATGACAAAACAGGTGATTTTACTGACATTTTAAAATTTTAAGGCTGAACGGCAGTCTACAGAGATATCTCTCTACAGTATTACAGTCTGTTACCGTCTACAGTATTTCTCTGTTGCAATCGGGATATCACAATAATTAACCCCGAAAAAAAGCAATCACTACCATGTTGTTGTGTTTGCGACAAGGAAACACATGTGGGCATTTCTTCTTTCTGCTCACACTTAATACACTACAATTATATGCTATAAATACAGCACTACAACATACAAAAGAGAGAGATCGACATAACATTTCACTTACCTGTTTAATAATGATTTGATCAGCTGTAATTAGAAATTACGCTGTATTGTTCCTCCTCTTAGGGCTTATTATGCGGTCTCTGTCACCATCTTGTGGATGGACAACGTCAACCATCTTTGCTCAGTATGACAAGCTAATGGCCGCCGACGCGCTGTCTCTTAGAAATTATAAATATTTTAAAATAGGCACTATCCTTTTAATTAAACTACACAGTTTCAATCTAAAAAACTACATTCTCGACTAAAAAAAGCCTCAAAAGTACATTATGTTGTTCAACAGCAGCAATATTTGTCAAACTGTAGAGTGTCCTCTGCTTGTAGCTGTATGTGGGCGGAGTACAACAGAAGGGTGAAGGGTGAAGAGACAGTGAGTGCTGTTACTGACAGAATATCGCAGGCTGTCAACCAAATAAATAAAGTGCTTGAGACTTCTTGGAAATGTAATTATGTTACTTTCATAGTAATTTACATTGCAAAATGGGCAATACTACACTCTAAAAAACTTTGGGTTATTTATTTAACCCAATGGTTGAGTTAAAAATATTTGGTGCTTTGTTGGGATATTTTTAAGCTTTATTGGCTTATTTAATAATAACTTAACCAGTTGGGTTAAATATGTGGTGCTTTGTTGGGTTATTTTTTACCCTTTATTGGGTTATTTAATAACTCAACCAGTTGGGTTAAACATTTTGAATTTCAACAGTCAACTGATTTAACTGACACAGAAAAGCTGTATTAATATGCGTACATAATGTTGTGTTTGCGTTATAAGGTTTATTTAAGCTCTAACGCAATAATATTGTTGTTTTTTTATCAATTACGTCTTCGTGTCGTGTTTTTTATATTCGTTTCACCAGCACTCTTAATTATTGATGATACAAACGCGCGCTTCATAGCCGATCTATATTAAATGGATAAAACGTTTTCTCTACCTCCGTGTTCATCTCTACGTTTTTTTTTGAGGAAATGATCCACATATTTCAGATTTTCGGCCATTCTCGCCTTTAGGACCCAGCGGAGACATCTACCCGGTGTCGCGTCCAGTCTTGGTTAAGGTATGTTGTCTTTTTGTTTTAAACACTGTCCTTTCGCTAGGAAACTATAACTATATTTGTAACATCTAAATACTAATATAGACACATAAATATGCCACATTTTATTATAGTTGCTGGTTTTCCCAAGAAGGAATCAGAGCATTATTGTTATTGGTTATTATTCGCCGCTAGAGAGCGCTAGAACAATAATTCAATTCAATTAAATTCATCTTTATTTCTATAGCGCTTTTACAATGTAGATTGTGTCAAAGCAGCTTCACATAGAAGATTATAGTGAATTGAAATGGTGTCCGTTCAGTTTTTAGAGTTTAAGTTCAGTTCAGTTCAGTGTGGTTTAATTTTCACTGCTGAGAGTCCAAACACTGAAGAGCAAATCCATCGATGCGCAGCTCTACAGGTCCCGAACCATGCAAGCCAGTGGCGACAGCGGCGAGGAACGAACTTCACCAATTTGCGAAAGTGAAGGAAAAAAAAAACTCGAGAGAAACCAGGCTCAGTTGGGCACGACCATTTCTCCTATGGCCAAACGTCTTGTGCAGAGCTGCAGTCTAGGCGCCAGAGGCTGGTGAACGCTGGACGTCAGCGAAGACTCGTCTGTCACTGGGGTCTCACAGGAATCAGTCTCATGCTCTCCATTTCCTCCATGACCACCACAGCAGCTGCTCAGGATACGGCCTGGTCCGGGATTATGGAAACCTTGGGATCATCTCTTCACAGGTCTTGGATTGCATTAGTGGCACTGCATAGTCTCTGGGGGCCTCGGGATGAGTATCCCCAGTTGGAAATAGAGAATAAAGAGAATAATTAGCGTAGCTGCTGTTCATAGTGTATATAAACGAGATGCAAAAACCTGCGTGGAGCACATTCATGCATCATACCATTGTGCAATGCATTGAGTGTATGTTTTACTAAAAAGATAGGTCTTTAATCTAGTTTTGAACTGAGAGAGTGTGTCTGAGCCTCGGACATTATCAGGAAGGCTATTCCAGAGTTTGAGAAGGCTCGACCACCTTTACTCGACTTTGCTATTCTGGGTACTACCAGCAGCCCTGAGTTTTGAGATCTTAAAGAGCGGGTTGGATTGTAGCGAGACAGAAGGTTGGTTAGATAAACAGGTGCTAGATTATTTAAAGCTTTATAGGTAAGAAGCAATATTTTATAATCAATACGGAACTTAACAGGCAGCCAGTGTAAGGAGGAAAAAATTGGGGTGATATGATCATATTTTCTAGACCTGGTAAGAACTCTGTCAGCTGCATTTTGTACTAGCTGAAGTTTATTAATAGAGGATGCTGGGCAACCAGCGAACAGAGCATTACAGTAATCTAGCCTAGAAGTCATGAAAGCTTCAAAAGTTAAATTGCTGTTTAGTATAACACCCAGATCTTTTACAGTAGAGCTAATGCTAACTTTGTGTCCCTCTAATTGCAGGTCGAGTTGTGAGATCTGCTGTGTACAGGATTTAGGCCCAATAAGTAATAATTCTGTTTTGTCTGAATTTAAGAGAAGGAAATTGTTGGTCATCCAGTCTTTAACATCTTTAATACATTCAGTTAGCTTAGATAGTTCAGATGTCTCATCAGGTTTTGTTGAAATATATAATTGAGTATCATCTGCATAGCAGTGAAAGCTGATCCCGTGTCTTCTTAAAATGTCTCCCAACATTTCTTTCTTTAGTCATGAAGAAGTCATCCTGGACGAGAGCAGAGGCATGCTATTATCGTTTATCAGAAGACGATTCATTATCTATTTCAAGGTACTTGATTATTAACTATTAAAAGTTAAATGTTATTATTACTGTTTGTGTGTACTATATTGAAGGCTCTGAAAATTGCGTTTTCCTTATATCTTATACTAACCTACAGGGATGAAACCACACCCTGATAATGTTAGGTGCTGATTGAAATGTTTAATCAGTTATATATGTCATGCAACAATTAAATGTAAGCCTAAATAATGATATATATATATATATATATATATAAGAATTGTAAAATATGTTAGCTCTGTATAATAATAGTAATATATCCTAATAAACAATAATACAAAGCCCTTAAACATACATTGTCCTTGCCCAGTTTTCAATTCAAGTGAGATTTTAGTGATGCTGTGACCACTCAACTAATAAATGTTGTCTGTCAGCTCATGTTAATTTGTGGTTTAAACTTTTCTCTTTGTTTGTTTATTTTAGGTTGTGCTGGACAGAGCGAGCTTTGAACCTCCTTGATAATATTGGCAAGAAAGGTGAGAAAACAACAGCTCTTTATTTTGTAACATTTACATGATGTACGAATGCACCGATACACACACTTAAGCAATATCATATAAACAGGTATTGTAAAGGTGTCCTTATGTCACCATATTTCTTAAAATCAAATGATACATTTGTAATTCTTCTGTAAAATCTCTGAAAAGCACTGGCAGTGTGTAAAACACAAATGCCTCTTTCATAAGTGCTTCTGTGCCATATTTATGTGTGAATTTGGTATTAGACTCTGTATCAGGCATGAGGCCACAGGTTAGGACAGATGGCTGATATAGAGTCTAAGCACAGATCAGAAATTTCAGAACTCCACTCCTGGAACATTTGACCAAATAAATTTAGTCTGAGATATTACAGACATTTAACTGTTTAATCATTGTGTTATGACAATTTACTCACAAGTTTCAGTTATTTCAGTAGAAATCTGTGATCAAGAGTTTTGAATGAGGACAAAACTCTTTTGCAAGTTTCTGGGCATGAGAATTGAGCACACAGATTAACATCAGTGCACCATTGACAATGTAAAACGGACCTTTTTTGCCCACCAAATTTGCAAATGTGATGCACCTTAAGAACTCACATCAAAGACTAATCCTGCAGCTTTAAAAGTGCACATTTTCATAGTTTCTTTCTCTCTCTCTGTCTGTTTAAGATACCCCTGTAGATGACCCCTTGCAGCCTTCCAGTTATCATTTCTCCATTGCTAAACTGGGTAAGTACATGATTTTTGTTTTTATTTGGGCCTGCATACGTGTGCAGATTTACAATTTTTAATTTCTGTTTTTGGTTGGAGCAAACATCATTTGGTATATGGAGGAGTAGGAGCAGCAGAGGCGAATCCATCATGTCCTGGAGTTTTGGGATATATTCGAGTCCCGGCTGGGTGAGTTGGCGTTTCTGTGTGGAGTTTGCATGTTCCCCCTGTTCTATATTTTATTTTATTTTAGACTGCACGGTGACTCAGTGGTTAGCACTGTCGCCTGACAGCAAGAAGGTCGCTGGTTTGAGTCCCAGCTGGGCCAGTTGTCATATCTGTGTGGAGTTTGCATGTTCTCCCCGTGTTGGCGTGGTTTCCTCCGGGTGCTCCGGTTTCCCCCACAGTCCAAACACATGCGCTATAGCGGAATTGGGTAAGCTAAATTGGCCGTAGTGTATGAGTGTGTGTGTGTGTGTGTGTGTGTGAATGTGTATGTTTCCCAGTACTGGGTTGCAGCTGAAAGGGCATCCGCTGTGTAAAACATTAATTCATTAATTAATTCATTCGTTCATTTTCATTAGTCGGCTTAGTCCCTTTATTCATCAGGGGTCGCCACAGCGAAATGAACTGCCAACTTATCCAGCATATGTTTTACGCAGCGGATGCCCTTCCAGCTTCAACCCAGTACTGGGAATGTGTAAAACATATGTTGGATAAGTTGGCGGTTCATTCCGCTGTTGCGACCCCGGATTAATAAAGGGAGTAAGCCAAAGGAAAATGAATGACTTTCATTGTTGGAAAAAAAAAACACTGTACAACAATAACTTTCGACAACTGTTAGGTTTCCATGCAGCATTCATCAAATTTATAGTCATTTCATTACTGAATTAAAATTTAGGTTTTTACATAATTATTTATTTTCTTGTCTGAGTCTGAGCTGAATTAACTTGATTTAAAGGTATAGTTCACCCAAAAAAGAATATGCATTCATTATTTACTCACCCTCAAGGTGTTGATTGATTTTCTTATTTCTGCTGACCACTAATGATAACTTAAAGGACAAAGCAAATCAAAAACTTGATAATCCTCACTGACTTCAACAGAAGAAAAAATGCTATGGAATTTCCCTGTGGACCAAGAATGGTTTAGTTACCTATTTTGTTCAAAATATGTTTTGTGTTCATCGGAGGAGAGTGAATTGAAGATGACAGAATTTCCATTTTTGTATAAAATATCCCTTTAAGAAACCCCAGTGTTCTGTTTTTATGGCATGGATTTAAGTGCTGTTTTTGTTTTATTTTTAGATTGCTCAGGACAGGTATTTTATACCCACACACCAAAGATAAACTTTTTGAGGTTTGGGGAGATGCATCACAGCGGATTCTCTCGTATTGCAAAAAAGAGAAGAGAGTCAGTTCAATCTACTTCCAGTTCAAGCAAACTTTTCATCTGGTGAGAAAATCCTGTATAACAGCTATTTTAATCCCAACTTGTAGCATTTCACCTTTGATATAAGGGGCGTGTTTTGAGTTTAATTATTGTGTTTTTTTCTGTTTGATATAAAGACAGCCTTGGAGATGCAGCTTTGGAGATGCCGCTTTAACAACTCTGCCAGCTATCCTTTCTCCACTGCCATACAGATTGTGCAGCAAGATGGTTTGGCCCTCATACCAGGAGGCAAAACAAGAATTTGTTGATTTGCGACCTCTAGGTGCATTATTTATGACAATAAATTTTGGACATTATTTAATCCATGTGTGGATACATGTATTTCATTCAGTACTTAGAGGAGGAGGAGCAACAGAGACATTTGCTCTAAGGCATTTGTTATTGTGGGAGGAGTGGCACAAAATTCATGGATTTAAATAAAGCATTGCCATTGTATTAGAAGCTGTGTTTTTTATTTACATATAAATATGACTACTACTATAATAATAATAAGAATTAGAAGAAGAAGAATTTATGATTATATAGTGGTTAAGCCACTTTTTGGCAAAATAACCCAACAAATTAGTTTTGTAACCCAATTTGTTGGGTTAACCTTAATGACCCAATGGATTGGGTTAAAAATAACCCAACAGCAGGTCGGTGCCAAAATGACCCATCATTGGGTTACCTGTTGGGTTATTATTAACCCAACTGTTTTAAGTGAGTAATTATATAATAATAATAATAATAATAATAATAATAATAACAATTATTATTATTATTATAACTATTAAAATAAAATAAAAATATGTTTACTTTTGCATAATTCAAAGTGATTACATCTTTATGAGTGAACAGTGCATGAAATTAAAATACATTTAAAATGCAATACTATACTATGCCATTCTATACTAATAGAATCTGATATAATGTGATGAAGTACAGTATGTAAATATGTAATCAGTTGCAAAAGTGCAAGAAAAGTTTTAAAATGAACCTGGAATGTGCTTGAAAAGTGCTTAAATTTGACTTTGGAAAAGATGTAAAAGCCCTGTTTGATTATTATTATTATTATTTTGATAATTCTTTGACAGGATATTATGTAAAAAGTGCAGCATGCCCATTATAATAAGAATATAGTTTCAACTTACTTGACTATTTGAATATGTTCAGAAGAACCCTTAAAAGAACTGTAAAGTCTGTGTAACTAGAGTTCAAAACCAATCTAGGTTTTGAAGCGGATTCTTCTAGAACAAGACTATTGCTGACTTCACGGATACATGATACTGTGCAGCTAAAGAGAAGTTGAGAAGTGGGTGACCTCCAGTGCTAAGATCCATTACACAAAGCCGGCTTTTATTTAAAGGTCTTGATGGATGTTTTCCTCAGGGCCGTGACACATGTGAAATGAAGTTTCCACCCTGCTTTAGGTAGTTCAGGGCACTCTGCCATTGTTTAATTAAAGGATTTCATATGAATAAAACCATTGCTCATGAGAGTTGAGGGTCATTATTATCCAGTGTCCTAAATTACGTTTTTTTGTCATCTGTTTTCAAATACTTTGTGGAAGTCTCAGGCCACCGCCAGCCCTGGTGTTTTAACAAAGTTTTAATGAGCATCCATATTAATGTGTTGGTCTCTTCAAAACAGAAAGTTTGGGAAATATAAAGAAAAGAAAGAATTCCATCTCTTTCTGGCTAAAGTGTGACTTCACAGCATTAGAGTTAGGTATCATTTGTGATTTGAACAATACTGGTGCCAAATCAATACTTTTGCCAGAGCCTAAACACAGCCTGAACACACAAAACAATGATGGATGACAATAAATAAAGAAAAAAACCCTTCAAATTAAGGAATATTGTAATATAAATATAAATAAATCTAAAGTATACCTAAATTTAATAACTATAGTAGTAAATAGGGCTGCACAATATATCAAAAAATTACAGTTATCGCGATAAAAGTATATGCAATATCTGTATCGCATGAGTGCAATAAATTCAATTATATTTATTTGCCAGGCATCTGTGTGCCCCATGCATAAGTTTTTTATCTGACCAATCAGAAATGGCCTTTACTTTCTTTATTCCCACATTTCCAGTATATGTTGCTACGTGAACCTAGAGCTAAAAATAAATACTAATGCCATGAGACGAGAGGAAAAAAATTACAACAGCCAATCAGATTTTTAGTTGTTTGTGATGTTTTAAATTCTAAATGTTTGCTTCTTGACTTTTTTTTTTTAATTAGCTCTATTATATCTATTGCCTGTTTATTTTAGTATGATCATAAGATTGTAACAAATATTTTGTTATATCGTAAGAAATAATATTATCGCAGCACTCAACAACAATATCGCACATTTTCCCAGTATCGAGCAGCACTAGTAATAAATGCAATTTGATGTAAATTTGTTTTGTTTTGTAATCTAAGCCAATGGCAATAATTTAACATATAGCAATTAAGTAGTCAACATCAAAGTAGTCTGTATTATCCTCTAAACCAGCTTTTCAGTAACTTATTTGCAGAAATATGCCCACATTTGCCTTCTCTGGCAAAAACAACACCTCTCCTGTGGGTGCTGACTTATAACAAGATCATTTAAAACAATGGAGTAAACAATACACTTCACTATAAACATTACATGATGACAGAATAATTAAGCCTGATGCAATACTTCACAGTCTTTTGTCGCAGTCTTTTATGCAATAGCTCGCCCATGTCTGTGCTTTTTCACAAAACTGTTTTAAAACAAATTGTACAATTTAAAATTAGTCTACACTGTAAAAATATCTGTAAACTAGCAGTTTTTCGTATTTTGTGATTAGTGTTTTTATTTATTTAAAAACTTTCCCTGTTTATTTATGCTTTTGAATTGCATTATGGGACCTTGAACTTTCTTGTAATTTAGTTTTAAGTGATATATTTGGGTTGGTGTTGTATATTATGGTACAAAACCCTTGTAATACACTACCAGTACATTATTTTACAGACTTATTTCTCTATGTATTATTTATTTTACATTGTATTATTTCAAACTACTAAAATTTAAAACAAAAGTCACTTTGTTAAACTGTAGAGTTGAATTTTCAACATCAAAAGTCAACAGAGTAGAGATCAAAGTCCCATAATGCAATTCACAACCATAATTAAACGAAAAACACTTGAGAATCACAAAATACGTAAACTGTTAATTAACACTATTTTTTTTTTACAGAGTATGTACTCGTACTAGTAGCCTTTCTTTTAATATTCCTTTCTGTTATGTCCCTCTATGTTAATATTAAGCTAGGGATATTTATGTGACATAACATATAATACACTGTATCTGTTTAGTTCAGGACTTTGACAAGGCCACTCCAAAGTCTTCATTTTTTTTTGTTTTTTCAGTTATTCAGAAGTGTATAGATAGATAGATAGATAGATAGATAGATAGATGGATTCCTTTCTGTTATGTCCCTCGTATGTTACTATTAAGCTAGGGAAGTTTATGAGAGAATATGTAATACACTGTAAAAATATTGTTATCTGAAGTTATATTAAGTTCTTAATTTTCTTTCTCCACCTTCTTGGCGGAAAAAATACAATTGACTCAACTTAAAATTGTTAGCCAAGTTGCTTCGCGGCTTTTCGATTTGACTCAAAACTCAAAAATCTGTACAGCAAGTTGCCTTATAACTTTAAAATAAACTTGTTTTTAGATTATTTTTCTAACCTTGTTTTAAGGAGAAACTCACTTAATTTTGAAACAAGACAAAAAAATCTGAGTAAGAAAAGCTTTTTTTTTTTACATTACAAGACTGCAATCAACTGCAAATAACTCTTTTTCTTAGTTCACATACACTTGATTTTGAATCATTTTATTAACATGAACAGTGTGTTCCTGAACCGTTTTTACATCGCTTTTAACTGTGGAAAGCTCCAGGTTTGCCAGTGTGACTTGTGCCAGCATTGGTTGTCAATGTACTTTGTCCATCTGCTGTGTAATCTAACTCCTTTCACCACAAGTTAGTTTTCTCAGTGTTCGGTAACTGAAGTAGCGGAGGCACAAAAGACATTATTTGTAGTGGCCCTTTTCATACTAAACAAATGTTTGGTTTTGCTGGAAAGGTCACGTTGGATGAATGACTGGTGCATTATGTTGCTCAAACACAGCACTTCGGAACTTTGGCTATAAACACCTGGTCCCAAACACGTCTCCATAGCAACAGATGCCTGGAAGGATACGAAGAATGTTCCACAACATGATCAGTATCAGGATCCATATATAATACATATGCACTGGTATTATTTTTTTTAAAGCATCGAGCCTTTAATCCATTCATTTGTGACTCATGTGATGTGATATTAATCAACCGTAATGATTATGAGCATGTTTTCTTGACATATTTAAAGCAAAATGCCTGGAAGGCATGATCATATACAGTTTATGGTATAAATATATCAACAAGTATAACTTGTACACTCTTAGAAATAAATTTTAAATAAATTAAAATAAATAAATAAATTTAAAAAGTACGCACTTAAGTAATTGGTAAATAATATCTGTAAAAAATACAAAAGTATGTTTTCTGAAATGTTACTATTTCATTGACAGCTTTTGTACCATCATTTCTTAGAATATACCATGCTTTTGTTAATCTAAATTTACCAATTTTACCCCTGCTGTAAAGAAACAAGACTTCGAATAACTATAATCCAAGTTTGTAGTATTATATATGTGAAAAAGTGTTTGTCCCTTACTAATTTCTTATTCTTTTGCATGTTTGTCACACTTTAATGTTTCAGATCATCAAACAAATGTAAATATTAGTCAAAGAAAACACAAGTAAACACATTTTGCAATTTCTTAAATGAAGGTTTTTATTATTAAGGGAAAACAAAATACAAAACTACATAGCCCTGTGTGAAAAATTGTTTGCCCCTAAACCTAAATGCTGCTATCAAGCATTTTTGATAACTTGCGATGTGTCTGTTACAGCACTGTGTAGGAATTTTGGCCCACTCATCTTTGAAGAATTGTTGTAATTCAGCCACATTTAAGGGTTTTTGACCATGAACCACATTTTTAAGGTCATGCCACAGCATCTCAATTGGGTTTAGATCAGGACTTTGACTAGGCCACTCCAAAGTCTTCATTTTGTTTTTCTTCACCCATTCAGAATTTGACTTATAGTCTGTATACATATATACAAACAGACAGACAGACCGATAGATAGATAATAATAAAGATTATTTAATCAAAAATGCTAAGAAAAAATATTATTAACATTAATGTTCATATTTATGTTTTCTGTGTGAATATATATTTGAAATACAACTTTGGGTGTACTCACACTAGATACAGTTTCCTTTAACTGTGCCAAAGCACGCTTGTCCCCCCTCCCCTCTTCCCCGACGGCACTCACATTGCATCTCATTGATGATGCGACTGTACAGTTTAATAGGAAGATGGTGGACATTGCTTTAGTTATATCGTTTTGTATTATTTTAAGTCGTTTGATATGCAGTGACACACACTCAAATATTTTGCGAAACATATCCACCACTTTTGACCCTAATAAATTGTCATAAAAGTCCTTGTGCTGCACGTATTAGGAGGTTTGCGGAAGGTGACAGCTGACGTGCAGCAAGGGGTTTGCATCTTTAATAAACTATTCGTGTTCGTGTTCATTGAAATGTAAGAATGATTAATAAATCCTTATGAAACAGTCCCTTAAAAGTGACGTCATGCTCAGGCGTGCTTTGCACTCTACACTACAAGCATACTGTGCCAACCGAACTGCATTTGGCAAAGGGCCGGCCGACTGAACCGCACCTGGGCCCGATTCGGAGCACTCACACTTGTCAAGTGAACCAGGAAACGCGCCCGGACACGGTTCGGATAGCTTAGTGTGAGTGCACCCTTATTGGGATTCAAAGCTGAATTTTTAGCATCAATACTCTTGTTTTCAGTGTCTTCAGTGTCACATGATCCTTCAGGAAAGTTATATAAATATAAAAATATAAATTATATATAAATAGAAAATGATCTAAAGCAAATTTGATTCTCAAATTAAAATTGTTAAATGGTATAAAATGGGTTCAGTTTAAGGCAAAAGTATGTGATGAGACTAGGAGTTACAATATGGTTATGTAAATTAATGAAAAATAAGTTGTATATATGTGTCGAATTTAGGGCAAAAATCACAAAGATTGCATGATGAAAGATATAGCTAAATTAGCTTATTTAACACTAACAGATAACAAAGTAGGCAATATGTAGTGTAAAAGAATTACTAGAAAATAAGAACAAATGCATTCAAGTTTTGCTTTATCAAAAAAAAAAAAAAAAGATTATAAGCAGATTATACCATGAAAAACAAACCATCATTTGAAGCAGCATATTTTTTGCTTCCTGCTGTTTTGAACAGCCTATAATGCCTAAAGATACTGTCTAATTATGGAGCTCAGTAGGCTTTGGAACAGAGTGATGCTGTTAGATTGAAAGTAGCTCGCCAAACCATATTTGGCTGATCTCAGCCTGTGGAGTCATGTAGTTCTACACGCCTGCTGTTTTTAGGATAATGTTAGTAACATAATGTGTTTAGCAGAGAGAGGGCTGCTATATAGCCGTCAAAGACCCCTGGAATGTCAACTATTGTTCAGCATTTCCTCTATCCCCCGTCACGTTAATTGCTTTTGTTTTTTAGCATTTACTAAAGTTAAGAAAAATGAGAACAGTTACAACACGTGCAATCAAATGTGTGCCTCCTATTTGATATAATGATAATAAATAAAAAAACAGGCTGTTTGTGGGAGAGCTTTTGTCTAAATTAATGAAGTAAATACTTTTTAAGTGATTATATGAGCATTTTGTTCGTTATGGGGGTTATTGGCATATTCTAATTCCATTTTCTTAGTTTACTCCAGTACCCAAATCTACTTTTGTGAGCAAAATCCAGCCATTTACTGGTTTACATTTACCAGCCATTAAACTGATTTGCCACAATTTACGGATTTAAAAACATATATAATAATAAAAATAGCATTTTTCTAGGGAAATTTTATATCGTAAGTAATATTGTTATTGCAATACTGAACAACAATATCGCATATTGCAGTTTTTTCCAGTATCATGCAGCCCTAAATTTAGATCCAGTTTAAATGTGTGTTTAGCTTGAGATCGGATTGACAAAAAATGGATCTCAGTGCCAGGTGTAAAAACAGTGTCTTCGGTTGTAGTGGTGCTATACACCTTTGCTACACTTTTGACAATATATTTTTTGATGTCATAGGACTTTATAATATTTCGTTTCAGCATCAGTATTGCAATTTGCGCATTCCTCAATAGTCACATCGCGGGATCTGTAATGTTGAGTCTGGATTATAGTTAATCAGGAGCCACAGTTCAGAACACATGAAACTGTAATGTTTGTAACTTTATTTGGAGTCATTTATACAATGAAGTAGTCTATCCTGGGTTTTTACATTTAATTCATTAAGGTCTGTAGATGAATACTGTTATACATCATAGAAAATTGTAAAGCATTTTTTTTTATTTCACTTTTATATTTGCCTTATTTTATTTATCGCATGATCTTAGGATTTTTAGGATTCTTAGGATTCATTCATTTTTGACTTAGTCTCTATTTCAGAGGTCGCCATGCACAGCGGAATGAACCGCCAACTATTCCAGTGTATGTTTTACACAGCGGATGCTCTTTCAGTCACAACCCAGTACTGGGAAACACCCATACACACTCATTTACACACACACACTCATACACTACGG
Organism: Danio jaintianensis; assembly: GCA_903798115.1. Lineage (NCBI taxonomy): Eukaryota > Metazoa > Chordata > Actinopteri > Cypriniformes > Danionidae > Danio > Danio jaintianensis. The sequence goes on along the minus strand of CAIGQV010000817.1, from coordinate 433,143 downwards.
TCAATTTATTTTATTCAATTCACCTGTCCTGCATGTCTTTGGGCTGTGGGGGAAACTGGAGCACCCAGTGGAAACCCACGCTAACACGGGGAGAACATGCAAACTCCGCTCAGAAATGCCAACTGGCGACCAGAGTATTCTTGCTATGAGGTGACAGTGCTAACCACTGAGCCACTGTGCCACCAATTTTTAAGTTAATAGCAGAAATTAAAATAAATGATTGAAAGTACTGGTTTTACAAGTTAAGCGATTGAGTTTTACTTGCTTCCACAAAAAAACTGGTCCAAGTTAAATTCACAAGGTGATTCAAATGAGAATGATTTGACATAATTGGTTCAAAATGAATTTTGCTTGTGGATTCTTTTGACCTAAATTAAGTTGAAATAACAAAATTAAAATAAGTGAAAATAACTCAATTCAAACAGGTTGAAATAACTTAATTCAAACCAGTTGAATTCAATTCAATTTCATGGAAAAAGTTTTCCCTGATTTAATTAAGTTTGTTTAACAACTGCTTTTTTTTGTTGTTTTGAAGTGTGCTTAATATATTTTATGCACAATTTTCTCCAATACAGAATTATCCTGATTTATTTAAATTAATGAATGCATTCCAAACAGAGCTCTCCAGATTTTATATCCTCAGATTTTTTTCCAATTTCCTGCAGCCCTAATGTTATATTGTCATCACACTTGTACTGCGCTACCAAAACTCATGAAGAATAATAACAAAAACATTGAGCTTAAGGAATTTTAAACCAGTGA
>CAIGQV010000817.1:405108-418012 GCA_903798115.1 Danio jaintianensis | reverse complement strand
TTATTTTATTTTATTTTATTTTATTTTATTTTATTTTATTTTATTTTATTTCATTTTGAATGCTCATATTCCAGAATTTCAAGTAGTGGCATCTCTGCCAAATTTTGTCCTATTTTATATTATTTTATTTATTATTATTATTATTTTATTTTAATTAATTAATTTATGTATTTATGTATTTATTTATTTATTTATTTTATTTGTAATTTTTTTTTAACTCTTAGATTCCACATTTTCAAATAATGGCATCTCTGCCAAATTTTGTCCTATTTTATTTTATTTTATTTTGTTTTATTTTATATTTAAGTAGTGACATATCTGCCAATTTTTATTTAATTATGTATTCATTCATTCATTCATTCATTCTTTCAATTATCATTTTTGGAACCCTTAGATTCCAGACTTTCAAATAGGGGCGTCTCTACCAAATTAAATTAAATTTTAATTTTAGTTTAGTTTAGTTTAGTTTAGTTTAGTTTAGTTTAGTTTTTATTTTATTTTATTTTATTTATTTATTTATTTTTAATTTTTTTTATATATATTATTTTATTTTATTAAAAAAATATATATTTTATTTTATTTTATATGAAAAAAATGTTATTTTATAAAAATGTTGTCCAATCCTAACACACTATTTACCAGTGAAAGACTAATTCATCCACTTTTTTGGGGTGACATAAATCTCAATTTTACAAAAAAAACAAAAAAAAAAGACACTTGTGACTAGTTTTGTGGGCCAGGCTCACATACACAAATTATGCAGTACCATATTAAATCCCAAAGTGCCACGCCATCTAAATATCATCACCATATCATAAAGGTATAACCACCACAGAGAAGAACGGTCATTTAACAAACAGTAGTGTAACAGTGAAACAATAAGTCCTGTCAGTATGTTTTTAAACCTTTAACCTTCTGCTGTTATATAAGCAATTTGAGGACGAGGAATTAGATTAGCAGACAGCGAATAAGAGATAGAAGGAGGGCTGAACTCATCTGAAATCTCATCTCTTTATATAACAATGCTTCAGTCATTTTCAAAATCGAAAAAAAAAAAACTTTTTTTATTCTCACAAGGAGAGAAAACTCTATTGGTCCCGGTATGTTTGGTTAGCGCTCACAATTGAAGGTTAGATTGCGGCGGCTCTCCGTACGCCGGCGAAATTGAAAATGAAAGTGTGATTTTCATACGTTAACCTTTTCGGAGCAAATTATGAAGAGATGGACGTGGGCCGTTTCTGAACCCCTGACCCGTGAAATGTGTTTTTCAAAAACAGGCTCCACTGACTGTATATGCTACGCCACGGTTGGCTCAAATGACCCCATCACCTCAGCGCTGCACATGGTCGTGGGTAAGTGATCTTCATATCAGCAGTGTGAGACATGTGTCTAGCAATGTATATGTATGTTTTTGGAAAGTCTTATGCTGCACGGGTGTACATTGAATTGGTCAGAATTATTTAGTTTTATTTTATGGCAAAAACCATTAGGATTTTAAGTAAAGATCATGTTCTGTCCATTTTTGGACTGTGAAATATTGAACTAAATTTTTTGATTTGTAATATGCATTGCTAAAAACTCAACTTGGACAACTTTCAGGACAATGTTCTTTATGTTTTAATTCAGTTGTTTTGTTTGATCTTGTTTTGTTTTATATTGTTGTTGTTTTTTTTGTTTGTTTTATCTTGTTTGTTTTGTCTTGTTTTGTTTTGTGTTTTTTGTTTTGTTTGATCTTGTTTTGTTTTACATGGTTGTGTTTTTTGTTTTATCTTGTTTGTTTTGTCTTGGTTTGATTTGTTTTGTGTTTTTGTGTTTTATATTGTTTTGTTTTGTCTTTTTGTTTTGTTTTATCTTGTTTTGTGTTTTGTTTTGTTTGACCTTGTTTTGTTAAATTTCGTTTTGTTTTACATTGTTGTTGTTTTTGTTTTATCTCATTTCTTTTGTTTTGTCTTGGTTAGTTTTGTTTTGTGTTTTTTGTTTTGTTTGACCTTGTTTTGAGTTTTGTTTTGTGTTTTTTGTTTTATATAGTTTTTTTGTTGTTTTATCTTGTTTTGTTTTGTGTGTTTTTTGTTTCATCTTGTTTTTTGTTTTTTGTGTGTTGTTTTATTAAGTTTTTTGTTTAGTTTTTTGTTTTGTTTTGTGTTTTGTTTTTGTTTTATTTTGTCTTGTTTTTTTGTTTTGTTTTATGTTTTTTCGTTTTGTGTTTTTTTATTTTATCTTGTTTAGAGTTTTTTTTAGTTTTTTGTGTTTTGTTTTGTTGTTGTTTTTGTTTTTTTGTGTTTTGTTTTGTTGTTGTTTTTGTTTTTTGCTTTGCTTTGCTTTAATTTGCTTTATTTTATCTTGTTTTGTGTTTTTCATAAATCCATTCTGTCATTTTCCACAGGTGATTCTCAGCCAATGGATGTCTGCTCTGTGCACAGTGACGAGCGTTTCCTGCGTTACTCTGTGTCGCTGTTGGGTTACGGTTTCTATGGAGATGTGCTAAAAGACAGCGAGAGGAAGCGCTGGATGGGTCCTGCTCGTTACGATATCTCAGGTCTCATAAAATGTCTTAGAAAATCAAACGACTGATTTTTAGACTGCCTGCGATTCCTTTTAATTTTCCATTATTGGTGTTTATCAGGGGTTAAAACGTTTCTGTCGCATCGCTACTATGAGGGAACCGTGTCCTTCTTACCTGCTGAAGAGAACTTGGGTACTCCAAGAGACAAAGAGCAGTGTCGATCTGGGTAAATTCTGTACTTTGATCTATGTTTAAGCATAATATGATCACAGTAATGTTTTTGGGAAAAAATATGAATCTGTGAGCTAACATTAGCACAAACCTATAAAAATATAGGTAAGGCATAGGATGTGTTTTTATTTTACTGTAAACTAAAGAGAGCAGTTATTCATGCACTGATATATATATATATCAGTGCTTCCCACACATAGACTTTACTTGGGCGGGCCGCCCAGGTATATTAACGGCCGCCCAAGTATATTTAATGACACATTTTTTTTTTACTATTATTATCATCCTTTTACACTTTTTTTTGTATCTGCCCAATATAACCAAACATCTGCGATCGATTAAGTAGTGGTAAATCTTCTCTCGTTACCCATTTCATTCTGTGTGCGCGAGACCTGCCAACACTTCCACAGACAATCTTGCGTGCTTTGCAGACCCACAGAGATGCACCTTTTTGGGACTTAAAAAATTAGTCCGGCCCGGGTTTCTAAATCTCCTAAAATATCAGGGATTCAACTTTTGCTTTCGCTTACTAAAGCTCGTATGCGTTGTTGCATTACTCTTTTATTAAAGACTACTTTCCACTTGCTTCACAGCTGACAGCGCGCACAGCCGCAAGACCAAGAGAAAAAGTAAATAATAGATTCTTTAATCTAAACGATTTAGAAAAACGTCACTATATACTCTGTGAAGGACGAAATGACTGGTCTAAACTGGCTGCAAAATATATGTACACCATTAGTAATGGTTAATCAACGCATTTGCCTTATTTAAATAATCTACAAGTTTTAATCTTGTAATTATGATATTTTTTAGAGATATACATTTGCTGATTATTTTAATAATTTGATGATGTTAATATATTACATAGGCTATTTTATATACATATCTAAAATGCTTTGGCATTCAAGTTTGCTTTGAACTTGAAAGAGAGAAGCTGATTTTACCTGCCAGTGGGTGCACATGGCTTCTAAATAGCATAAAGTAAGAGAAATAGTGGATTTTTTTTTTTTACCATTTACCATTTTTAGCATTTTCTTTAACCCATTGAAAAGAAACTGTGTAAAACAGTATCATAATGAATAAAATTATTGTTAAAAATTAAATAATGTTTTGTTTGTCGCATACAGTTAACTATTTATGTGATGTGGGTAAATAGTGTGGTTCAATCCAGCTACCACTGCTATACATATACATGTATATATATATATGTCTATATAGTTATATAAATATATATGAGCAATATCACACGAGTAGCAGTGCGATATGGCTGTATATCGGCACTGGTAGGAGGTTTGCGTTGGCTCGAGGCCGTATTGCGTTTATACAACAGTCCGACGGCATAATCGTGTTTATAAAAAGGAGAATCAAACACGGAGAGTCTCAAAAATCCTTTTGTATGAGGAACTACTTTCTTTCGCCATTCATTCACATCTGCAGCTGACGTGAGAACAGCAGAAACCGTTGCTCATTCACTAAAGTCACTTTAGAACTAGTATTTGAATAATTCTCTTGTGTAATGTCTAAAATGATGACAAAACAGGTGATTCTGCTCACATTTTAAGATTATGAGCCTGAACGGCATAAAAAGGGATAATATATATCCCTTTTAGATTGAGCACACAAATACTGACATAAAACAAATTTTGATCATTGGTCATTAACAAGTCGACATTTGATTTTTCAGGTGCAGCATCTGCCGTCGATCCTCGTCTGACAAACTCCTCAGCAAAGACGACGAAGCCAGCGTTTCTGATGTCGGTAAGAAGCTTTTGAAAATCCTCAGAATGGCCCTGTTTAACTGAGCTCGGCCCATAACAGGAAGTCTCGTTCCTGCTCTGTGGTAAATGCGCCCACCTACAATACAGGCCAACAAAGTGCATTTCCAGCCATGATTCGTAATGCCCCCATCTGTCGGCTCGACTGGCACGCTGTTTGTGAACATTAGGCCAAATGGTTCAAGCTGCCACCCGGCTGATCATTTAGAGAGTGCACACACACACAAACACACACACAGCATATTATCTCTGCCTCTCAGCACCCTCCGAACAACTGGCACCTCCGTTACCCAGCATTCTGTGTGTTTACCCTGAGCACTGATAAGTGCTGTTTACAGAGACACACTCTCTGCCCCTCACAGTCCCAAATTGGCATTTGTGCATGATGATGATTTCCTGAACGCTTTTAGACTGCGCAGCATAAATAGAGTCTTGTGGGAAGAATAAGGGGAAGAATGATGTAAATGAGGAAGAAAATCGAAGTGCCTTCATCGGCGAGGGAGCAACACAACTATTCATGCTTTTCGATTTATGTGACTTATTTTATTTATAATAAGTGATGACCGGCGAATTATTAGACAATAATCCACACCCATCAAGCCCCTAGCCAGCCTATTGAAAGGGGTGGTTCTTTTTTCAAAAAGTGGACCTTTTTGCAATTATTCAACTCATTTTCTATTTAATTATGAGGTTTAAATACTTTATTTTAGTGACATTTCAAGCACTAATCTTTGCTGGATTAACTTGTTGAATGGTGATCATAACCACACTTTTTGATGTACTAGAAATGTTTCCTACACTTTTGTCTTTCCATATTTTTTTACTATGAAATATTTATTTACAAGTGTGCATTTAAACTCTGTTTTACATTAACATTTTATTATTAATGTTATAAGATTGGCATTTTTAATGAAACATTTTGAATAAAGAATTATAAAAAATAAAAAAAAGTTTTTTCTATCATAAAATGGAATCTGTTAAAACTTGTTTTAAATTAAAAACTGTTACCTATAGCCAAATAACAAACTGGCCAGCTCATTCAACTTTCCTTAGTGAGAATTCGGCCATTTAAATAATAATAATAATAAATATATAATATTAATAATAATAATCCAACAGAGCATTCGCTTGGTCTTAAAGCCTTCTTCGATTGGTTATTTTCACAATTTATGATGCAACAAATGAGCTGGCTTAGGGGACAAATTCTGGACCTTGTCAGTGGGGTCTTGGTCTTCCAATCCACCCTTCCCGTGATGGTTCTCCAGACGACACAAAGTGGAGTATGTGATTAGTTTCCTACTCATCGCATCTAGTTTTTTCGCATTTAAATTTTTGGCTTTGGCTTTTTTTTAATCAGAACCAAGCATTCAACTGCCTCACAGTATAATATTACTTCTTTTTATGGCACTGTTGAATCCTTGCTTCCGATTCAAAGCCAAAAATCAACTCAAAGCAAAACAACAGACTTGGATGAGAAGTATAAGAAACTAGTTCCACACATAGCAGCAGTTTAAGGACAAAAACCTGACAGATGTCTTCAAATGGAACTCAAAACCAGTAGAATCCTTGATGATGAGTCATTGAATTATTAGAAAATAATGTACAGCAGTGCACTAAACTCATCTCAATCAAATTTTCTTTATATTTTATAAGTAGATTTATACATTTTTGGAAATGTGAGTGTTGTTTATCAGTGCAAAAATGAAAAGGTGCCATAGAATGCATTGAGACATATTAAATTGCCCTCTGAAATCTTTATATAATATATGTGGCTTAGGTAAGTGCAAAAAATTATCCAGAAACGCTGTTACGGGTCAATTTTTAACCATAGGAATGTGGTTTTGATTCTATTTGGAATGAATATTAATGAGCTTTACTCTGACACTACCGCAGCTCGTGTCAGTGACTGATGCTCACACAAACACACTCATCTGAAATACACGTGCTAAATAATCATACTTTAGTTGTCAAAAAATATTTCAACAAATTGATTAGATTCCTTGTTAAAGGACAATCTTTTCAACTAACGTGGTAGAGAGGTTTATTGTAACTAAAAGGAGTGAGTGAGCTATTTTTATGCAACCAAAGTAACCTAGTTTGCTCCTGAGTTGTGTTGTGTATGAAATAGTCCACATAAATGTGCCTAGATCACCTAAATTCAGCTGTTTACATGTGTTTGTTGCCTCATTACAAACATACACAGCAAATTTCACAATATACATGTTAAACTAACAAAAGATGCAGTTAGACCTTATGCCTTCTCAGGGTGGCATTGAATACATTTGTAATATGATTATCCTGCATTTTGTGATCATGCATAGCTGTCTACTTCCCAAAACCGCTTCCTTAAAGCCGTTTTCAAAATAAGAGTCCCACATGAATAGTATGACACAAGCTTAGATAAACGTAAAAATGCTAATTGTAATCTCACAAGGAAACATCATAGCCAATCAAATTCTGCCTGGGACATGCATATTAATGATCCCGTGTGGGTCGGGTTTTATTCCAATCTGCCTGTTTTTCGGCAGGATTTTACACAAACACTTTATTATTCAGCTATGCCTACAGGTATATATCCTGATTTTCATTCTATGGCACCTTTAAGGTCTGTACACAAGTTTTACCACATGTTCATTTACTAGAAGCCTTTATATAATTAATAAACATGAATTACCCATCCAGATGGTCAGAGAGTACACTGCGCTGTGCAGTAGTTTACCAGTAATTTCTGAACACTTTTAGACTGTAGGGCATAAAAAAAGACTAAAATGATGTAAACACGAAAGTAAGTCGAGCCCTATTTATCAGTGAGGGCTTTAAGATTTACATTTACCTCACTTCTTTTATTATAACTAGATTCTAATAAGAACTACAAAACATGTTAATTTAGCAGAAGCTTTAATGTTGTTGTGTTTAAGATTGTCGGGACACCTGGACGGTTATCAGGGGGAAGTTCTTGGCCATCAATGCCGCCAGCATGAGTTGTGCATGTCCTCGCAGTCCTAATGGTCTGTCGCCGTCCGCACACCTGGCAGATGGAACGACTGACCTCATCCTCGTCAGGAAGTGCTCCAGAATCGACTTCCTGTGCCACCTGCTGCGACACACCAACAAGAAGGACCAGGTTTCTATCTCAGCAGAATAAATCAGATTTTTTGTGTGGAAGAGAGTAATGTTTATGATCACTATGGTAATCACAAAAGTTCAAAAAGCATCACGGCTGACCAGCATGTGGTTGCTGTATATTTTATAATAGTATAAATTCATATCTATTTTTAATTAACTTTAAGTAACTGTTTAATTAACTGTATTCTTTTTTTCTTTTTTTTAAAAAAATGAGCTGCAGATCTAGTTCTTTGAAGTGCGTAGTCACAGCAGGGGTTTTCTGTTCATGAAGAACTTCAAAGTCATGGGAATATTTCTGGCTTTTTTTTTTTTTTGCTTAACTCCTAAAACATTTAATTGACTAGAAATGCCTCCTTCTGAGAGCAGTCTCTATAAATATATCATCTTAGTAATTACAAATATTTGGAAATGTCTCAAAAGTAAGCAACCTTGTATATGTCCACTTTTAAAAAGATCCAAATATAATTTTAAGGGCAACACCGGAAATATTGAAGCTGATTTCTAACAATGGAAAACCAGTGAACTGATTTTATTTTTATTATTATTTTATTTTTATTATTATATTATTTTGTTGTATGATTATTTTTGATTATTTTTATTTTTGATCATGATTATTCTAACACATCATTAATTATTTCTTAATACAAATATTTTCAAAAATCTAATTAACTCAAAATTTCAATTAAATTTAATCAAATAAAATTTGATCCCATTTATAATTTCATTCAAATTTCCTAAATGAACTGAATAGTTCAATTCAATTCATCTTTATTACTATAGCGCTTTTTCAATGTAGATTGTGTCAAAGCAGCTTAACATACAAGTTGTAGTAAATTGTGTCAACTCAGTTTTCAGAGTTGAAGTTCAGTTTAGTTAAGTTCAGTGTGGTTTAATTTTCATTGCTGAAAGTTCAAGCAAGCCAGTGGTGACAGTGTCAGAACTCAGAATAGCTGTCAGAACTCAAAGTTTTTGTTTCTGCTTGTTCATTCATTCATTTTCCTTCGGCTTAGTCCCTTATTTATCAGGGGTCACCACAGCGGAATCAACCGCCAACTATTCCAGCAAATGTTTTACGCAGCGGATGCCCTTCCAGCCACAACACAGTACTGGGAAACACCCATACACTCTCACATTCACACACACACTCATACACTACGGCCAATTTAATTTATTCGATTCACCTATAGCGCATGTCTTTGGACTGTGGGGGAAACCGGAGCATCAGGAGGAAACCCACGCCAACATGGGATAACATGCAAACTCCACACAGAAATGCCAACTGACCCAGCCGGGACTTGAACGAGTGACCTTCTTGCTGTGAGGCGACAGTGCTAAACACTGAGCCACCGTGCTGCCCGTTTTGCTTGTTTATATTACTTACTTAAAATGAGCTGAAATAACGCAATTGTTGAGATTTTTTGAGGACAACTTAATAATTTTAGGTTCAATCCATTTAATCTTTAACAGTTAACTTAATCAGTTTATGTTGGGATAACGTGAAGTAATTGTGTGGAACCCTTCATTTTTTACAGTGTATACTTACAGTATGCTACTCTTCCAAAGTAGTTTTTTGTGGTCTTGAAAGAAATCTCTTATATTTATACAGAAATAGAGTCAAAACATTAATGTCTTAAATACTGGTGCGATTTTTTAAAACAACTGCTGTATTTTCAACAGCCATTACACCATTATTTAGTGTAAAATGATGATTCTGAAATATATATTTTTCATTATTACTGGTGTTGAAGTGATTATTATTTTTTGGAATAGTTAATTTTTTCCCCTCTGAATTGTTTGAAGAATGCAATCTTTATGAATAAAATGATCAGTTATTCCCTTCATAAATAAATGAATTATCACCAGTAGTTTACCCCAAAATGTAGTACTTTTGCAATAGAATTCAGTAAACATTAATCTTTTTCTCTATTTTTCTACAGTTCGATCACTCTTTTGTGGAGGTGTACCGAGTCAAGCAGTTCCGCTTCACCCCCAGGTTTCAGGAGTGTGGCTCAGAAATGGACCTGAGAGAGAGCAGGGCGAGAGGCAAACGCTTCTTCTGTCAGATCTGCAGGGAACACCGAGCCTGTGGCTGCATGTCATCCCAGAGCAACTGGAACTGTGACGGAGAGATCCTTCCTCACACTGCCATTCAAGTTCGGTAGGTCATGACTCCACTCGGTAGGTCCACATACACCACTTCTTACATTTATCTTAAATTTTTAGTCAAATACTTTCATCCAAATCAACTTGCATTGCATTCATGATATATGTTAATGAGTTCAGGGATTCTCAAATTATTACGAATAATTACATAATGATTTATTTGCAGTAAATGACAATATATCAATATAAAATATTTAATTTTTAAAGACCTTAAAAATACTTAAAATAATAATAATAATAATAAATATAAAAAAATATAAAAATATTATGCTCTGTCATCATGTCTACAACAAAGATTATTAGTTATTAGAAATGAAAACTTATGATACTTATGAAACTTATGATATATGTAATTCACAGAACGGTTACAAATTTTGATATATACAGTCAAGCCCAAAATTATTCATACTCCTGGTAAATTCTGACTTAGTTACTTTTATTCAACCAGCAAGTTTCTTTTTTTGACCATAAATAACACAGGCTTCTACCAAAAGATAGTAAGACGATGTACAAGAGGCATCATTGTGGAAAAAATCTATATTTCTCAGCTTTTATTTACCTTTTAACAAAAAGTGGCATGTACAAAATTATTCAGACCCTTCTCAATAATCAGTAGAAAAGCTTTTATTAGCTATTACAAAAATCAAACACAACCTATAATTGCTGACCAGCTTTTTGCATGTCTCCACTGCTATTTTTGCCCATTTATCTTTATCGATGAGCTCCAACTTTAGATCTTTAGCTCTATCAACCATGATCTTTACTCCCCCCATAGATTCTTAATTGGGTTTAAGTCAGTACTTTGGCTGGGCCACTCCAAAACATTAATGTTTTTGTCTGCTTACCATTTCTTTACCACTTTCGCTATGTGTTTTGGGTCATTTTCGTGCTGAAATGTCCACTGGTGCCCAAGACCAAGTTTCTCTGCAGACTGCCTGATATTGTTGTTGATAATTTTGATGTATTGCTCGTTTTCATGGTTCCATTTACTGTGCCGCACATTGTCAATAGTTTGCATGCATTATTTTGTACCAGAAGATATTAATCCAACACAAATTTTAAAAATCCACTAAAGTGTTTGTCGATTAGTGAACACTGAACTAAAATGTTGAACTCACTTCAGATCGTATCTTCTCAACGCTATAGCATACTAAACAGAGCAAATAAATATCTGGACGTGTTGCGATCTGAGCCTGTGGAAAAGATGTTATTAAAAATGAAAAACCCTCTCTCCCTATTGTGCCCGCACTGCAGTTTCAATACAACCGTGACGGCTCGCCTCCGCCGCATCATTTCCTTCACGCCCCATTGTTCTGTGTCAACAATGCGTAGCAATAAAATGCTCCTAATTTAATGGCCCTCTCACTGTTAAAGGCTCACCTCCTTTAATTAAAATAGAAGTCTATTCATTTATTCCATTTTCAGCTTCAGTAATTGTTTCTCGAGTGAGTAAGCAAATAACCTGTTGAGATAATTGATGATGATACCACGGACGGGGGGGAAAAAAAGGCAATCGCCTGGCACTGAACTCACCTCCAGAGTATTGAGTGGAATTAGAGGAAATTAAAAAAGCTCCTAAGAGCACACGTGTTTAACTACAAAACTTTTTTTAACTCGACATGGCGTTGCATTTATTGCTTACCAGCACTTACTCCAGCTACTATTTTACTGCAGGACAGAATGTATTTGTGGTTTACTAATGCAAATAGCTTGAGTTCGGGATTTAAACAAAGCCATACATAATTATTATACTTGTATTGAAATGTTAAATGGATAGTTCATCCAAAACTTCATCATCATTTATTTACTCTTTACCTGTTTTAAACTAGTTTAGTTCTGTTGAACACACAAAAATATGTTTTGAAGAAAGCTGGAAACCGGTAACCATTCACTTCCATTGTTTTTCCTACTATGGAAGTCAATGGTTACCGGCTTTCATCTTTCTTCAAATTATTATTTTTTTGTTCAACAGAAGGAAGAAACTCATAAAGGTTTGGAACCACTTGAGGGAGAGTAAATAGTGGGTTATTTGTCATTTTTGGGTGAACTATCCTTTTAAGCAATGTAAATAGTAGTCGCAATAGTTTTAATTGCAACATAAGAAACATTGGAAAAAATATTCATCTAACTTAATTTGGTCAAATCTCCAAAAAAAAAAAAAAATGGAATAAAACTTTTTTATTTTATTGTATTATTTTGATTAATAATGACTAAAGGCTCTATTTTAACGATCTAGGCACAAAGTCTAAAGCGCATGGCGCAAAAGCATTAAGGGTGTGTCCGAATCCACTTTTGCTATTTTAAGGACGGAAAAATACGGTTTGCACCCCGGCGCATGGTCTAACAGGGTTGTGCTTATTTTCGGAATGAGTTATGGGTGTGTTTTCAGAGTCTCATCGCTATTTACATGGCGGACTTTATAAGTAGAAAGACTGAACACTTCACTAGCGAGAAAACAGTTAAACAGACCATCTGCAGTGGGAGGATAAAGGACATGCCTCCTCCATTTGGCCTCTTTACTTTACTTTTACTTTACTTTCGTGGATAAGGAAACGGTGTTGTACGCACTCCACTGAAGACATCTATTAACCTATTCCAGTATTTGTCCAACTTCCAGCAAAAAAAAATAAATGAACAATAATAACGAAGTTATATCCAAACACGTCCTATTCTTATGCCCCATATGGTGATGCATACGTCTCCAAAACCCTACAGGTGGACAAATCTAAACTTGTTTTTATTAAAACAAATATAAATATGCATATAATAAATAATACTGCTATTATTAGCAGTATTATTTATTATATGCATATTTATATTTAATAACATTATACAGAAGGAAACTGTCATGAATAAACTGAAAAAAATCCCCCCGACATGAAGAAGGCATGGAGGTAGTGGTTTTTATATTTATGTAGAAAATAATCATTTTTGTAACATTTTAATACTTAATTTTTTTTTCATATGTAATTATATGTAATTAATTTTCATTAAGCAATGTTTAAGCATTTGGACTTGCATAGGCGCATAACTATCATGCTCTGCGCTGGACTTTAGACCAGCTTTTAGTTGGTCAATGGTGCGGTCTATTTCAGTTTCTCAAAAT
>CAIGQV010000817.1:380412-404708 GCA_903798115.1 Danio jaintianensis | reverse complement strand
CTTCAATTCCAAATTGTAGATACTTTTTCTCTGCATTTGGTTAAATCTAGCAGATAACCATATTGAAACGGGGTGTAACATCACAGTAAAAGATAATAAAATGATCAGCAAGTGATCTTCATAATCTCGGAAGAAATAAGAAAAAAAAACGAGAGAGATGGCTGAATGTGGCTAATGCTAACCAGATGGTGTAAATCAGTGGAATATAAATAGACATTATTACTGTCAGAAGTACATTATTCACAAACACAATGAAGCATTTGTCTTTTAACGCCACCTGATATTTCATCCTTATTACAAAAAATTGCCAGACTTGCATCACTTTTGTTTTTGTTTTGTTTGTTTTTTATAGAGAAAACTGATGATTTTTTTCAAAAGTACTACAAGATTTCCAAAGAAGCACTGGAATTTTAAGGGACAGTTCACTCAAAGAGGAAAATTACCTCATCATTTACTCTCCCTCATATGGTTTCAAACCTTTATGAGTTTCTTTCTTCTATTAAACACAATTTAATATATTTTGAAGAATGCTGGTCTGTGGTACCCATTGACTTCCATAGTAGGACAAAAGTTACTGTGGAAGTCAATGGGTACCATCAACCAGCATTCATTTGCGTTCAACAGAAAAAAAAAAAGACACTCAATTAGGTTTTGGGTGTAAGTTTTTTTTTCAGTTTTGGGTGTCTTTCACTTTAACATGATGTTTGTTTACCGAAGTCAATCTTTTTTTGATTGATTGTACTCTTTCTTTCTGTGTCTTAGAGTCCACTGCCAGTTGATCAAGCTGTTTGCTAGAGGAATCGAAGAGCAGCCGGTGTTTGAGGATCTGTACGCTCACTGTCAACTCACCAATCCTCCAAATCCTGAATCATGAAGGATGGAGATGGAAGAGTCACCTTCATGCTGTTTCTAATGCTGTCATACCCTCAGAATCCTCATGAAGATGCTTTTGAGACAGAGCCGGAGTCAACAGCATCTTCCAGGTGTTAGGTGTTCCTGTGGCATTAGTATTGCTGATTTAGGTTTTATTTGTAGTTCTTAAAGTTGCTGGTTATTTCTTATGCTGTCCAGTCATCAGCATTGGTCTTCCACTGCAATCAAGCTGGATTTGAGAGTAGCGTTAACTCAATCCCAAAGTCAAATTCGTGGAAGTGTGAAAACATTCCTCTTGGTAGCACCTTTGCCATTTTGTGTAGATATAAAGCACATGGTGGTTTGCTGGTAAAGTTACTGGTATACCAAAAAAAACGAATTACGATTTTTTGTCACCGTTTACGCACTTTGTTCCAAACCTCTTTGAGTTTCTTTCTTCTGTTGAACACAAATGTTGGAAAACGCTAGTCATTGACTCCATTTGTATTGTTTTTGTCCTAATATGGAAGTCAATGGTTACCAGTTTCCAACATTCTTCTTTTATGTTCAAGAGAAAAATAGAACTTATAAAAGGTTTGTAACCACTTGAGAGTGAGCAAATGGTCAGTAAAAGGTAATTTCTGGGTGAACTTTCGCTTTAGCGGTGTTAGTAAATAAACTTCATTCAAAAAATTCTGTCATCATTTACGAAGTAACTCTTTTTAACTAATTTATGTTGCACGCATCCAGTGTCATTTTTATTAATGACTAACTAACGATATTACAAATATAGAAATTAAAGCAAATTTGAAGTAAAATGATAGATTAAAATTTAAATTGTTAAAAAATTGTTAACCTGGCAACTACAGTAAATGAAATAATGTGAAGTATTAACCTGACATTTAAGAATAATAATAAAATATGTTTATACAAAAAATTAAGACATAAATATTAAAAGAAACAAAATTGCCACTATTTGAAAAACTAAAACAAACTGAAAACACAAAAAGCTACTGTAACATTTTGGCGCACTGTTTGCGACGTTATGAGATACATGGCAACCATTGATTTACAACATTCTGCTGAAACACTTTTTGTTTGTTTTACTTAATATATTAACAGGTTGGGAACAACATTAGAATGACAGAATTTTCTTTTTTGCTTGAACTATTGCTTTAAAGGAACATAAAATTTTACAAATCCCCTTAAACAGTTTCCATTCAGCCGTTCTCTGAGTCTGGCAGGAGCACTTTTAGCTTAGCTTAGCATAAATCATTGAATCGGATTAGACCATTAGCATTTTGCACAAAAATGACCAACAAGTTTTAATAATTTTGTTATTTAAAGCTCGATTCTTCAGTAGTTACATTGTGTACTAAGACCAACAGAAAATTCAATAAAATTTAAATGAAATTGGGATTATTATAGGCCGATATGACTAGGAACTAAACTCTCATTCTGGAACTCTCAATCAAGGAACTTTGCTGTTGTACCATGGCTGCAGCAGACACAATGATAAAACTTTTCTTTCAGCGAGATGCTAATGGTCTAATCTGATTCAATGATTTATGCTAAGCTAACCTAAAAGTCTTACCGCTAGACACCGAGATCGTCTGAATGGATAAAAAAATGGTAAAACTCATCAGTTTAACTTTAAGTGACTAAAATGAGCCTATTTTTTTTTATGTGTTTAAAAGCAATGTTAACACCTATCATGTAGTCGGTGTATTCTTAATAAATGTTCACATGGTCAGTAACATCTCTGATCACTTTAAAGGCAAAATTTATTTGTTTATCCAGTCAGTTTGAATCCAGTTCCCCAAAAGCAGGCCACTTCTAATCATCCTTGTTTTGTTTTCCACACATTTCACTACAAGATGGCTGACGGCTACACGTTGTCACTGCAGGGTCAGTGTGTACTTTATATGCAGCAGTATGTAAATGAAAACACTGTAGCAATCCTATGGTTGGGCCTCCCGAGAATATTTATAATGATTTTTTTTTTTTTTTTGTGTGTGTGTTTGTGTTTTCTGTCCCCATGTCTTATTTCTTCTGAAAGATCATATTGTTTTCTTTAGTATCAAAGGATGAAGGAGTTTGTGATAGACAGAGAAATTGCTTTTGGCTGTTGTGCATGTCAGCTGCTTTAACATGCTTTTTTTTTTTTAAGTGTTTCCTTGAAGCTAGCAATCGAGGGCATGGATTTCCCATGATGCATCTGTTGATGCTCCTGTAGCTGTTACAAGCAAAAATGTGTTCTTCGTAGAGTAGATTTATTTCAGCCGCATAAAAAAAATGTCATTCTTTGGTAAATCATAATTTGTCGTAATTTGCTGTATTAATTAATGACCATTTAAGACAGTAAAAAGTCAAAATTAAGGTAGAAAAGGTCATTATCACACATATAGCACAATTATCAGAAATAAAATTGTCATAATAGCTTATTTGAGCTTTTCATAATTTCATTTTCATCGCCAATTTTGTCTAAAAATGACTTGTATTATTCTCAATTAAATTTCATTGTTACAATTATTATTATTATTGTTATATATATATATATTATGACATTTAATAAATGACATTTTATGCTATTGTTATGATTCGCCAAAGAATTAATTTTTATTATTATTGATTTTATTTTTATTTATTTTGTGACAGAAATGATCTACATGTGATTTCTCGAAGAAATTCCCACATCATATTTGAAACATTCACGAATGTTTTAACATTCCTAACAGCAATGGAGTATTCTGAAGTGCGCATCATGATTGTGATGTCATTTTCATAACAGTTACTCACCAAAAAAACTTACGATAATGCACCTTTTCTTTTTAAATAGGCATAAATGAAGTACAGACACTTTTATATCGTGTATTCCTACAAAAAATTAATTACATAATTGGCTTGTATGCACTTGTGTAGGAAATATGAAAATAATGTTGCGTTGCATGATATATATTCAAAATCGTTTTTGTTTTTTTTGCTAGTGAGTTATTGTGGTGATATATGACAGACATTTCCTGGCAGTTATATGAGATTCGCTGATATAAACAGCCATTGGGAATGATGTCCCTGTATGTAAAGTCAAGCTCCCAAGAGCCTCTGCTGTATCTGAGTTACAAACTGTGGCTTGCTCTGTTAGTGTGAACAGTATTTTTGTTGTGTGTAGTATTAGCTTTATGTTGAAACTTGTGTATTTGATGCTATACTCTTGTTGGTAGACCCAATCAATCCCAGTACATGCTGTATATGCACATGATGTGCCACCAACTACCCTACTGATCCAAAGATACCAATCACAACCCATTTGAATCTCTCCTTATTTGTTGTTGTTGTTGGTTTGCATCACCATTGGCTGCCCTGGTGGCTGCCGGTCAGAGCTGATGACAGGTGAATGCATAATGTACTACGGTGGCTGTCCGATATTTTGTGTACTCTTACATTTTCGGGGTGAAAGTTGCAGGTGTAGGAGAAGCGTCACCTTAGACAGTCAAGCACTTGTCAAGACTGAGTAATGATGACTGAGAATGAAAGTCGTCTTGCAGGACTCAAGATGACGCAGAAGACCTGACATTGAATTTGTTGTGCTGAATGAAAATCTGTTAATAAAGTTTATTGAACAAACCTTTCGTTGTTGTTGTTTTTGGCACTGTTTTTGATAGAAAGTTAAGGGTAAAAAAAATACTAAAATGTTCACAAGCATGTCAAAAATGTATTTATTTATTTATTTCAAAATAAAATAGTAAATAAAGCCTATTTGAGGTCAGGGGTCCGTTCTTCGTACCTGGATTACTCAATTAGCTGGATTTGGTTATTGACGATTTGACACGATCCAGGATCGTTTCGTTCTTCAAAACTCATCCAAGAGTTGTTGTCATAGCAACAGTTCTGGTAGCTCAAACCTGTTCAGGAGCAGGCTTATTTCATATAAACAGGATTAGATCGGGTCATTTCAAGCAAAGGTAATACTGAAAGTATGCACAGAATGCTGACATTTTCTTACAGTAGTAACCTATGGATTACATACACCTGGGAAAATAGTAAAAAATTATAGAAATCTATATATAAATAGAAGTTTTTAAAAAATTATAAATAAAACTTATGCAGCTCCGGTTTCCCCCACAAGTCCAAAGACATGCGCTATAGGTGAATTGGGTAAGCTAAAATTGTCCGTAGTGTATGTGTGTGAATGAGTGTGTATGAATGTTTCCCAGTGATGGGTTGCAGCTGGAAGGGCATCCGCTGCATAAAACATATGCTGGATAAGTTGGCGGTTCATCCCGCTGTGGCGACCCCAGATTAATAAAGGGACTAAGCCGAAAAGAAAATTAATGAATGAATGAAAACTTATGCAATCTACACTCCGAAATAAAAGTACAAAAACTGTCGCGGGGGTGTTCTCTCCCCAAGGGGTTCAAAGAGAACATTTATTAATATGGACTTTTTAGATACAAATGCATACTATTTTAAGGTACCGACCAGCTTTAGTACAATTTGTGTATGATAATGGACATCCAAATTTTTTTAAAGAAAGAAATAAAAATTTATGCAGTCATGCACACGTTTTGACAGATAATATGCCGGTGATTTGATGCTTCGCAAAAGTTGCAGACACCTTTACCAATATCAAAATGCTTTTTTGATGCAAAATTAATTTAAACAGCCATTTATTAAGAAACTTGATAGCCTACTATAATAAAGAAAATTCGCTTTAAAAGTAAAACTAAATAAATTGCTAAATACTCTTGACACATGAATGTGTAAATGTGTTTCCACACATGTGGAAAGTTATTGCATATCATATTTAACAAACCGTTTACTACGAATTTTATGTAATTTTGCTCACATGGATAATTGAATATTAATCAGATGATGTCATTACGCTGCTGTGCCGTCAGCCAATCGTTGCATTGCTGATCATGATTTCGAGGATCGATAGATCTGTCCTTCACAACACACACAGCGATCTCAGATCAGTTTATCCAGACATTTTAATATGATTTGTTTGAAGAACCAAATTATCCAGAGATCAGTTAATCAAGATTAAAAGATCCAGGATCTGCAAAATCATTTAAGCAAGGTACGAAGAACGGACCCCTGTTTTAATTGATTGACTGACTGATTGATTGGTTGGTTGGTTGGTGGAAGTTTTGGCGCCCCCAGAGATACTATTAGGTATCTAATAGTATGAGGTATCCCACATCCCCGCTCTTCACTTTCATCTGCGACACCCCCCCACCCCCCGCCCTCTTCACTGTCATCTGCGCCCCCCCCCACCGCCCCACTTACGTTCTTCACTTTCATCTGCAACACTCAGACAGCCCCCCTCCCCCGCTCTTCACTTTCGTTCATCTGCAACCACCCACCACCTGATTTTATTTTTACGATTTTAGAGGGCCCTCAAAAAAATGTTGTCATAGGGCCCAAACCAGCTAGCGGCACCCCTGGCTGTCAGTCTACATCTAGTAGGCATTTAACAATAGTCCAAAAATAGACTGGTCGTCAAATAGACAGGTTAGACCAACGGCCCAAATTTATGCTTGTTTTAGCCAAGATGTCTATTGTAGGGATGCAACGATTAACCGATTTCAATATTAACCGCGCTTTAATTCGCTTTAATAGGCTTCTCAACACTGCATTTCTGCACGGAACAAACCTGCTGCAGCTAAATAAAGTTATGCTAACTGTGCACTAGTTTAAAGTTTCAAGCTTGTACACCAAGGCTAATACGCAAACACACTGGATTAACTATGGCTGAGGCTATCAACTGATGCCTCTTTCACATTGCACGCACTGCACGCTGTTTACATATCGCGTCTTTTGCACGCGCAAGTTCGTTACTTCCAATGGAGGCGTGCGGCTTGTACGTGCATATTTGCATATTAAGTGGCGCATAAGTGGTGCAACGTGCTTTCCCGGTTGAAAACATCTAAACTTTTCAGAATGCCGCTAGCGCACCACGAGTCACGTGACAAGAAGAGACCGCTCAGCTTCATACTTTGTATGGAATATACACATTTCTACTCTGATCCAAAAAGAAAATGAAAACACCAAACAATTTTGTAATGTAGTTGATCAAAAGACAGAGGTTTAGCAGCCTTTGACTACATTTGTTCTCTTTAAAAGGGAAATACTGTAATATGTAGCTTAGATTTACATTGGATAAACACTATTTTTTTTATTCATTTAATTATTTATTTATTGTTTTGTCATTTTTCAGTGTAAAATTACTTATGTTTAAATGCCAAAAACTTTTTTCACTTACTTTTAAGTAAGAAATTATTATTATTATTATTATTATTATTATTATATTGTATTATTAATATGTAGGCTATTATTGTATTGTTATTGGGCGTCTCAGTGGCGCAGCGAGTAGCACGATCGCCTCACAGCAAGAAGGTCGCTGGTTTGAGCCCTGGTTTTCATGAGGGTTTTCTCCGAGTGTTCCGGTTTCCCCCACAAGTCCAAAGACATGCGCTATAGGTGAATTGAATAAGCTAAATTGGCTGTAGTGTATGGGTGTTTCCCAGTGTTGGGTTGCAGCTGGAAGGGCATCTGCTGCGTAAAACATATGCTGGATAAGTCGGTGCTTCATTCCGCTGTGGCGACCCCAGATTAATAAAGGTTAATAACTAAGCCGAAAGAAAATGAATGAATGTATTGTTATTATTGTTGAATTATAATTGTACTATTATTGTAGTATTATTTGGTTACTGAGCAGCAATAAATAACACTTTAAAATATAAGACGTTTTGGGATTTTCTAAATTAGTAGTATTTTGACATGAATGAATGCATAATAATCGTGATAACCGTGAAACCGTGATTGTTCCTAAGACTAGAATCATACAAACAAAATCTATAATCATGCATCCCTAGTCTATAGTCTAACACACATACACAAAGTGATTGCTATGAACTCCCAAACCCCAAAAAATGAGTGTTCTTGCACTTCAGTGGTTTCATTCAGCAGTCCATACTTCCTACAATGCATAATGTACCATGTTTGTCTTTGTTCATAGGTTTTAAGGATGAGGTCCATGCTTATATCGACCTAATTTGACTACATTTTACCAGATAATAGATGAATTTGTGCCAGATTGCATAAAATACCAAATTATTTGCATTGAGAATAGTTTTCTCTGCATGCCAGAACACACCTGCACCCCATTTCTAGGTCACAACCCAAGAAATCAGCAATTCATTTGACTACATCATATGAGTATCATATGTTTACAATATGTTGACATAGGAATTACAATCACTGCATCAGGAGCAAAATGCTAAATGTGGAACTATTTCAACAATGGCATTTAGGATCTTGGTGGAGAAATCAGAAAGCCCAGCGATTTTTATTTTTAAATTAAAGGGTAATTATGATAAAAATATTAGATTTAATAGAATTTTAGGGTGTTATGAACTTACTTGAATTTTTTTACGCAACAATATATATAGTGAATATTGAACTCATATAGTGGCCACGTCAGCGTGTGTTCAAATATATCAGCTTATTGTCATTTTCTGCAAAAATTCATTTATTTAGTCCTTTTATTCATCAGGGGTCGCCACAGCAGAATGAACCGCCAACTATTCCTGCATATGTTCCGCACAGCGGATGCCCTTCCAGCTGCAATCCAGTACTGGGAAACATCCATACACACTCACATTCACACACCTACACTACAGCCAATTTAGTTTATTCAATTCACCTATAGCGCATGTCTTTGGACTTGTGGGGAAAACCGGAGCACCCGGAGGAAACCCACGCCAACACAGGGAGAACATGCAAACTCCACACAGAAATGCCGACTGGCCCAGCTGGGACTTGAACCAGCGACCTTCTTGCTGTGAGGCAACTGTGCTAACTACTGAGCCACTGTGCCGCCCCCATGATTATATTATTATTTAAAATGTTGAAGACAAATTATCAGTAGTTTAAAAAAAGTTTTAAAAACACACGATTTTGTCTAATTCATAGCCAATTAAAAACAGAAAACTAAAAATAACTCAAGTGGTCTCTTAAGTTTCCAGAGCTGTATGTGTGGCACTTTAGACATAATCAACATTTTTTATTTAATAAATTCACGTTTCACCATAATTTTTCATTTAATCATGCAATTAGTAATTGATTCTTTGTGGGTTTGAAAAAAAAAAATTACACAGTCCTTTTTAAAAACAACATGCTTTGACAATATGTTTTAAAAATGTCTATATACTGTGCCTGAGAGAGGTCAAATGCACTGCACATTAAGAAAAACAAAAGAAAATTGAGAAAACATTAGTTTGACGCAAATTATCACAACAAATGCAAACATAAAAACACCCTGCAAATATCATGAGGGAACATCAATATTTTATGTGTTGTCTGAAAATGGGAACATTTGTATGAAAACATATCATTTTTAAATGGAGGCGGGCCCCCAAGCCAATCATGTGGCTTGGACATGTCAGAAAAATTCATACAAGATGGCGGTTGCTCAGCGAACGAGAAAAAGGAGGTTGAACCCATAGCTTAATATTCCGGTAAACTGTCATGTAATGTAATGCTTACAATGTCAACCGTTGTCCAATTTAAAGATGCAGTAAGTGATTTAGCTTCATTTAACAGTTTTGTCTAGGTCTAAAGTTTGTTTTGTGCTTCACTGTTGTGGGTTCATCATATTAGCTTTATTATTATCATTATTATTTGTTAAGCATTATTTGCTTCTTTCTGCTTTTCAGTTAGTGAGAGCTGTTCAAGTACCTTAAACTGTAACAGTAGATGGTAACAATGAAATCGATCTCCAGGGCTCATCCAGCCCGATCTCATGAGGAAACTTAACTATTTTACATATTGTCTGAAAAGTGGCTAATTCGTTACAATTTAATTTGTATAAAAACTATGATTTTTAAAAGAAGTCATGTCCCCAAACCCCACCCGTAACCCCTACTCCTCATTGGGGGATGAGCAAAATGAAGTAAAATGAATACTAATATTAATTAGACAATCGATCATAAAGTTGCCAACTCTCACTAACATGGCATTAAAATAACTTTTTTTTTTACCTTAATTGTACAATTTGTCAGATTATTTGGGGCAAAAAATATACAAACAACAAGGCACAACATGACCTGGGGTCTGATTCATAAAATCTGCATAAAAACCTTTCTAAAAGTGAACATACACCAGAATAAATTTTTATTTATTAATGATTATGACTGGCGTATGCGCACATTTCCTCCACTGTTTTCTATGTACACCACGTTAATAAATTAGAACCCAGGACTTTCATCATTAGTGTGTGTGTGTGTGCACTAATATTGTCTATTTTGAGTTTGTGGTGACATCCGATTTCCATTCAATTCATAAACACAATATATCCAACAAAACTTCATTCATTTTCCTTCGTTGCCACATTGGAATGAACCGCCAACTATTCTGGCATATGTTTTACACAGCAGATGCCCTTCCAGCCACAACCCAGTACTGGGAAACACCCATACATTTACACACACACTCATACACTACGGCCAATTTAGTTCATCCAATTCACTTAAAGTGCATGTCGTTGGACTGTGGGGGAAACCCACGCGAACATGGGAAGAACATGCAAACTCCACACAGAAATGCCAACTGGCCCAGTCTGGACATGAACCAGCGACCTTCTTTCTGTGAGGCGACAGTGAACAAACTTCAATGCACAATTATTGTGTTTTGACAGCACTGCGATCAGCATTCAAGGGGCTATGAGTATTTGCATATTCATTTACCAATATTTCAACATAAAATGACACCCTTCACCTCTACAGAGCATCATCTACATTCGTAAAAATTACAAAAAAAAAACATCTGATCTCGCAGCTCTAGGGTAGGCGGAAGCTGTCAAGAGCTGTTATTATGAATCCTCGACATGAAATCTACTCATGTTTCAGTGTTGTTCTTAAGAGCCTTTAATAATTCAGAGACCGCGCTCCTGACAAATGTCATTGGGTAGGGGGGAAAAAAGACGAATGGGGCGCTTCTACGTTTAACAGGCTTATTACATAAAAATGACTGCGGGGGAGAAATAACTTGTTCCCTCCAGTGAGATGGAGGGATATTTAGCTCTTCGTTTTGCTCACAGCTTTGATACGGTCCATACATTATGCTGCTATCTGGACCGGCATGGCAATGAAGCTGGGTAATTTTCTCATCTCTCGTCCACAAAGTAAATTCCATTTCCTTTCCTCCTCTCTGTAGCTTCTCCACGTCTTTATTGATTTATTCTGCGGGTTGCACCCCATCGTCTCATTCAGAAACTCTTCCCCTGGAGACATTACGGAGACAAACAAACAGCTGTCTGCAGGCTCTTGAACCGCTGTTTGGAGACAGCTCATTGTGAGGGTGATAACATCTGCGACTCGATGCACGTTTAAAACGCTCCTCCTTTAAATAACTCGGCTGAGATTGGATGGACTCGCTATAGAATCCGCACCTGAGCCCCAGACACCAACTTGTCAATTTTCAGCTGGGTCGTTCTGCAGAAACATCAGGGTTGCCAGGTTTTCACTACAAAAGTATCCCAATGGCCAATCAAAACTAGCCCAATGGCTAATCAAACTAGCCTAAAACAAGCCCTAAAGCAATGCTCTAACCCTAATGCAACAAACCAACTTGCCAGATTTCAGCTGGGTCATTCTACAGAAACGTCAGAGTCGTCAGGTTTTCACAACAAAAGTATCTCAATGGCCAATCAAAACTAGCTCAAAGGTAGCCCAATGGCCAATCAAAACAAGCCCTAAAAAAAGCCTCTTACCCTAATGCAACAAACCAACTTGCCAGTTTTCAGCTTGGTCTTTCTACAGAAATGTCAGGGTTGCCAGGTTTTTACAACAAATGTATCCCAGTGGCCAATCAAAACTAGCCCAATGGCCAATCAAACTAGCCTAAAACAAGCCCTAAATAAAAAGTCTCTAACCATAATCCTAATGCAACAAACCAACTTACCAGTTTTCAGCTGGGTCATTCAACAGAAACGTCAGGGTTGCCAGGTTTTCACAACAAATGTATCCCAATGGCCAATTAAAATTAGCGCAAAACTAGCCCAATGGCCAATCAAACTAGGCTAATCAAGCCCTAAAACAAGTCTCTAACTCTAACCCAAATGCAACAAACCAGTTTGTCAGTTTTCAGCTGGGTCATTCTACAGAAACGTCAGGGTTGCCAGGTTTTCACAACAAAAGTATCCCAATGGCCAATCAAAACCATCCCAAAAGTATCCCAATGGCCAATCAAACTAGCCTAAAACAAGCCATAAAACAAGTCTCAAACCCTAACCCTAATGTAACAAACCAATTTGTCAGTTTCCAGCTGGGTAATTTGACAGAAACATCAGGGTTGCCAGGCTTTCAACACCAAAAGTATCCCAGTGGCCAATCAAAACTAGCCCAATGGCCAATAAAACAAACATAAAACAAGCCCTAAAGCCAAAGTCCCTGAACCTAATGCAACGAATAATAGATTGTTTTATTTGTTTTAAACAGGTTTGTTAAAAGTGTTATTTCCCCATGTTCATTTCCGCAACCATACATTTGCTGTAAAAGTGAAAATATTTGAAAAACATCTATAAACAAGTAATGATGCAATCCTTTAAATCTTAAATCTCGAGTGTAGCAGAATTCAATGGATGTCAATGTATTATCTTTTAAATTAATAAATATCTCAACACATTTTTTATTGGGATCAGCCAATGTAGCTAGTCGTTTTTCAATGGGAAGCTTATAAAGAATGTATTTGCTAAATTTGTGTAAGCTGTACAGAAAACACTTATTAGATATGGAGTAAATGTCATCGTAATAAGACACACACGCATTCATTGCTGTACATCACAGTTTATTTTGAAAGGTAAGAGTCCACAGAAAAATATCCCATCAAACACATTTAGTCAACCGACACAATAGTGTTGAATTGTTATTCATTTGTTTATGTCACCGTTTCTTCCGGAGACCTGTTGTTTACATTGTTTACTATGTTACTTTCGCCAAAAACGGCGCCTTTGTAGTAAAAAGCAAGTCGATGTCACAGCTTGCAGTGTTACAAATAAAATGAGACTGAATAAAAAGTCAAAGTTATAGTTACTAAAATCTAAACTAAGAGGTCGAGTGTTTTGACGTTCTGTCAGTGATCTGTCAGTCACTTTTACCAGTAGTTACTTACTAGTTTGACTGATGGAGAATTTAGCCAATGGCTGCATGATTCTTTCGACATATGGTGACGTATATTCATCTATTGGACACGTTGTTGTTTTATTGCACTCTGTTCGCTGTCACTGGTTCAGTGACCTGTCAATCATTACGTGACGTGACGTGACATGACGCGACGCACCTGCCCTGCACAGCTTTATGCTACAAGCCATAGATATATACACTAGATATTGCATACGGACCAGCATGCGTCAATAGCGCCGCCACATTTGTACAGTGCTCCCAGAACAAATTTCATTCAACCGTACTAGTCAAGACAGTGTGCCAATGAAGATGCTGGACTTTTGTGCTGCTTACGGGTGTAGTAACGAGCAAACAAAGAAAACAAAGCACAAAGGCAGAACATTTCATAGGTAAGATTTCGTTTTTTACGTTTTTTGTATGTTACAAACTTTTGTGCTCAACAAGTAACGTTATTGATGATAATACAGTCTCTTACTGCACTGATCATAAGGCAAAGTAGCACCAACTCGCACTAAATACTAGACTTATGCTAGTTTTGTTGAATAAAATCAGCAAACAATGAAAAAGAAATATGACAACAAGACGCTGCGGTGCCAAAAACTTGTATTATTGTCGGCTAAGTGAACGAGTCGTTCATAACGGAGATTCATTCACAAACGAATCGCTCCCTCCGTTAGAATGAGAAGTGAAAGCAGGAGAGGGGGTGTGTTTCAGGACATGGATTAGATCAAATTTAACAGGGAGGATAATACATTTTCATGCACACAAACACACACACTGCGGTCACTTATCCATCGATGTAGAAAAGTGGTGTAAAATTATAATTTTCGTAATTAAAAAAATATTTGCGTACTGACCACCGGGGAAAACTCCCGATCATAGATATATGTATATATCTCTGGCTCTGGATGGCCACTGCACCTTGGTCCCGCATTTATTTTAAAGGAACGCTACCCTGTACTAAGATGGTGGCTCTATTGACGCATTCCTTCCAATAGACAACAACCGTGTAGGCGACATCTAATGTAAATATCTATGAGTTGAAGCTAACGGCAGAACGGCTGGTTTGCAAAAAGGAAACAAAGAAAATGGATCGTCTAAAGTTTTACTCTGCTGAAGGGGGTTTGAAAGATTGTTTGACGAAGAGAATGATTCTGAGGAGAGCTGATACTAAGATGACGTGGATGAAAACTAACTTCCAGTATTTTATAATATTGTTTATATATATTTATTTTACAATTCCTTTAATAAAAAAGGATGTCAACAATAAAAGCTTCACATGAAATCATGAGATAGAAATGACAGATTTCTGATAACTGAAAAATGACAGTGGTGTTACAATGGGCTTTTCTACATACTGTAGACCTTTCCTTGTATATTTTATAATATTAATTTGGTATTTTCCTCTTTAATGTAATTTACATCATATATTTGATTGTTATGAATACAAATAATCGATTTTTTTTTTAAAATTCTAATAATTTTGTCTCCAACTGTTTCTGAACATTAATATATTGAAAACAATATATATATGCACACAAATATATGATAATTGAAAAGCTAAATTCGGGCGTCACGGTGGCGCAGCGGGTAGCACAATCGCCTCACAGCAAGAAGTCGCTGGTTCGAGCCTCGGCTGGGTCAGTTGGTGTTTCTGTGTGGAGTTTGCATGTTCTCCCCGTGATCGCGTGGGTTTCCTCCGGGTGCTCCGGTTTCCCCCACAGTCCAAAGACGTGGTATAGGTGAATTGGGTAAGCTAAATTGGCCGTAGCATATGTGTGTGAATGTTTGACTGTGAGTGTATGGATGTTTCCCAGTGATGAGTTGCAGCTGGAAGGGCATCCGCGGCATAAAACATATGCTGGATAAGTTGGTGGTTCATTCCGCTGTGGCGACCCCAGATTAATAAAGGGACTAAGCCGAAAAGAAAATGAATAAATGAATGAAAAGCTAAAAAAACCTCTCCGAACCAATAAATAACTCTAACGAAATCTGAATTTTGAACGAGGATGAAGGGTATACATCCATAATAAGCTTATTAACAAAACACAATCCTATTTTTTAAATAAAAGACTATAGATTATGTTTTAACATGTGGCCTTTATAGTCTTGATAGATCAATTGAGCACAAACAACTGCAAGTCAATGGAGACGAAGCACTAAAGGAATGCCATACGGAATACAGAGAGGCTCACAATAAAGGCCTCGAAAATTATTCAGCGACCCCACAAGTGTCTCTGAGGGCTGCCTTTACCTTTTAAAACTGCTTGTTTAGGTTTATTAGAGCTGAACGCAATAAATATGCAAATTGTTATTTCCAGGTGTTATCGATCGCCGCTCCTTTGTGTGTTCAGCATAGATCGTGCTGTGGTGGAGAGAAAGAGAAGGACCTGAAAATGTACGCCGTACATCATTAAACCCGCTGCTCTTTCTGTCATCATGAGCGATTCACTGAGAAAACACTTGAAACGGCCTCAAATTCACGGTTTAATTGAGCACACAGTAATAACAGTAAAACGATCTTCCGTTGGCACTTGAAACGCAATGGAGACCATATAGAGCTAATGATCTAAAACCAGGACAATATCATACGGGACATTTAGAGAGCACTGCTTAATGTCCCATGAGCCTTCATTGTTTTTTTATTATTTCAACAAAATCACATTTTTTCTAGACCACTACTTCATGGTGTGACAAATCAAATAGCGTTTCAGTTTGCAGCAGAATGTTTTCTATTAGGCGTCCGCTCATATGCCTGAATGTCAAGTACGTTGTATAAAACTTGTGTGATTTCCAATGTTTTATGTTCATTTTTTTCTGCAAAAATGTTTATAGGAT
Organism: Danio jaintianensis; assembly: GCA_903798115.1. Taxonomy (NCBI): domain Eukaryota; kingdom Metazoa; phylum Chordata; class Actinopteri; order Cypriniformes; family Danionidae; genus Danio; species Danio jaintianensis. The sequence goes on along the minus strand of CAIGQV010000817.1, from coordinate 388,833 downwards.
GTTCAACTGGTTGCCAATGTGTTGCTACAGTTAGTTGTTCTGAATGTTTTGTAAGCAATAATTGAAGACGAGCCATTGATTTTTTTTTTTTTAAATCAGGTGTGCATTATTGTCTAATAATTCAACAGACTGGAGTAAATTATTATGCTTATACCACATCTAAAGACACTGTTCAGAAGCTGCATTCCAAGACATTTGTTGGGTATTTGTCTTCTGTTTTGATTTGATTTTTAACAGTGACGTAATTTGAAATCATTTAGTTTTCAGAACTATGCCTGGGATTACGTTTGCTGTGCGGTTCCCTGTAATTAACTGCACAACTTAGAATGTTTGTCAGCCAATCAAAATCAAGCATTGGACAGCCTCACAGTATACATTAATATATTAGCATGCAGTTGCTAGTTGCAAGAATATTTTGTGATGGCAAGTATTTTTTAAAGCCCATTTCTCTGCAGTTGCTTTGTTATTCTGTTTTCTTTTTTTATGTTGTATTCCTGGGTGCTGCCAAGATGATTTCTGCCAGTATTGTGTTCAGTTTAGATTTTTTAGTTTATGTGTTTAAGTTTCTTCATGTTCTTTCAGTGTAGTATTACTCATTAGTTAATAATACTGTTCTCCTGTTTCCTGCCCCAGTATTTGTGTTTTATAAATTTTAGACATTCTGTGTGTTTTGCAAAGTATTAACAGATGTTCAGCATCTTACCTCAGCCATTTAATCTGGAATCTACTGCTGACTTTATATGTACAGTATATCTCTTAATCGGTTTTAATTATTATAGCTTTAATCAGTTAGAAATATACTTTGTTTTGGATATATCTGGCAGCTTGTCTTAAGTCTCATTAAGCTAATATTTATTCCAGATCCAACATTTGTGGCTGAAAGCAACGTTTAATATTAGAACTTAGATTGCTGTTTTCAACTCTCTCCCTATTTTCTTACCTCAGTCATTTATTCTGTAATCGACTGCATTCTTTACATGTATATCTCTATACTGGTTAAACATACTTTGCTTTAGATATATCTCACAGCAGTCTTAAGTCTCATAAATCTATTATTTGTTCCAGAACCAACATTCATGGCTGAAAGCAATACTTAATATATCATAACTTAAACTGCTGTTTTCAACTCTCTGCATATTTTCTTACCTCAGCCATTTATTCTGGAATCTACTGCTGTCTTTACATGTACATCTCTATACTGGTTAAACATACATTGTTTTTTGATATACCTCACAGTCAGTCTTCATTAATTTATTTTCTTTTCGGCTTAGTCCCTTTATTAATCAGGGGTGGCCACAGCGGAATGAACCGCCAACTTATCCAGCATATGTTTTACGAAGCGGATGGCCTTCCAGCTGCAACCCATAACTGGGAAACACCCATACACACTTATTCACACACATACACTATGGACAATTTAGCTTACCCAATTCACCTATACCACATGTCATTGGACTTGTGGGGGAAACCGGAGCACCCGGAGGAAACCCACATGAACACGGGAAGAACATGCAAACTCCACACAGAAATGCCAACTCACCCAGCCGAGGCTTGAACCAGCGACCTTCTTGCTGTGAGGCGATCGTGCTACCCACTGCGCCACCGTGATGCCACAGTCAGTCTTTAATCTCATGAATCTATTATTTGTTCCAGAACCAACAATTGTGGCTGAAAGCACTTTCATTGTCTTATAATATGCATTTATTTTTACCTAATTATGATTTGATAAAACCCCTAGTTTCTGCTTAATTATGCATATTTATTTCTTATTATTATACTAAGTACATGAAACTAGTAACAAGCAGTGTTGGGTGTAATTAGTTACAAAGCAATTTGTAATTAAGTTACTTATTCACTGAAAAAATATTTTTTACAGTAATAATAGTAATAGTAATAATTCCTTACATTTATATAGCGCTTTGCTGGACACTCAAAGCGCTTTACACATTTTTGGGGGGAATTCCACCTGGACCACACACAGACAGAGTGATGAAGCAAATTATGATATGGGGCCATGATGGACAGAGGCCAGTGGGCAAATTTGGTCATCAAAATACTGGGGCATTAGGACCCACAAAGACCACAGGTTGAGCACCCTCTGCTGGTCTCACTAACACCACTTCCGGCAGCAACCTAGCTCTCTTATGTGGTCTCCCATCCAGGTACTAACCGGGCGCAGCTCTGCTTAGCTTCAGTGGGCAACCATGTGAGAGTTGCAGAGAGCTAGCTGCCAATGTAATTACTTATAATACATTTTCCTTAAATACTGTAAATAAATGTAACATTTCTGCATGAATCAATTCAGAAAAGTAGAGAAATTGTATTTTTATACAATTTCTTTTTCAGAATAATGTAATTTAACTGAAGAAGGTTACGATTATCTGATAATTGAACATGCTTAAGAAACAATACATTTACTAAGAAATAAATTATGGTATGCATTAAATATGGAGTCATTGGTTTGAAACAATTCGCCTTTGGATACATATAAAGTTTAACTTTTCTGAAAAATTAGTTTTTTAATATATAACTAAAGCTAAAAAGGCACTTTTTGACTCAAATTTAAGGAATTAAATTTAATAAACAGAAATTAAATTTATGTTTTTATGCCTTTAGATTTTAAGTAATTAAACTACTTAATTAGCAATTAAATTTGCATTTCAGAAAAGTAATGTAAATCAAAGTTTAATGATGTAATTAGTAATTCATTACTTTTTTAAAGTAACACAGGTAACAAGGACACCTTAAATTAAAGTGCCATGATGTTATGCAACAACATTTAAATAAATAACATAATAAAAAGTATTGAGCAACAGTTATAGCTGCTTCCTTTAGCAAACAGCTGTTTAATAGCATTATAAATAGCCCAAATTAGCAAATTATTTTGAATACAAACTGACTTTTAAAGCAGAATTCAAACACTGACTTTCTGAGCATTAAATGCAAGTAACAATAGTGTTTTCTGTCCTTGCTCTTTTTTAATTTGAAAAAGACAAAGTTACAAAGCTTTGCACTTTTTCTCTGTCCAATTCAAGCGGAAAGCAAAAGCCGGACTTTGTTTTCCCTGAAAGTTATTGCATCCCTAATGGTGCTTAAAGTAATTACACTTTGTAATGTTTCTCTTTTCCTTCCTTCAGCGGGCCCCATCAGTGTGTGTTCCGCGGCTCTCTGCTAAATGATGCCATTAACCATATTGCATTTGTTGCCTCTCTGGCTACCCAAATGAGTTTCAGTTCACTGAGAGTTTAATTGACTGAAAACAAGGTTTACTTAAAATTACAGTGGTTAGACCAACTTCCTCGACAATGTAAAGAATGTGCTGAAGTCACACACTTAGCCGAGCAAAAAACAGCTTCTGTTTTATCAGTCAGATTTTAAGTGCAATTTATGATTTCATATTTCATGTATTTTGCAGTTCTGTGTGCCCATATGTGTTACAATGCTAAGCTAATCAAGTGTCAAGATCTTATGTGAATAGCATAGCATGAATATCATTATTCAATACAATCTCAAATTCTTCCATTACAACTACATAGCTTTTTACTAATTTGTAGGCTACTGTATGTTATAAACAAATATATTTTATATTTTTATATGCCAAGGTGTTTTATTCCCAGATAACAACCACTGAAATTAACAACTGAGGCGCATAATTGGAATCATCTTGAATGTCAGTGAATACTTTCACATCCATATTTATGTGCTTGTTACTAACGCCGCTGTTTTTGACATTTTGGCGCCATCTTGTGACTGAATAATTTGGAGGTTAGTGTATGCTCCATTCAGCCGTTTTCATTTCTGTCAGCTTTGCCATTAATTAAATAATTAATAAAGTATTACAGCTCAGAGCAATGCTTGTGTCTAATTTCTACGTTTTGTGGCAAGTAGCCGTTTAATAAGCGGGTACATAATAAAGTACATTCAGGCAGTTGTTTTCACAGAATAAAGCCCTTCAGGCTAGTAATTATATTTTTTACTTATGTTTACTTATACATACACTACATCCCTGTTATCTTACATGCCGGATGTTAACTTTATTCTTTATTTGGTCAATTGTATTACATATATGATTTGGTGAGGCATGTGGCCAGCATTTTATTTTGTAAAGATGGTGTTTGTGCATGTACATGTTATTGATTTTGCATACTTACCATTCTGTATTTTGTATGTTTTGCAGTTTTATGTTAATCCACAATCAACAGTAAAGGTTAAAATGTATACATTGAGTCTGTTGCCGTTATCTGAATGCCAAGTCAAGCAAGGTGTTTGATACAAAGGGCAGAACAACTTACAAAATACATTACAGATACAAAATATATTTAACACATATTTAAAATATGTCTTGGCCAATCTGAGTCAGTTGTCAGTGAGCATGTTTGAATGCACAAGTAAGTGTGCGCAAGTAAGCATTATCATCCAGCTAAATTCATTAGATGTTTGATGAGAGCCGTTCTGGTTCATTTAAAGTGAATGTTGGAAATTTGGATAATCTGACTGAGAACAGGATGCAGTTTATCTAAATGTGTTTGTTTCACTGTAGCGCCAATGCGCTGACCTTTTCTCAAAACACCATTATTGCAATCAGTATCTGTAGCTGACATGTTTGTTTTCGGTAAAACAGCCATGATGTCATTTGATGGAAATATTCCAGTCTACATAGAGCAGATGCTTGTTTGTGTACAAATACAATGCCTCCAAAATGATTTCCTTTCACAGCTGTCTTGACAGATTGTGCATGCTGAATTGTATTTCCATTCCAAACAAAAAAGAATGAATAACAAATAATATCAAATTTTTTTTAATCTAATCGTTATTATTTAAAATGTACAGTAATGAGTTAAAATGGAGATCGAATGAAGCGGTTTGCATAAAGGAATTGTTTGCTCAAAAAAGAAAAATTGTTGCCCTTTATTTTTTTTCAAGTTTATTCTTTTGGACCACATGGCATCCACTAGCTTTACTAGAGTTGCATAGTGTTTATTTGCATGATATCTTAGGATAGCTTTGGAGCTTTAAGGTTTTGGTGTTTGAAAAAGTGTTTGCCACTTACTGATTTTTTTGCATGTTTTTCACATTAATGTTTGAGATGATCAAACTAATTTAACTATTAGTCAAAGATAACACAAGTAAAATGCAGCATGCAGTTTTGAAGTGGAGGATTTCATTATTAAGGGAAAACAAAATCCAAAACTACATAGGCCTGTGTGTAAAAGTGTTTGTCATCTTGCCAAGATCCAAAGAAATTCAAAAACAAATGAGAAAGAAAATGATTGAGATTGAGAAGAGATTAAGAGTTTATAACAGACCCCATAACAACATCCAAAGAACTGTAGGTCTCGCTTGTCACAATTAATGTAAGTGTTCATGACTCAACCATAAGATAGAGACTTGGGAAAAAATGGTTTGCATGGGAGAGTTCCAAGATGAAAATCACTTCTGAGCAAAAAGAACATAAAGGCTAGTCTCAGTTTTGCCAGAAAACATCTTGATGATGACTTTTGGGAAAATACTCTTTTCTGGTCTGGCAAGTTTTTGGAAGGTGTGTTCCATTATGTGTGGTGTAAGAGTCAAACCACATTTCAGAAAAAGAACATCAAACCAACAGTAAAATGTGGTGGTGGTTGTGTGGTAGTCTGGGGCTATTTTGCTGCATTTGGACCTGAAGACTTGCTGTAATAAATGGAGCCATGAATTCTGCTGTGTACTAAAATAAGCTGAAGGAGAATGTATGGCCATCTGTTAGTGAATTCAAGCTGAAGCGAACTTGGGTTCTGCAGCAGGACAATGATCCAAAGCACACCAGCAAGTCCATTTCTGAATGGCTGAAGAAAAACAAAATGAAGATTTTGGAGTGGCCTAGTCAAAGTCCTGATCTGAATCCAACTGAGATGCTGTGGCATGACCTTAAAAAGGTGGTTCATGCTCAAAACTCTCCAATGTGGCTGAATTACAACTATTCTGCAAAAATGAATGGGCCAAAATTCCTCCAGCACTGTAACAGACTCATTGCAAGTTATTGAAAATGCTTGATTGCAGTTGTTGTTAGGTTTAGGGGTCAAACACTTTTTCACATAGGGCTATGCAGTTTTGTTTTTTGTTTTCCCTTAATAATAAAAACCATCATTTCAAAACTGCATGACTACTTGTGTTATCTTTGACTAGTATTTGACTAATAAATTTGTTTGATAATCTGAAACATTAATGGTGACAAACATTGAAAAAAAAAAAGAAATTGTTAAGGAGCAAAACATACAGTTGCAGGCAAAATTATTAGCCATTCTGTAAAATTTTAATTATTTTATAAATACATCCCAAGTGCTGTTTATAATTTTTTTCAGCACATTTTTAAATAGTTTTGATAATTAATTTATTTAGTCTTTGCTATAATGGCAGAACATAACATTTTATTAGTTATTTTGCAAGATAGTATTCAGCTTAAAGTGTGATTTAAAGGCTTAGCTAGGCTAATTGGGTTAACTAGGCAAGTTAGGTTAATTAGGCAAGTCATCGGACAACAGTGGTTTGTTCTGTAGCCGATTGAAAAAATATATGATAATAATTTCTTAAGGGGATTAATATTATTGACCTTAAAAACTGCTTTTATTTTAGCCAAACTAAAAGAAATAAAGGCGACACGGTGGCTCAGTGGTTAGCACTGTCACCTCACAGCAAGAAGGTTGCTGGTTCGAGTCCCAGCTGGGTCAATTGGCATTTCTGTGTGGAGTTTGCATGTTCTCCCTGTGTTGGCGAGGGTTTGCTCCGGGTGCTCTGGTTTCCCCCACAGTCCAAAGACATGCGCGATAGGTGAATTGAATAAACTAGATTGGCTGTAGTGTATGTGTGTGAATGAGTGTGTAAAACATATGCTGGTGGTTCATTCCGCTGTGGTGACCCCTGGTGAATAAAGGGACTAAGTTGAAGGAAAATGAATGAATGAATGAATAAAAGAAATAAGACTTTCTCAATAAGAAAAATATAATAGGAAATACAATGAAAATTCCCTTGCTCTAACATCTCTAAACATCACTTGGGAAATTCGAAAAAGAATTAAAGATTCAGAGGAGGGATAATAATTTTACCTTCAGTTTTCACTGTTGTGTGAACTATTTAAATCAATTTTGACATCATCTTGTGACTGAATAATGTGTAGGCTAGTGTATCCTCCATTCAGCCTTTTTCGTTCTTTCTTCTGTAGGGTTTTAGGAGAGAACTGTCCCTGTTGTCTATATAAATACTTAACCTCAAACTCATAAACATTAAGTCAGAATTGACTCTTTCTTAATACACTTACAGGGTCTGAATATGCACATTTCACACAACTGTGCACACACAGTAGGGAATTAAAAACCATTACAAGCCTGAAATGTCTTTTAAATCTCTCTGATGTCATCAAGCCCTTTTTTAAATCTGTTCTTTTAGCCAACTTTTCACCATTTAATCAGAACTCAATATATAAAATAAACACTTGGGCTGTTTTTATTCTCCCATTTCAATCATATCCATCATAGCCAACATAAAGTGGGTTTTCCATTTCACTCTGACTTTTAATCTCATGTGGTAGGAAAGAGCAACCAACCTGGGATTGAACAAATCTAGCAAAATTTTTCATTCACCTATACTGTACACTCTAAAAAAGATGTTTCTTTAAAGGTTTCTGAACACAGTAATAGTTCTATGTAGAACCGTATTGTCCTGAAGAACCCCTTTTTATGCTAAAATGGCTCTTTACTGTATGTGAGTTAAGTTATTTATTTCCCGCCCTTTTGTTTTTCTGTAACTGACAAAGCCCCTGAAGCTCATTAATGGTTTGCTGGAGCTCAAGCATCAACTACACAGACTGTCCACACTCTCTCAGCAGGCAGATTCATTCTTTGTTTAGAAGTCAATACATTTTAACTTTCAAAAAGTAACTTGTTTTCATACCAATCATGACTTTCCTTCTGTTTTTAGTTTATGTGTGAGCAACTCTGTTCAGTTGAGGATGCCTCCTCTCCGCTGGGTAATTAACAGAGATGTTTTTCCTCCTAATTATTACGCATAAAAATTTACTATAAATGTATAAAAAATACCTCCTGACTTAACTTTTTTCTTTTTAACACAGCAAATGTATCACATACTTGACTGTTTTGTTACTTTTGGCCTTCATAAACAATTGTTTGTTACGTTTTTTGTGAAGTCTTATTAGTAGTCAGATATTGAAAAATCTAATGTAAAATAACAGTCTTTAGTATATTAACTGAAATGCAATTAATCTTTGTTAAAGCTAAAAATAAGTTGTTTCTTGCACATGAATTATTAAAACAATTCTTATGTTTAAACCGTGACAGAAAAAACACATGCACATTATGAACTTTAACTCCATAATGGGTAATTTTTGCAATGAATCTACAAATTACATGGGCTTCAAACTGTGGTTTTGGT
>CAIGQV010000817.1:360373-380012 GCA_903798115.1 Danio jaintianensis | reverse complement strand
CCACCGTGACGCCCCTACTGCATTAAGTATTCCAAGTGTAAATGATGTTGTTTTTCAGTTCACAGTACTAACGTTCATGTTTAAACTGTGTACTAGTTTCAAGATCTGAGGTAAACTGCTGTCGCTTTCAGAACCGCTAAAAATGCAACCAAAATTGGTATTCAAACTCATACTGCTAACATTTAACGCTAAATAATGCACATAATCAGCACCTGAGGTGATTTTGTTGTCGATGTTGTTCGTCGCAAAACCGAAACCGTTTCTAAAATCGCGGATGGTTAAGACAAATGTTTTTTTTTTTTTTTTTTTTGATGAAAAAGATGTCTTTTATCGTGTGCCATCTCGTTGCATGTAGTTAGGACACGGTAAGTGTGTATGAAATCAAATGTATCCTGTAAAACACTGCTAACAATATAGCTTCTTCTGGCTCGCCTTTCCCTTAAAGTTTGTGATATTAGACATGAACACTGTATCCACAATCACATGTCCTCATTTTCTCCTCACTGGCCTGTTTGTTGGTTATTCAGAATGTTAGAGCTATTGCATGGGTGAAAGAGCCGTGGGCTGCCAAAAAGAAACAAATATTTTTGTTATCTGATAGGGTTAAACTGTAGGCCTACATGCCCCCGGGAGACAGTTTATCTGAGCGTCTGGATTGCTGGAAAGAGTGACGGATATCTCACAGCTTTGGCACACAGAATAGAGCTGCATGGTGCACAATAAGCTTGCGCTGTTCCTCTGTACAAACACAAATACAAGAAGAGAAAAGAGATGAAGTGTAACTCTTACGATAGCCTACCTGCCAAGAACATGTCATATTTCACCCTTAAATAAAATGTATATAAAGATTTTTTTAATGAGAATTTCGGGATGAAATGCGACTTTTTTTTCTTCATTTAAATGAGATTCACTTACATTCTGCATATCCCTGAATCCAGCACTTTCATCCGATAAGCCTTCCGGAGCTTGGTGCTATAGCTCCCCCAAATGGCTTTGTATCTCTCTCGTTTTCCCCTCTATTCATCTATCTCTCTCGCTCTTATTCATCGCTTGTCTCTCAGTCACTGTTATATATCTGGAGATGCTCCACACAGCAAATCCATTAAAACAAGCAAACAGTCATTCTGGTATCCAAATACGGTTCAGGCCGAGGGTGCGAGTGTCTGTTGAGCTTGTGAAAAGGAACAAAGCTGCTGGCTTTCTCCCTTTGGGAAATCTCTGAAAACATTCACTTTTTTTTAGCATCCAGGCACAAACCACAGATGAGATATGGATCCAAATGGCCCCTATTTGCTACACTGGTTATTCTGGCTCCATAATGGTTGCGGAAGCATGTAATCCATTAAATAAAAAGAACTAGCTCAACTGCATTTAGGAGCTCGTGGAATAAATTAATCATCATGGCTAACCGAACATTTATACAAAAGCACATAGGACATTTATACAAAGCCAAAGCCATCAATAACTGAAAACGTGATGCTGCATTCATATCAGGGCAGGATAAATGAGAAATCATCATCTCAATGCACCTTTAAAGTCTGGAAAAGTTTGACGAAATATTATTTTACATGCTTAGCAAATGCAGTTTTTTCAACATACAGTTTTTTTGTTGTTTTTTTTTTACAATGTTGCAGAAATGTTGTTTGTTAGCAGATTTATTTGCAACAGCTTGTAATGATAAATTGCAACAGGCTGTATAATGGTTTTAAGAATTCTGTAAATAAAAGCTAAATTATTTAATATGTATTTTTATTTAAAATAATTAATGAATAAATAAATGTTATGCTGTGGCATAATGATGAGGAAAGTGAGTAAATAACTAACTATGGTATAATTTAAAAACAAAATAAATTACCTACAATTCTGAAGTGGAAATAATTTTCAAAAAAATTGTATTATTTGTATATAGATTGTTCTGTTGTAAATCAATTGATAAATAATAATAGAAATAATACAAGTAAATATATAGTTTCATAAAAAAATATATTGTTTTATGTTTGAAGTTCATAGTTTTATATTCTGCTAGTGCAAAAAGTAGACAGTCAAAATTCCTTTTGGATGTGGTTTTGGGCCATCTCCACATTTGTAATTTAAGCGAGTTTGGTGGCATGTCACAGCCAGTAAGCTAAGTAATAAACACAGCCTGCTGGTATATTGAATAGACTGACATTTGCTGCTAAACTGACCTCTTCTCTTTATAGCCCATTTCCCCTTAATTTATTCCATACATCCAAGCTGTAGCAGCATTCCAGTTGAGCTAAAGAAGAGCTGTAATGACCACATTGATCATGACCGTCTCCGCTGGGACGCGCTCTCTTCAAGGCTGACCGAACGGACCTTGTGCGCTCTCTCACCCAATCAAAAATCCATCTTCGCCGTTCCCCCCAGCCCCCCAGCCAATCAAAAGCTCATCTACCTTCGCTCCTCATGGATGGGATACAATCAAGAGCGCGTCTCGACTTGGCCTTTCAGGTGGACATGCCTTTTCCACCCTCTCTGCCTTTACTTAACCAGTGGTGAATGCTTTCACAGAGGTAAACCAATGGAGCGCAACCAACATTAGCCACCTGGCAACAGAGAAGCGACCTCGTTCCAAACTCAAATAGGAAATCTCATGGAAAAAAAGTTTGTGCTAATCTCATTGGTCCAACTTCAAAAGTTGTGCGAGAAGTGGACGGACATTCAGTATGTTCACATGGACAACAACCTCCAGATATTAACATGATTAAGGCTAAACTCTGATTAATAATCTACCATGATATATATTAACATGAACAAAAAATGAACAATACAAGTGAAGTCGAGTTCACCCAAAACCGAAAATGTTACTCTTCCTTCACTTGTTTCAAATCTGTTTGGGTTTCTTTATTTTGTTGAACACGAAAGAAGATATTTAGAAAAATGGTGAAAATCTGTAACTATGACTTCAGTAGTATTTGTTTCTCCTGCTATATGGAAGTCAATGGTTGTTTCTAAATTTTCTACTGTATACCAATGATATAACAAATATGGTGTCTTGCAGGACCATGGTGCTACATTCTAGATAAATATAAACATACAAAAATAAAAAATATGACCTATATTGTACATATCTGACTGTACATATACTGTAAGTAAATGATAATGCATGAGATTTACATAAACACTATACAGAAGATTGCCTGAAATAGATATTTCATAGCAACCAGTGCGAAATGCAAGAGGATTCGTAAGTGCCTTTGTAACAGAAAGTGTTTGTAATTGCAAATCATATATATCAGTGTTTCTCAACCATGTTCCTGGAGGACCACCAGCTCTGCACATTTACCATATCTCCTTAATCAAACACACCGGATTCAGATCATCAGCTCATTAGCAGAGACTGAAAAACGTGTAATGAGTGTAACAGACAAAGGAGACATCCAAAACATAAAGTGTTGGTGGTCCTCCAGGAACGTAGTTGAGAAACACTGATATATATATATATATGATATACAAGTTCATGTATGTGTTTCACAGATATAGAAATACATGTCATACATGCACATATATGCAAACATACATTTAAACATATTTTAAAAAAAAAATTTCAACATTATAATTACAAATTTATATATGATTACAAGTTTATATATATATATATGTATATATACACCTTAAGGTGGATTTCTGTCTTTCTGGTTGCTACCTATTACCACTTTCTGCCATTTATACCAATGACAGAAATAAATTAGAATAGCAAAATGTTGCTTCCATTGCTGTTATGTAATTATAGTATTGCAATATGTAGCAGTTTAATGTTAATGTTAAGTCAAAAGTAGATAATTTATAATTGAAATGTTTTAATGACAGTATTTTTGTCATGGTTACACTTGAATTTGTACAAAATAGATGTACAAAACAATAAAACATATAAGTGTATCCAGCTTGAATGTAGAAAGTTACCTGTGAGGGAGGGGAAAAGAGAAACAATCAGAGAAAGCAAGAAAAGAGCAGTGTCCCAAGAATGAGCGTGAACAAGAGAGATAAAAAGAGACAGAGAAAAGAGACAGTGCAACAGTTATAATCTTCTTTTATCTCTTCCTTGTCCGTATGACTAAAAACCAAATCTGAGACATTCAAACTGACCAATCAGCAGGTTAGAACTTTCCCAAGGCGTGACAACTTGCAGACCCATGATGTACCCACATCTCAGCTTACAGACCTGAACTTTATCAGCACTTTTAGCTACACAAATGCATAACTTTGAAATCCAAATCATCCAAAGAATTGTTTGGCTGAAATGATCAGCGCAACTGGCACCACTTCCCAAAAAGACACTGTAATTTCAATGGCATCTACTCTAATGTCAGACTGTCTGTTTCTCCTTATCCCGAGGTTCACATCATCTTGGATCTGGTCCATATGCAGAGCAGATGGTCATCATAGTTAATGATGAGTCAAGAGCACAAGACTGGTTCCTGCAAAGTTCCCAGTGTCTGTATCTCTTTATCCCGAGGTTCACATAATCTTGGATCTGGCCCGTATCCAGAGCAGATGGTTGTCGTGGTCATCGATTAGTCAAGAGCACAAGACTGATTCCCGCAAAGACTCCAGTGACAGACGAGTTCCTGCACTAATCACATTGACTAGTCTGAACACACAGCCCAGTAACCAACTTGGACCTGCACCTTCTACACAGCAGTTGCTTTATGTTCTCAAGCTTTCCGATGTCTTAGGGCTCATTCACATCCAACATGTCTTTGCTTCTAAAAATACTTTGGGCTGGTTTGAAAAATAGTGTGTCTGTAAACAGAAACTTGCAACCAAGACAGGGGCTTCTACAGATTTTGTGTATTTCAAACGTTTATAAATGAAACTAAAGAGACAGTTGTTGTTAATGTTGTTAATTTTTTGGCTGATTCCTAATATGAAATTTGATCGTAAGCTTGGCAAGCAATTTTGGAGAATTTGATGTTCCCTATTCAAACAGAATGCCCGAGCAAACTGCACGAGAGGCGTTTCAAAGATGGCAGCAGAGTGAAATGACTTGCCTTAAAGAGACTTTGATAGCAGCAAACAGTCAAAAACAGTGGCATGACAGACAAGCATATACATTTTGTATATAAAAAAATTTGTCAAATAAAAATTTGAACATATTCATTGACAGACACGATTATAAGTTTCAGCGGTTGTTCTCTGGGAATACCATTCTTTGAAATCCTGTGACTGACCAATCAGAATCAAGTATTCCAGAGAGCAGTGTAATAAGTCTAATTATTAATTAAGGTTAATATTATTATTACATTAATTATTAACAGTATTTTATAACATTATCTGTCATTATCTATGTCTTTGAATGCATCTTTTTAAAATAAAATTATTACAAATGTTTTTCAGTAACTGTTTTCCAGATAAGAATAAGAAATATTTCTTGAGAATTAAATCAGCATATGCGACACAGATTTGTTTATTTGTTTGTTTATTTATTTTTGCTATAGCATTTTACAATAGTACCATTTGCATTGTATTATACTATCAGCCTTGCTGAGCATAAAGAGACTTTCATAAACATTAATTACAGCAAGCTACCGTGCGTGTCGTGATAGGCTACGACACGCTGAACACTAGATAATCTATCCTGTCAAAGCACATGATATAAACTACTACACTGATACCGAAAGCCACTCCTTTCAATCTAGTGTCCTTCATTTCCAAAGGGAGCTATTGAGCTGAACCCAATAGTCCTCTGGCCAACTGTCAGCGTGGCCGATAAGACAACAATAGAGTCAGTCACCGGCGGCATTGTGCAACCCGACCACAACAAAAGAGGACACGGACGGTTCTCACTGCCTATCCATCCAAAAAGATCTACTCAGAGAGTGAAAAGATCCCAGCTTTACTTTCAAGGCCTTAAACCTGTACGGGTGTCAGGGACGCCGACGCTTTGTGTTCACGCCACATGGGTCGTGTCCAAACAAATCGGCCAACAAACCCCATGACTGGCACATCAATCAGAGGGTGAGTGATGTGAGAAGAGTATTTTCTTTTTTCATTTAAGGTAGTGACAGATGCGCTGGTGGTTACATAGGTAATGAGAACCATTTGTTCAGCTCCACTGCAGGGGAAGGATTCATCCCGATTTATTTTTAGGAACAGAAATGGTTCAAGCAGGCCCTTAGGTCTCTTTTGACTGTCTTCTATTCTACCTATATGTCTCCTTCTTTCTCTCGCTTGCCTCTTGAGTGTTATTCTCCTCTTTCTCTTTCTGTCTATCGTACCTGCGGCTTCTTCAGCAAACCGTGCCATTTGTGCTTAAAATTTGTACCGTTTCATTTGAAAAGGTTACTGCCGAGCTCTGGAAATAATTGTTTCCCTCAGGCAGAAAATGTGAGATTTGTAACTGCTATAGATATTACTATTATAGGTATATGTGTGTCGTTTTCAGATTAGCATTCAACTAATCTTGTTCCACTAGTCAATGCTTAACTATAACCTCCAATCCTTACCATAAAAGTCAGTCCAAAAAAATCTGTTTGCTTTTGTCTACAGTATATATAAATGCCTCTCAAATTCAATTGAATTAGTTTTGACCTTTGTTTGGTATTTTTCATCTGATTCACTGGCTGAAATATGTTATTAAATATAAGACTTTTAAAAAATTATTTCCATACTTTTATTTATTTATTATTTCTTAGTTAGTCATGGCATGACAGAGCTGTTCTGATATGGTGATCATAGAGCCATGAGATTCATCTGTTCAGAGAAAGTTTTCAATCTTCAAATTAAATAAAAGTAAAGATACCTTTATGGAAACTGACTGAAGTTAAAAATAAAACTCATAGACTTATACTTAAAATGATAGTTCATCCACAAATGAAAGACGAAGCCATGACGTCAAAGCAAATAAAACTTAGTTTTTCTCCACCGCAAACACTTATTACTCAGACAGAATTAAACAAAATAATATCTAGATATATAGTTAAGGACATGCTGCCATTGTCTCTCACATTACCTCACAACAACATTAAAATAGTGTAGATTAGTGTACAATGTTTTATATTTATTTTATAGTCATTTTTTTTTTAAGTAACTCAATAGTTACTTTCCCTGGTAATTAGTTACTTTTGTAATTATGTAACTCAGTTACTAACTCAGTTACTATTTATGAGAAGTAACTATAACTAATTACTCTTTTAAAGGAATGTGCCCAACACTGATCATGACATGACACATGTCATGAATACAAATGAGATTTTATCCATGCTTACAACAACTGTCATTAAGTGCCATTCACTTAGTTAAATGCAGATGACATTGTTTGAGATGTCTTTGTTATGACAACTGGACATAAGCAAATACCTCATAACATTTGTGTATGTTATCACAGCTTGACATTAAACCAAAACACATAACTTGTCATAAATCTGTCATGTCTGGCCATTATAATTGTCATGAATAATTTTCCATCATCTTTCTTAATTAAATTGTCATTACAATTTCTCATTAAAAGTGTCAATACATTTATGACAGTGTCATTAATATTTAATGACATTTTGATGACAAATTCAATTTGTACAACTGCAGCTGAGATCAAGACAAATATTAATGACAGTGTACTAAAATTCATGACAATTATAATGGCCTCGTGGCGATTATGTTTATGACAGATTTATGACATGTTGTCTTGGTACTGTCATGATAAAGACACTGATGTGTTTGTTTATGTCAAGTTGTCATGACAATGACATCTCAAACAATGTCATCTTTGAATTTGAAATGACACTTAATAACAGTCATCATAAGCATGCATAAAATCTGCATGTCATGTCATGATTATAATGGTTTAACGACCCCTTCAAACACCCCTTCAAGTAAAGTGTTACCACGTTTTTAAGTTTAAAAAAAAGGCAAACACACTTGAATTTTTTGGTGAACATTCCCTTTAACACTAAATTATAATCACGGCCCTATAAACTGTTTTCACAGTATTAAAATTCAAGAGAAATATATAGTCAGACTTCTCAACTGAAAGGAAGCCAAAGCTGTGAACTTTCCCCGCCGACGCTATGAACACTCTTTTAGCACCTGACATAAAACCAGAGAAAACGCCATCATAACATTCAATTCACTTCATATTTTTCACGAAACACCTGATTTTTTCCCCTCTCCTCTCTTTCATTAAGTGCCCCGCACAATCAATAGGCTCTCAATACGATTTCCACTTTTCATATATTTTAAAGTACTCGCTCAGCACACAAAAGAATCAGCATATCTGTATGGTACATGCTGACTATTGAGACCCCAAACGCATGTGCAGAGTCACACATACACACAGTAATGAGTGAGAGGAAGCTGAAAGAGCCCTATTCAGATATGGGGCGTCTGCGGGGAGCTGATCTCATTCTGCGAGGTGTCACGGGGCAGGACCGCTAAGATTACTGCATAATAAATGGAGCTGGAGCAAAGGCAGCTGTTAATTACCAACGTGTCCATTCAATGGGTTTCTCATGTCCCCTCCCGTCATGTCCCTTTTTGTGTCTTTAACCCCTCACCTCCATTTCCTTTCTCCTTCTCGATCATCGAAAGGTTTAGCCGTGAAAGAAAAATGAAAAAGAGCAGAGTCAGTATATTAAATTTGGTTTGACTACAGTAGAGGATGCTTGATGTTTTAGGATACATTTACACAACATTGAGATAGCATTTACTCATTTAGCAGATGCTTTTATCCAATGTGATATACAAATGAGGATAAAAGAAGCACTTCAAATGGCCAGAAAACAGCAATAGATTTTTACATACACACACATACATATTAATACAGATGCACCCAGAGAGGAAAAAGTGTGTTTTCTATGATGATGCGCATGAAAAGATTTTCCTGTACAGTTACATGTACATATGACTCCATTTTCTGTATTGTCCATGCCAGCCCAAAAGTTGGAAAGATAATAAGAGACCACAGGAAAATTTTTAATTTCTGGATTTATTGGGTACTGTATATGATTGAGTAAAATATGTCTTCGGAATTTCAAATTCAAATAGTGTCAATTAAAAAGAATAACATATGTTTGTTTGGATTGACATTCATTCATTCATTTTCTTTTCGGTTTAGTCCCTTTATTAATCTGGGGTCGCCACAGCGGGATGAACCGCCAACTTATCCAGCATATGTTTTACGCAGCGGATGCCCTTCCAGCTGCAACCCATCACTGGGAAAGTTTGGATTGACAATAAGGGTTTATTCCACCAAATATAGATTTTTTTAAAAGCTTTTTTGGAGTAAAAGCATTGGTACGTTTTCTGAAATCAACTTACATATGTCCAAAAGAATTACATATATGCAAAAATTGCACTGCAGATGTCACCAATATTTAACAGATTAAAAACATGGTTTGCTCAAACATATGCCTATAAGCAGTGGCAGAAAGAGTACTGAAAAATCAAACTCAAGTAAAAATACCATTACTTGCCCAAAAATGTAGTGCAAGTAGAGTAAAAGTATCTGTTGTAAATATTACTCAAAGTATGAGAAAAAAGTAGACCTTTTAAAAGTACTCAAGAGTAGTGAGTAGTGAGTATTACACTGTGAAAAGTTGATGCGTTTACATGCAGTTTGCGTAGGATGTAACATTCTGTAGTGCATTTAGTGATCTTCCTATATTCATTCGTTTGTTCCTTCCTTCCTTCTTCGTTCCTTCCTTCCTTCCATTGTTTGTTTGTTTTGTCCTTCATTCGTTCGTTTCTTCCTTCCTTTCTCCCTTTATTCGTTGACTCATTCATTCATTCCTCCCTTCATTCATTCACTCATTTATTCTTTCCTTCGTTCTTTTGTTCCTTCCTTCATTTGGTTCTTTGTTCATTTATTCATTCACTCATTTTTTCCTTCCTTTATTAGTTTGTTCAGTCCTTCCTTGAATCTTTTATTCATTCATTTGGTCCTTCCTTCCTTCATTAGTTCAGTCCTTCCTTCCTTCATTTGGTCCTTCCTTCCATTTAGGGATTGTTTAAGGCTGTTTGACGATTTCAGTCATCATACAGTTGACTCTGGGTCACTGTGTGCAAAGATTTTGGACATTTTCTTGGACATTTTTAATGCTTCCAAAAGGTTTGCTGCATTTATAATGGGCCCATGTCTTGAGGTTGTTCAGATGCGATTTACTTTCTATGTGCAATTTCATTGGACAGGAATCACAGGACTGATTTTTCTACTGTAGCCAATCACCATAGACAAGAAAGAAATAAAGTAGTGACTGCAGGTTGAAGAAAAGTAATGGAGTAAAAGTACCGATACACAAGTCCAAAGACATTTTATACAGTACACAAAATTATTAATTCAGCCTCACATGCCATAGCCATACAGCCTCACAAGTTTATTGGTAATAAATTATATGTTGAGTGAGTCTAAATTAATGTATTCCTTCGTTTAAAACAAGGGAAGACAACTATCAGCTACTATGTCAATTCATCCACTTGAATCCTTACGTTTTCCTCTGGGTGTCAATGGAAAACTCTGGCATCTGTCTTAATGTCTGCTGTGGTAATTTACCTGCTGTTATGAACTACATCAGCCTCCATCTGCCTGCAGTCACAAGGTGAAAATAGAAAAGCCTTGCTGAGCTCACAGGGGGAAGACCGATGTGGTGTGTTATTAACACCTGCCCACGACATACACATGAGACACAACAATAGAGAGCACAAAAAAGAACAAGGGAGTGCATTTAACACAAGTGTTTGCTTCATATTTCAGATTTATTGAGTGATCCGAACAAACCTCTAACCTTGTTAGAGCAACTCAGGAACTTGGCACATTACTCATCCCAGAACATTTGCGTCACAGACATGAATAACTCTTCAGATCAACTTTTTTTGGGTTGAAGAATATGTCCTCTTGATTCAAATGGAATTTTGAAATGGATGTTTCAAAAGGCTTTACACTAAATTGTGTTTGCTGTTTGTTCAAACTACTTATTTAAATTGAACTGAAACAACACAATTATTGATTTAGTTTTTGCGACAACTTAATTGTTTTATGTTCATTCATTCATTCATTCATTCATTTATTCATTTTCTTTTCAGCTTAGTCCCTTTATTAATCTGGGGTCGCCACAGCGGAATGAACCGCCAACTTATCCAGCATATGTTTTATGCAGCGGATGCCCTTCCAGCTGCAACCCATCACTGGGAAACACCCATACACTCTCATTCACACTCATAAACTACGGACAATTTAGCTTACCCAATTCACCTATAGCGCATGTCATTGGACTTGTGGGGGAAACCGGAGCACCCGGAGGAAACCTACGTGAACACGGGGAGAACATGCAAACTCCACACAGAAATGCCAACTGATCCAGCCGAGACTTAAACCAGTGACCTTCTTGCTGTGAGGTGACAGCGCTACCCACTGTGCCACGGCGCCGCCCTGTTTTATGCTCAATCCACTTAAATTCGTAAAAATGAATAAGTTAAATTAATTCCTTCATGTTGTCCCAAAACACATAGATTGTGTGGAACCCAAGATTTTTTACAGTGTGTACATTGTAAAAAAATAATAGTTTGAGTGATGTTAAATTCTCTGTGATTATTGTTGGTTCAATAGTTGTGCACTTGATCAATACAGGCTTATTGGAAAATACGAGCCCAGGATGACATACAGTACGTTGCTCTGGCGAGGTGAAGATCATTTCAATCAGTAAGTCACTGACTAGAGACTCACTCTAACTGGATCACTTGTATTTTTCAACATAGGCTCATTCTGAAAACGTAGCCCTATATACATTTCTGGAGATCACGAATTATGTAGCCGGAGGTACGTATAGCTGCATTTCATCTTTAAAACGAACGCTATGTGGCGGTTTGACGCCGTTCCTTTTCGCACTACCAGCTGACCGCTTACATCCATGTGGACGGCTCTTCCTCTGTTACCAGTTTGCACAGTGGCTCACTGCGTACGTCGGCAGACTTGTGACGTGGAGCGGAGTTGACCGTGATAACGAGGTTTGAGTCTGGCAAAGAACGGTTCCAGAAAGCAGGTAAGACAAAAACAAAAGCCAAAAAATATAATAAACAAGTAAATAATAGGATGAGAATGTGGTAAAATCTCAAAATGTGGTAAAAATTTCGCGAGGGCTTTTCTTTTCTGGATTGCATTTGAAAACACTATCGGTTGGGTTTAGGGAAGGAGAAGGGTGGATCAGTCAGTCAGTCAGTCGACAGCGGCCTCTGGTGGATTTACACAAGAAGAGCAGGTGTGAATGGCACTCGCGAGACAAATTTGAGATCTGAAAAAGCATACACAGCGGCCTCTGGTGGATATACGAAGAAAAAAACTGCAAAAAAAAACGTACCACCTGGGATGTATTTGGCACTCTCCAGAAATGTATATAGGGGTACATTTTCAGAATGAGCTTGGGTTGATATTTTTACTCAGCTTCATTTAGGAAATATTGTGGAGTAAACAGTACAATATTTTGTTTCGGAATATAGTGAAGTAAAAGTAAAACTCTGATAAAGTACAGATACTTAAAATATGTGTTTAGTACAGCAGTGAATTAAAAATACTTAGTTACTGTATACCACTGCATACACATCCATTCAAAACAGACTTTTGCTCAGTTTTTATAGCTGACAAGTGCTTATTTGAGTGAATTAAAAGTTACCATTTTAAAAGAATTAAAAGTGTTAGGCTTGTGGTGTTTGGTGCTTATGTTTGATTTGCATTTTATTCTATTATCTGGAAAACTGAATTGATGCAGGACTCATAGGCTATTTTAGGTATTCTGAAATTTACAATGTACATTTTATGGGGCACTTCACCAGATTTAAAGCCTGCTGTCCATGATATTGGATATTTGTCATCCAATAAAATGGCAGTAAGGCTCTGCCTGTTGTAATTTGAAAAATATCCATTGGCAGCACTTTGCTCCAAACACAGAAGTAAGCAACATTTTCAATGGTCTCAATATGTTTGCCAATAGTTCACTGGTTGTATAGAAAAAAAGGATTGCATTTACTAATTAAAGTTAAAAATAGATTGTAGAATTGCAGAATTTGTTCATTTGTAATGGTTTAGACATTAACTATGATATGTGACTAAGTTATAATAATGTGCATAAAAAAAACAAAAACCTGAAATTTTACTATAATTAAACTTGAAAAGAAGTAGTAGAAGTAAAGATCAACTGTTTGTATTATTTTATTTTTAATTGAATGTAGGTATATTGTTTTAGTTTTGGTATATTCATTTGGTATAATGAATGGTTTTGACTTGATGTTCATTGAAATCAACAAAATAAATCTATTGAAATATATTGATGTTTTATTTTATTTTTTTATTTTGGCCTCCTTTGAGAAAAGGTAAAACGTACTTCTACATGTTTCTGATACTTGGAACATAATTCAGGTCTGAAGGGGTTAAATCTACTTATTTCTATAACAAAAGTAAGGGAAAAAAAAAACTGAATGACACCCCTGACTCAGATATCCTTAACTTGAGTGCATATGATTTTAGCCTCAAGGTTGTCTGAGACACATTTTAGCAAATCCTAAAAAAAAAAATTCTCTGTTCCTAGGTCAAAGTCTGTAGTCTTTGATCACTAGTTTGACATACAGTTTTACACAGACAGTTGATTAATGACCGCTGCTTTCAGTCTTCACCTGCGATAACATTCTGTCAGCATCAAAAGTTTTGAGGTATAGTTCTGGAGCTTGACTTCACTTTCAATGCCCATCAAGACAATAATCACATGGTCACACTTTATGTTAAGGTATCATTCTCACTATTAATAAACGAATAATTAATATTTTTTGCTCAATAGACTTATAATTTGCTGCTTATTAACAGTTAGTAAGGTAGTACAGCATTGGAAAGGATTTAGAATAAGATTACACTTTATAAGTACTAATAAACAGCCAATATCTTAATGATAGTCAAGTAATAAGCTAGTTAATGGTGGAAATTGGTCGGAACACTTTAAAAAAAAAAATGCTTATTTTACAACTCCCCTAGAGATTAACAGTTGAGTTTTACCATTTTTTAATCCTTTCAGCCGATCTTTGGGTCTGACTGGTGCACTGATGCACCTGGCTGCGGAGGAAGAAAATACAGGTACTTCACTGGCCTGCCTGAAGTCCTGACCTGTCTCCAATAGAGAATGTGGGGTGTATTTTATGTTTCTTTATTGTGGATTTGATGCTTCTGTAAGTGCTTTGAATCTGAGAAAAGCACATTATAAATAAAATGCATTATTATTATTATTATTATTATTATTATTTTGAAGTGCAAAATGCGACAACGAAGACCCTGAACCGTTACCCACCTTAAGACAGGTTAGCAAGAAGAATGGGACAAAATTACACCTGAAACACTTCATCACTTGCTGTCTTCAGTCCCTAAATGTCTTTTAAGTATTGTGAAAAGCAATGGCAACATTACAATGTGGTAAATGATTTACTGTTCCAACTTTTTTTGAAATGTGTTGCAAGAACCAAAATTGGAATACATGTTTATTTTGAAAAACAAAAATCATGAGGAACACATTAAATAATGTTTGTTGTATTGTCTGCAATGAAGTACAAGTCCAAATAAATTTAGAAATCACTACTTTCTTTTTTTATTTGCGTTTTCCATACTGTCCCAACTTTTTTGATTTGGGTTTGTATTTTCCGGTCAAAGTAATTCGGTATTATTACCTACTGGAAATGCCGCTGCAATCATGCCACCAAAATCCACCACACATTAATTTTGGTTTGGCTTCATCTTCTGAGGTCCAAGTAATTTATTATATAATAAAAAAAGACCCACTGTTGCTTCTCCTACCACAGCAAATTCCATTTTTCTTTTTGATAATTGGTGGTTTATCAAGAAGTGATGATTTTGTTTTCTTTGACTCATTGGATTGAAACAGTGCTTTATTCGTGAATGTTTCATGCAATATTTTAATTTTGTGCATAAATCCAATTTGCATCTTTGGCTATAAACATACAGCAGATATTGACTGCAGTGAATTTGATGAATCATAAAGTCTATACGTGCATAAACTTCCTCCGTTTACATCCTTCCAATGATGACAAAGCAATACTTGTCTCGCCGTTACTCTTTCACTCAATATCAGAGGGCCATTTGACTCCTTGTAGGGAAAAATTCTTGTTAGGACATTTGGTATAAGTATACACTTGCATCCATCACTACCTGAAAGCTCTTTCAAATGCTGTGGTCTACTAAAAGCCTCAAATGCAACAGGACTAATGCAATGAGCATCTTCCTATTCAGTTCTGCTCTTCTTATCTCTATAAAAGCAGTGAAGTCTTCACTTATCTTGTTGCCTTTCAACTCAAAATGGCAAATGAAAGTCACACGATAAGACACCATTTCAATGTTGTGTGTTTGGAGCAGTCTTGTGGTAGGAGTAGTAACAGGTATCGCCAATAGCTCTTGGAGTTCCATTTGATGCCAGCAATGTATCATGTTGCCCCCAAGAGGTTCCTTTTAAAATATTTAGGTGTGTGTCCAGTCTGGTGAATCCTCCTGAAAACACTCTCTTATACTCTGTTAAAAAATTAAATAGAGGTTCTTTGTTGGCATCAGCAGTTTCATAAAGAACCATTAGCATCCATAGAACCTTTACATTACACAGAAGGTTCTCAACCGGACAAACGAGGCTCTTTAGATTATTAAAATGCACTAATGTTTTTATACTGTTGTTCTATCCCCCTACCCTAACCGCCAACCTCACAGGAAATAATCTGCACTTTTACATTTTCAAAATACTTAATTCTGTGTGATTTATGAGCTGTTCACTAAGGGGACCAAAAAAATGTCCCCACGAGGTCAAAATTTACTGGTATTCCTGTACTTTTGGGGACATGTCCCCACGATGCAAGGAGTACAAGGTACACACAGACACTCTAGTACAGCTACTTTATATTTTAGTGCTGTTTTATATTAATCTAACAATATTTTCTATGCACTTAACCAAAAACGTACCTCTAAACCTAATCTTAACAAAAACCTATTTGCACCTATTTCAGATAAACGTCATTTAGCATTTGTAATAACCCATGTCCCTTGTGGGGACCATAGATTGTTCACGCACACATAGTTACAAATGAATGAAAGGCGCTTTCAAGAAAATGGAGGAAAAATACCATTAAACTGCATCCGAATGGAGTTCTAAGGAAAAGTTTGGGAAGGTTCAGACATTTTCATCCCACAAATCGCAAATCAAAATAATTTTTAGTTTACAGTTGTGTAACTCCACATTAATCTACATAATTAGCTCCAGAGGGGAAACTTGAGCTGAGTTTCACACTCAAATCCCTCATTTCAGACAGCAAGCCAAACCGGTTTACCTTTATTGCTTTTGTAGATGTAGATGATATATGAGCATTTAAAATGTATGTAAATGAAGACATCTGTTCTCTGTTCCAGGCATTTATGCCCCAAAACAACTTGTGATCCATTCTTCAATGGACTGTGCGCATATTTGATATATACTGTAGTCATGCAGCATATGGAAAGCAGTTGGTTCGACGAAACAAGAGCCAATGTAGATTTGCTCATGAGCCCATGATTGCCAAACTACGGCTGGGACCAAGGTAAATCTTATTTAGACACACAACCTGGTCGGACACTGTGGCAGATGTCTCCTTTAGCCTACACAACTTAAAGATGTTTTTTGTGTGTACAGAAGCCCACAGAGCAAACCATATATAGAATAGCATATTACAAAGTTAATAATATATAATAATAATAATAATAATAATAATAATAATATATATATAGGGCGTCACGGTGGCGCAGTGGGTAGCACGTTCGCCTCACAGCAAGAAGGTCGCTGGTTCGAGCCTCGGCTGGGTCAGTTGGCGTTTCTGTGTGGAGTTTGCATGTTCTCCCCGTGTTCGCGTGGGTTTCCTCCGGGTGCTCCGGTTTCCCCCACAAGTCCAAAAAAACATGTGGTATAGGTGAATTGGGTAAGCTAAATTGTCCGTAGTGTATGTGTGTGAATGAGTGTGTGTGGATGTTTCCCAGTAATGGGTTGCAGCTGGAAGGGCATCCGCTGCGTAAAACATATGCTGGATAAGTTGGCGGTTCATTCCGCTGTGGCGACCCCGGATTAATAAAGGGACTAAGCCGAAAAGAAAATGAATGAATGAATGATATATATATATATATAGATAGAGAGAGAGAGAGAGAGAGAGAGAGAGAGAGAGAGAGAGAGCAGTGTTTCTCAACCACATTCCTGGAGGACCACCAACTCTGCACATTTTCCATGTCTCCTTAACCAAACACACCTGCTTCAGATCAACAGCTCATTACCTGTAATGGGTGTAACAGACAAAGGAGACATCCAAAACATGCAGTGTTGGTGGGCGTCCAGGTACGTGGTTGAGAAACATTGATGTAATGTAATTTTTTAGTTAATCTTGATTCACAGACACACATACTTCCTATAGACCTAATGATTTTCATACTGTATATTAATTATATCCTTACCCCTAAACCCAAAGCTCAAGGGAAACAATCTGCATTGCAGTTCAGTGTGAACGACAATCTGCAAAACAAAGAAAACAGATTTGTAATCCAGTTGACTGTGAAAACCTTTTTACAATCCATCAAGAAAATGTATTGACTGAAAGAAGAAGACATGGTAAGAGTACTGTAAGTGTCAGGGCTGGTTTCTACAGCAAAATAAACTTAAAGGAAGATCATAGTTCAGCATTGTTATTTATTAAACCAAAATTCAAGAAAAAAGTGAAGATAGGGAATGAAATTTAGGCAGGATATTTATAGTGGTTCGTAATGATCTGATAGGTTAGCTAATGATTAGCGATAGGTATCAGCTGTAGTCGTTCATATCACGTGCTCCTCTCGAAATTAGTTTGTGAAACTAAACACTCAAGTGAATTCAAGTGAACTCGTTTATTGGGTCTGACAGACTGTACTACACTGTAAATACACATTACTCTATGTATAGTTTTACTGTAATCAAACAACAGTTAACTTAATAAAACGGACATACATATTTAAAGTTTATACATGTAGTGCAAATAAAAAACACTTTATTAAATGCATAATACAGTCAGATACAAATAGAATATGATGGTATCAGTGATATGCAAATTTACACATGACGTCATCTCCAAAATCATGACAAACAACAAGGGAACACAAACCAAAGCAAAACAAGAAAAAAACACATATGAAGCAGCGTGTTAAGTCTTTCACACATAAGTAGAGCATATCTTTTCCTTTATGTAAGTAGATTAGACACTTCACACTGCATGCTGAAATGTCATTGCAGCACATAGCAGAAGGAGAGCAGAAATGGTAATTCTGCAATCATTTGGACACTGAGAATATTTTTGCTATGCTGTTAATGCTGAATTAAAGCTGCATTTCAGTTGGTAGAAATCATGCTGGGTTTTCATCCTAACCTTGATAACCTTATTTGTACAGTTACAAGACAAAATTATTCAGCATTTCAACCTCGGTTAAAACTCAGCACCTTTGTAGAACATGACACAAAACCTGAAGGAAACCACAAAGAACCTTGGTTAAGAGGCATTACCTGTCTATTTTTGGTTCCAACTGGGGACTATAGTGAAGAAAGTCACCGTGATGCCCCTGAAGACAACATCATGATATCGTTAACTAGGAATCCATCTTAATTAGAGTTTTCTTTTACCACAAACAACAGCAGCCATTGTAAATAAAGTTCAGGCTGAGCTGATTGCGACCTGAGCTCAGGGTTCCTGTGGGCTGAATTTGGGCTCTCAGTGGCTCTAAGGGAATGAGAACTGACTGGGGCCCAATTGTGATTTATGTCAGCCAGAGTTTGTGGAGCAGCGGGTTGCCAAGAGAAGATGAATACGAGACCCAACTGCAGGAGACAATCTGATTACACAACACGGTGGCCTTTCATCTTCATTTCACCGCACCAAGACCCAGTGCCACAGCGATGAGGGGAAGCCCCTGCAGTTGCCCCCTCCCCCCATCAGCCTAAATAAAAAAAGCAAACAAACAGAAACAAAAACAACAAGGCTGAGGTTATGAGGATAGCTCAAGAGAAGTAACGGAAATGTTCTAGCAAGTTGTGGTTCTGACATCCCGGAAATTATATCAGACATTCTTTTGTGCAATCACAGTGCTTGGGGGAATCTTTCTGAAAATAAAAAGGATGGTTTGCTGATCTCAGTGTAGCAAAGATTTCAGTTTTGTGTTTAGTTTGTGTAGATGGGTACTCATAGTCTCCTGAGTCTTTAAAAAGCTTCAAAATACACCATGCATTTTTTTCTAAATTGCCTTTACAGAGTCAACATATGAAACCAAACTAAGACGCTAATTTTATGAACTTAGGAAAAATGGATCTGACAGCTTTGTGCCATTTTAGTGTATTCCCTACAAATTTGTGACACATATTATTTTTTTTATGAAATAGGGATTTAATTAAAATTTTTACATTTTTACGTGAAAAAAATTGGCCATTGATTCAATAAAAACTGTATTTGTTTGTGAATTTGATGGGATTGTGTTGCCAACCTCTTTGTTCTAGTGTCCAGCAAAGCATTTTTAATGATAGCTGAACTTAAAAAAAAGCCAGCAGAGTAATTAAGTACTAATTTTGTGTTAGCTATCTATCTATCTATCTATCTATCTATCTATCTATCTATCTATCTA
>CAIGQV010000817.1:313977-360363 GCA_903798115.1 Danio jaintianensis | reverse complement strand
CTATCTATCTATCTATCTATCTATCTATCTATCTATCTATCTATCTATCTATCTATCTTTTTAAAGTGACCTTTTATTGATATCTGCATCTATGAGTGATGTGTGACCAAGTATGTCGACCCAAATGTAGAATTTATGCTCAGCATTTAACCCACACTCAGTAGTAAACACAGACACACACACGCACACGCACACACACACACACACACACGCACACACACGCGCACACACACACACACACGACCATACACCCAGATCAGTGGTACCCGGGATACGCACACAATCTCTTGAGACTTGAACCTGTAAGGTTTGAGTCATAAGCTGAACTTTCTAACCATTAGGCAACGACTGCCCAGTGAAACTCGAAATAGTAAATTAAATGCGTTATTTCACTACTGTACCTGCATTTTGTCCCTGTCTCCTGTTTTGCCTTAGTTACTGATTGCTTAAAGTCTGCCTGAAATAAAAATGTACGCTGTTTACTTTGCTAGCTCGTATTGTTATTCTTTGGTTGAATAATTAATCTGTGCAAGTTAATCCGTTGAAAAAAATGTGTTTGTTCTTTGATGAAAATCTGCTCATTTGTAACCGCGTTTTGAGTGTCAGTCCTTCTGTTGACATTAACCTGAGGGTTTCTATAGCAAATGCATATTAATACCCTCTCTTACCGTTAAGTTTTTTCTATGAAGGAATGATGCGCAAAAGAAAGCCCCTCCTCAGTATTACAGTTGGAAGTACATCAACATACTGAACTAAAAATCGAAGCAACTTTCAGTTCACGCAGACTTTAAATAATTAGTCCCACGTTTTTTCTACACCCTGTTTGTGTTAGTTGTTTGTCTGTTGCCATTGTTATTAGTAAAGACTAGAGAAACTACAACCTTCTCTTTCTGGAGTATGCCAAACAGAAGCCCATCACAATGCCTTATCCAGATGCCCAGTTCATCCTAGAAACCAATTAACCTGACTTCCTGTATGAAATCCCCACCTGTTTGCAAATCTCCAAAGCCCTTCCTTCTCTGTCAGTCCCGCCTGGCTTGTTAGATTACCCACATTCATCCAAAGCACTAGATATTCCTCCTTCTACAGTGACATTCATCTCCAAGAGTCCATCATTAATGATCCCATTCTGCCTCCCACTTCATGCCAAACATCCTGTGTCCACTGGTTGGCACTGGCAGCCTCTCTTCTCACCCTGTAGCGTCACTTAGTAGTGTGCACATGCCTCTGGTCTACCAGCCCCAACTCTGCCTTGGTGTAAAGATCCCCAAGATCCACCTCAGTCTCCCAAGCCCTGTAACCCAATTCTGCCTCTAACATTCTGCTCCTCTTTGGCTCCATGCTTCCTTTGCTTCATATAATTCAATCTATCCTCTCTTCTCACTCAGTAGCGTTAGTACTGTGGATCTGCCTCTGGTCTCCTGGCTATCAGCTCTGCCTTGGTGTAAATATCCCCGAGATACACCTGAGGCTTCCAAGCCCTGTACCCCAATTCTGCCTCTGACCCTTCTGCTCCTCTTTGGCTCCATATGGTTCCATCAATCTTCTGACTCCCCGGGCTCCCCTGTTCATCCATCTCCACCTTAGTCAGTTGTCAGTGTGCTTCCATCACTGTCTTAGGGCACACCAAGCTGATGGTTGACAATTGGGCAACTTCGAGCCGTTGGTCAGTGTTGGTCCTACAAGATGGTTTAGTGTTTCCACAAGTCACCTCTCATCAGATTAACATCAGATAAAGTTGGCATGATTCAACATGTTGGATAGGTGTTATCTATTGGCTAAAGAGAGCGAAATGATTGGTTATTCAGCAATGAATGAGAGCACAAGAAAAAAACTGAAGTTACCTAACCAAGTAAACAATAAGAAGGTAAGTAAGCAGTAAAGAAGGAACCCAAAGAAACTGTAATTGTGCAACATTTCTCAAATTGGTTTTCATCTGTGCTAGTTGTTTGGCATCGGCATTCCAAAAAGCTCCAATGAGTGGAAGATTAAAGCATTTCTGGGAGTTAGAATGTGTTAACTAAACCATGTTTCTAGTAAAAAATAGCCATATATAATCAGAGTCAGGGTCTTCCTTGTCTATACACTCTGCTGATAATGTCATTGTGTCTTTCACTTGGAGTTAAACTGACCAATAGATACTCTTTCAGAAACCCCATGAAATTTTCCTCAACTTATCAGCATGACTCAGAGGACAGCATTTTTCATGGCACGCACATGGCACTGCAGGTGCATTAACAGGTTATTGACTCAACCTTGAGCACCGCACTGAAAGATGTGATTGCCTCGACTCCCTCCCCACAGATCAAAACGCTCTACCGTTTGAAGCTGAGTAGACCACCGAGACCATGAGTCAGAAAGAAGACCCCCGCATCAAACATAAATCATTTAGGTGAACGGTCTAACCAGCAGTGACACAATCTAACAGGCTAGAGCTAAAAGGATTTTGAAAATGCTGATGGCTAATCTAGAAGATCCTTGAACTATCTGCAGGTTGCTAACCTACTAGAAGACAACGCGAGACAGGGCACAATTGTTCTCTGGGTTGTAGTGTGCATACTGTCACCAGCTGATAGGAACGTTATTGGAGGGTTAAGAGGTGTATGGAGGGAGAAAAAGTCTTTTTACCTCCTTTACCTCCTCTTTTCACCTCCTTTTTTTGTCGGTGAAGTAAGAAAGTTTACCAGCTATAAATATTTCTAAACTTTCTATTTTGCATTTCTGTTGTGTTACCCCCTGATGACTTATTATGAGTTAGTTTAACGTCAAATTTACGCACATTTTGAAAGCTTCAAAATAAAAGCCATTATCCAACACCATTATACAACATGGAAGAGCGAGGATACAATTTAAAACTACTACAACTGTGTTCGTCTGACAGAAAAAAAGTCACAGAGGATGGCTTGAGGGTGAGTAGATTATGGGGTAATATTTATTTTTGAGTGAACCATTCCTTTGTATGGTTTGTACAGTCGTGGCCAAAAGTTTTGAGAATTACCTAAATATTGGAAATTGGAAAAGATGCTGCTTAAGTTTTTATAATAGCAATTTGCATATACTCCAGAATATTATGAAGAGTGATCAGATAAATTGCATAGTCCTTCTTTGCCATGAAAATTATCTTAATCCTGAAAAAAAACTCATTTCATTGCTGTCATTAAAGGACCTGCTGAGATCATTTCAGTAATCGTCTTGTTAACTCAGGTGAGAATGTTGACGAGCACAAGGCTGGAGATCATTATGTCAGGCTGATTGGGGTTGAATGGCAGACTTGACATGTTAAAAGGAGGGTGATGCTTGACATCATTGTTCTTCCATTGTTAACCATGGTGACCTGCAAAGAAACGCATGCAGCCATCATTGCGTTGCATAAAAATGGCTTCACAGGCAAGGATATTGTGATATTGCACCTAAATCAACAATTTGTAGGATCATCAAGAACCTCAAGGAAAGAGGTTCAATTCTTTTTAAGAAGGGTTCAGGGCATCCAAGAAAGTCCAGCAAGCGCCAGGATCGTCTCCTAAAGAGGATTCAGCTGCGGGATCGGAGTGCCACCAGTGCAGAGCTTGCTCAGGAATGGCAGCAGGCAGGTGTGAGCGCATCTGCACGCACAGTGAGGCGAAGACTTTTGGAAGATGGCCTGGTGTTAAGAAGGGCAGCAAAGAAGCCACTTCTCTTAAAAAAAAACATCAGGGACAGATTGATCTTCTGCAAAAATATGGGGAATGGACTGCTAAGGACTGGCTCAAAGTCATATTCTCCGATAAAGCCCCTTTTCGATTGTTTGGGGCATCTGGAAAAAAGCTTGTCCGGAGAAGAAAAGGTAAGCGCTACCATCAGTCCTGTGACATGCCAACAGTAAAGCATTCTGAGACCATTCATGTCTGGGGTTGCTTCTCATCCAAGGGAGTGGGCTCACTCACAATTTTGCCCAAAAACACAGCCATGAATAAAGAATGGTACCAAAACACCCTCCAACAGCAACTTCTTCCAACAATCCATCAACAGTTTGGTGAAGAACAATGCATTTTCCAGCACAATGGAGCACTGTGACATAAGGCAAAAGTGATATCTAAGTGGGTCGGGGACCAAAATGTTGAAATTTTGGGTCCATGGCCTGGAAACTCCCCAGATCTTAATCCCATTGAGAACTTGTGGTCACTCCTCAAGAGGCGGGTGGACAAACAAAAACCCACTAATTCTGACAAACTCCAAGAAGTGATTATGAAAGAATGGGTTGCTATCAGTCAGGTTTGGCCCAGAAGTTAATTGAGAGCATGCCCGGTCGAATTGCAGAGGTCCTGAAAAAGAAGGGCCTACACTGCAAATACTGATTCTTTGCATAAATCTCATGTAATTGTCGATAAAAGCCTTTGAAATGTATGAAGTGCTTGTAATTATATTTCAGTACATCACAGAAACAACTGAAACAAAGATCTAAAAGCAGTTTAACAGCAAAACTTTGTGAAAAGTAATATTTGTGTCTTTCTCAAAACTTTTGGCCACGACTGTATATATCATATTGTTAATTTTTTTGTTTACAGTGTTAACTTATACTTTACATATTGTACTTTAAAGCATGGTTTGAAAAATTAACATGAGCCTAAATTAACAAATACTATACAAGTATTGTTTATGTGTTAATTGGTTGAATTTGAAAACCATATTTTAAATTGTTATTAAGTCGTTACCAAGTTGATCTCAAGTTGAAAAACAGATCGCTTCATCAACACTGATCAGCAGTGTTGGGTAAGTTACTTTAAAAAAGTAATAGATGACAAATTACTGATTACTACTGAAAAATTGTAATCGGATTACTAATTACTTTACTTTGAAGTTACTTTTAAAACATATCAAATTTACCTATAAAAGTACAAAATAAACTGCAGTTCTTTCAGTAATTTAATATTCACTGAAAAACATTACAATGGGTTGATCACAGCAGCTTGACATATTCAAAAGAACTTAAAGAGTTCGCCCAAAACTTAATCGTTCACTTGTTCCAAACCCGTTTGTCTTTTTTTTTTAACACAACAGACATTTAGAAGAAAACTGAATACCTGTAACCATTGACATCCATAGTATGAAAAAGCACTGCAGTGTTTGGGTGTTCTGTGTTTGTCTGAGGTCATTAGTCTACTGAAATGTGTCGAAAGTATGAACCTGATCGGTCAGTTCTTGTCACGTGACTCGTGGTTTTCAACTGGGTGCACCTGGGAAATGCGAGCGCGCTCAATATGCGCTCCCAATATGCGCGCGCAAAAGACACGATATGTGAACGGCCCCGTAAGCAGCTACACTAATCTTCACATTCAGAATATACCTTCACTCCTGATCCTGCGCAAAAAAATTTCAATTTAGCCTATTTAGGCTGAGTTGGGACGCCGTGTTTCTGGGAGTTGGTGTCCTCCTTGTTGACAAGTATTGTCATAGAATGCTTTCTGTTCAAGTGCTTGAACAAGTTGCGGGTCGAGTTAAAAGCAGTCGAAAGTTCTTTAGAGACTGGACATAGACTGCATTTCACAGCAATATTTTTGTTTTTACACTTAATGAAATCAAAGTAATGTCTGTATTTCCACTTGAAGAAGCAGCCACTCTCGTCAGCAACTATTTCAGCTCGCGTTCTCCAGCAGTTTTAAAGTGCATGTTTATTAACTGACGTTGCAGCGGAAAATGTGATTTAAAAGAAGCATTTTTTTCTAAAAACTATATTTGTAACGTAAGTAACACACGTTACAATTTTTTTTTTTTTTTTAATTACACAAATTTAAAATGTAATTCGTTACATTACTGTGTTCCCCAAAAATGTAATTAGAATACAGAAACGTGTTACTGTGGAATGAGTTACACCCAACTCTGCTGATCAGAGTGCTGTTCTTACAATTCAAAGGTTTCAGCTCCTAGTAAAGTGACCTACCAACTACTAACTAGACAGTAGCTATAAGCTGGAGCAAAAAACGATTTTGTATTGCAATGAATTGGGTCATGTTTTATATACTGTGTGCTTTTAAAAGCACCCTTTGTGGGAAGATAAACTTCAAATGACTTTATTTTGCAGGTGGTTACTCCTCCTAAGTCTGAGACCAATGCACCACATCTAAAAAGATAGGAACTATGACCAGTGTTGCAGATGGATGCCATAACACCTGCTCGGCAAGCAGGCCCTTGAGAGATTGACTTACATACTGTACTGGACACTAGCCAGTGTGTCATGTCTTGTTTCTGCTCCGCTGGAGAACCGTAATGCCAGTTGCGGCAGCTTCATAAGTGTACCTTTGACACTTCATTGACTCCGGCTGCAGTGTGATGCTGACTGTGAGATTGAACCTGTTTGCAGTCAAAAATCCCACAACTACAATAAAGGACAAGGTCAATAAGTTTGTCAAGGTCCCAAAAGCGGTTTTCAGCATCATTTACTGTACAATTTTATGACGTCTATACCTGTACAAAATAAACATTGACCCTGCACGGTTTTTCCTCCACAGTTTGAATTTGACAACCCGATAAAGGTTTTTTTTAAATGTAGCACCGTGTTTCTCTAATATAACGTTTGTATATATATATATATTTATATATATATTTATATATATATATATATATTTATTTATTTATTTACAGGTTGTTACTTGAAATTACTTATAAAATGAAGTTCATTCAACTGAAAGAAACACTTAACTTTTTTGTAAATAGGCTCAACAAGCAGTTGAGTTTTACAGTTTTTAAATCCATTCAGCAGATCTCGACTTTTAGCTTAGCTTTGCATAAATCATTGAATCAGATTAGATCATTAGCATCTCACTCAAAAATGTCAAATTTTCTATTTAAAGCTTGACTCTTCTGTAGTTACAGATGTTTAGCCATAATAATCTAACAAATTGCCCAATTAAATGAATATTAAACAATAAATTAAACAATATTTTAATGCAAGAATTATCAAGAGTTAGCAAGAATTACTCTCAGAACAATTGGAAGTTAGAGAACAAGCACATTAGACTGCTAGGTTGTGCTGACACAAACAATTATTTTTATTAATAAAAGCTGCCAGGTAAGTCACTTTTTGGTAGAGGTGTGAACCTACACTGGTCTCACGGTTCGGTTCGGTTACGATTATCATGCCATTGATTCGGTTCAATTCGATATCTCGGTGCATCACGGTGCATTGATGATGCTTTCCATACATAATTTTATATTTTACTTCACAGCACAAGAATTCTTGTATTAAAATGTATAATTTTAAAATACACTTTATATGTATTTGTAATACAATATTG
This sequence comes from Danio jaintianensis, assembly GCA_903798115.1. NCBI lineage: Eukaryota > Metazoa > Chordata > Actinopteri > Cypriniformes > Danionidae > Danio > Danio jaintianensis. Next base: position 353,092 of record CAIGQV010000817.1, on the reverse strand, counting down.
TCCTAGTACGTAATAATCGGTTAGGATCTATTACTGAACCGATACCGAATTGTCTGCATCTGCATTGTGGTGCATCGAAAAAACACCCCTACTTTGGGGTCCCCAACACATTTCCATTTGCGGTACTTGCCGCATATTTCTGCATTTGCATGTGTTGTGAGAATTTATATGAGCATATTGTCAAATTAACAATGTTTTTTCAATTTGTAAAGAATTTTGTAACTACATCCCAACTTACAGTCATTAGAGTGCTAGCGAGGCTGAGGAAATGTAGCTATTTTGTGTTAAAGTGTTAAAATTCAACATGATTTCATTAATTCTTATGAAAACGTACAATTTATTAAAATTGTTTGCCCCCAAACCCTACCCCTAACCTTACCCCTCATTGGGGGTTGATCAAATCGTACTAAAATATACCCAATCCTAATATTACCCCTAAGCCTTTCCCCTTACCCCTACCCCTTGTTTTGTGCGCTCACGTTAAGGGGTTCTAATGGCTGGGAATTTCCTTTTTACAATGTCTGTTGTTTACTTGTGTTTACATAGATGAATATGGCCACAGTATAAATACACTGTACAGTTACGAGCTTGATATGGTTGACTTTGGTGATTTCCTGAAGATAAATACAAAAACAAATGTAACTGAAAATTTTTTTTAGCAGTTGCCATCATCGATTTTATATGAAATAAGAGCTTGCAACGACATACAGTGACATGTGTGGGTGCTGTCCCATTTCTTAGGGGTAAATTTAAGGGGGAAAGGGTAGGGGTAAAAAATAGAATTGGGATTGGGCCCAAATGAGATCGTACAAATGAAAACAAATTAGCCACTAAATCAAAAAGTTACAAATTGCCATAAGATTGTGTTGGTACAAGCAGACTGACTGCTTACTATTTAAACACTTTATTTTGATAAACCCCCAATAGACATTTTAACTTTAATTTTACTGTCTATAGTTTGTAACTACATGTCAGATAATTTTACCTTTAATAACCATGACCCGTCTGCTAATACTTCACTAGTACTCCAATGTGAGTTAGCTGACATCTTACAGATAAACCAGTATCTTGGACCATCCATGTAAATTGTAACCCATCATTTTATTCAGCCCTGGACACTCAGAAAGCCCTGCACTTCTTAAAATGGCTAAGTGAGCCTTACTTGTTAATATTCCACATATATATGGCACTGTACTTGTGCTTTTGATATATTCAAAGTAACTGTAAAGTTTTCCTTGACCGCTTTAAGGAGTTTTTAAAAGGGAATTGTGCACATTATAAGGTCAAACTTGTCAAACCTGCCCTTATGCTGCTAAATGACTCAGCCAAGAACAGCCTACTCCCTCCTGAATTATCATCTGGATGGCAAAGATCTCTCCAACTGTGCCCAACATCATTAGGGATTCTCTAGGTTTCTCTGCAGGCAGCATATCCATCATTAAGATTAATGTCTTTCCACATTTCAGATTCTTACATTCATGCCAGGCCTCTGTCCAGCTTTTGGTTATTTTGACAGCGAACATCTAAAAGTGTCTAAATTCTACTCGGTATCCTAGAATACACTTCAGGATGTTAGATTGAACAATTCCCAATATCAAACTGTATTTCAAAAATGATTAAAAGCTATCAAACTATTGAAATATTGCTTATAACCATGGGGAAAAGTGTTTGAGTCTATAGCTGCAACTTGTCATGTTCTTGTGATTCAATTTAATACTTCTGTTGTCTTAGAGCTGTTTTTATTAAAGAACTGGCTATAAATACCACATATATTTTATTGTATTGGACCATAGTCTGTCTCTGTTTGCTGTTTTGTATTTATTTAAACGTTTGTACCATCAAACTGTTGTAAAAAGCACAATATCACACTTGTATCCGCATGTCTGTTTACTTATGTTGAATAGAGCCATACTGCATGGCTGTGAGTGTAATATTGCTCATATAATTTTCATTATTATAATAGTTGTTTCTGGCGACAGGGTGGCTCAGTGGTTAATACTCACAACAAGAAGGATGCTGGTTTGAGTCATGGCTGGGTCAGTTGGCATGTCTGTGTGAAGTTTGCATGTTCTCCCCATGTTGGTGTGGGATTCCTTCAGGTGCTCCGATTTTCTCAACAGTCCATAGACATGCGCTATAGGTGAATTGAATAAACTAAATTGGCCATAGTGCATGTGTGTGAATGAGAGTATATAGATGTTTCCCAGTACTGGGTTGCAGCTGGAAGGGTATCCGCTGTGTAAAACATATGCTGGATAAGTTGGCGGTTCATTCTGCTGAATGGCGGTTCGACCCCTGATGAATAAAGGGACTAAGCCAAAGGAAAATGAATGAATGAATAATAGTTGTTATGTAAAAATGGGTATTTAAAATAGCATATTTGTATAATTTGAACCATATCTGAATGGCAACTTTTTGTTTTCATTTATAGTGTTCAGTTCATTTTAAGTATATATTTTAAATTCAATTTGCAATATATAGAGCACATACTGTTTCTATTGCTGTGCGGATTTATTGGACATCACTGGTATTACATATACAGCACAGATCATCCAACTGACAAGTACAGTAGGTGCCAGTTTTGTTTAGCAGCAGAGAGAAAGATATATAGATTATTTATATTTCTGTTTTACTGAATATTCTTTTTTTTTATTAAAAAAAACAAACAAACTGCAGACCCTCAGCATATAATATACAGTATAGTTATTATATATAAAGTAATATATATTTATAGTTGAAGACAAAACTGTAAGGCTTCCCATGAATTCTTTTTTTTTCCCCAAATGCTGTTTAATGAACCTTTTTAATAGTTTTTTTTATTAAGTAATTTCTTATAACTAATTTATTTCGTCTTAATGACAGTACATACTATTTTTCAAATTATTCTGCGAGACACCGGTATTAAAGTGAAATATAAAGGCCTAACTAGATTGATTATGTTAACTAGGCAGGTTTAGTTATATAGGCAAGTCACTGGACAACAGAGTTTTTTTCTGTGCACAATAAAAAAATAACATTAAGGGGCTAATAATAATGTCCTTAGCAGTTTTTACAATTAAAAAGTATAATGTAAAAAAAAAAAAAATATATATATATATATATATATATATATATACTCTTCTTAATTATTATTCAAGGTTTACTTTTGGGATTTTGGGACCGTGTGCCGCAGACAGCTCCGAATTTCTGTTTTTAAGTGCAAAAAGTTAACAATTGTAGCGGTTCTTTTTTCCTTATTACAAGTTGTGTTTCTCTTTTCATGAGTCACAGTAATGATCAATCTACAGGTTATTTAGTGCAATAACACATCCTTAAGTTTGAAATGTCTGAGTTTTTCCAGTTTAAAAGTATATCAGGTTTAAATGGCGAGATTTCCTGTGGGGATGAAAGTAACACTGTTATTTATGGCCCACTGCTAATAGCCATACCTTATTTTTCACTTCCACATTAGAGTTTTCAGTGTTTGGATTCAGATGTTTTATAAAATGAATGCATATTGCAAATAATTATAAAAAATATTCAAAAATGTAGACAATTTAAACATTTTTCATTATTGGGTTGTTTTTGAAACATTTGATGGAGCTGAAATTTAAAATGAAAATCCAGTTTAATATTTTTTTTGCAAAAATAAAAGGACAAAATATGTGCGCAGTTAACATTAACAAGGTCATAGTCAGATATATTTAAAATAAAAAAAATTAAGCCAGTAAATCTAGCAAACATTTTTGTGTTACTTTTGACCCACTAGTGTGTTACTTTCGTCCCTGCTGATGGGGCCAAAAGTAACAATGTGCAACTTTAGTTTAAAGTGAAGTTATACTGGAGTTGTTCTACACTGATACAAAATAATGCCTGATTTTGATAGACCACTCTTGTGAGTGAGAAAAAATATATGTTTCTGCTAAAAACATTATCTTTTAAAATATGGGTATGAATAATTTTGGGCTTGACTGTATAAATAAACAAGCAAATTAAACGACAGACTCTACAATATTCTGAGATTCCATGTAAGCCATACCTGAATGTCTACACAGGACAGAAAACGGCACTTGTCAAGATTTCTCCTCGGTGTCTGAAAAAAGTCTACTAACTCACACTTTCAATATCACACTCACTTAAATTCCCAACACCTCTCTCTCTCGTCATGTGCCTCCTGTGGACATTGCTGTTTTATTGGGAACACCTGTACTGTCTGCACTAAATTAATTTCTAAAGGCTGGTGGTGAGGGGAAACCGCCACTCACAATAAATTCAACTCACAGGAAACTCTAACCAGGGGAATAAACTTCACAGCACTCCACGGATGTGCGAGGCAGTTCCTCTGAAACCCTGCACTGCGTGTGTGGATCTGATAGTGTGTATTTGTTCCAGGAGGAAATGGAGAGAGAGAGAAAAATAAAAGATTTCTATAGAGACACACGTCATAAAGGGAGTGAAAAAATAAGTGAATTAAAGTGGTGCTATTAGCACTGCAGGCCTGTAATCATCTTAACATTCTCTTTTCATAACCCGGCTAAACGGAAGAGCTCAGTCCTACAGTTGAGGATAATATCATATTATTTTAAAGCCTTCGTGTACTTGGGATTGGCTCTGGGAGCTTTAGATATAGTCTTGTGATCTGATAATGCTGCTCAAAGGCTTTTGGGCCGCCTATTTTAGGAATAATTTTGATACAATGAAAGCAGAACTGCTGTATAGAGATCTCTACATAAAAAGCCCTCTGAGCTACTTCATGATGAAGTAACCACTTTCATAAAAAGAGAGTACGCCACCAGTTGAGCCACAAAATTGCTTGTGAATTCAATTAGAAACTAGTTGCCGTTTAAATTAATTTTGTGAATACAACATGCAACTAAGACTGCTGCATTTTTTTAAATGGAGGCAATGTAGCCAGGAAATGAGCATGCATTTTACACTCAATACTGCCCGCTCACTGTTTTTTAAATGCTTTGACAGTTGGAGAAGTGCACACAGCTGTTTTTTTAACAGCACTGTTGTTTCTCCAGCCCAAAAAAACACTTCGATGGACAAAAAGCCTAAGCTCATGAAACAGAATATTTAGTCTTCTCTGTAGCGATGGGCGATAGCACATTTTTTAAAAGTCTGTGTAAACCAGAAGTTGCTGAGACTTTTATTTCAGTATGTTGTTGTACTTCTAACTGAAACTGAATATTGAGAAGGGGCAGAGCTTTCTTTTTACGCATCATTCCCTAGTAGCAAACTAATGGTAAGAGGGGCGTGGTTAAGAATATTGTGGCGGAAGCCATCAATCAAACTGATGTCAACAACCACTCCAAATGCAAAAGAAAATGGACTTTGATTAAAGATGACCAAAACAACAACAAAAAATAAATTAAGTGAATTAACTTGTATAGATTAATTGTTCAACCAATCTGTGCTAGCAAAATAAGCACTGTAAATTTTGATTTCACATAGACTTTAATGCGATACGATACGATACTGATACTTTCTGTTCAAATTTTAACAACACAGATACTGCGATACTGATTACTGCAATTATACCGATACTGAAATTATTTTAAATGTTGAATGCAATTTTTTAAAATAATGTTGATTTTGTTAGCAAATTGAATAGAAAAGCAGATTTGACAAATAAATCAAAATGTTACAACCTACAATGCATACAACCTTCTTACAAAAAGATGTATTGTAAGACACAATAATAAACAATAAAAACAACATGAACTATGTGTACATTCGCTGATTTCTTCATGTAAAAGAGCATTTTTAGACAAGTAAAAAATAGTGTTTTGTTTTCAGACATACACTGTAAGAAATGCTGGGTTCCACACAATTGATTTGTGTTGGGAAAACATGAAGGAATTAAGTTAACTGATTAGTTTTTACAAATCTAAGATAAAACAATTAAGTTGTGCCAAAAAACTCAAGAACTGTGTTGTTTTAGCTCATTTAAAATAAGTAGTTAGAGTAAATGCATTTTTTTTGTTGAGTGTACACTGTAAAAAATGCTGGGTTCCCAACACAAATCATTCATTCATTTTCCTTTGGCTTAGTCTCTATTTCAGAGGTCGCCACAGTGGAATGAACAGCCAACTATTCCAGCATATGTTTTACGCAACAGATGCACTTCCAGCCGCAACCCAGTTCTGGGAAACACCCTTACACACTATGGCCAATTTAGTTTATTCAATTCACCTATAGCACATGTCTTTGGACTGTGGGAGAAATCAGAGCACCCGGAGGAAACCCACACCAAAGAACATGCAAACTCCTCACAGAAATGACAACTGGCCCAACCGGGACTCGAATCAGCAATCTTCTTGCTGTGAGGCAACACAAATCGATTAAGTTAACTTAATCCTTTTTTTTTTTTACAAATTTAAGTGGATTGAACATAAAACAATTAAGTTGTTCCCCAAAATCTCAAGAATTGCAATGTTCCAGCTAATTAAAAAAAAAAAAAAAAGTAATTTGAACAAGCAGCAAAAGTCATTTTTTGTGTGCAATAAGACAAAATTAAGTGTGTTTGTCTTAAAAACAAGCAAAATAATCTGCCAGTGGGGTGAGTAAAATAATATTGTATTCAGCTTAAAATGCATTTATTTTACTTACCACACTGACAGACAATTTAGCTTGTTTTAAGGAAAATCTCACTTCATAATCAATCATAAAAGAGCAGTGTCTTTATCAGAACTCGTGCAACAGCTCTGGGGAAACAACACAACGCTAAAAACCTTTTTGTATGCAATGTAAGCATGATACATTTTAGAAAATACTGATAACAAATTAGTAGCATCAGAGTGTTGATATATATATATATATATATATATATATATATATAAATAAACATTCTTACAAGTTGTGTGCATCAATACAGCAACAACGATATATATACAATCGATTTGAACTTGAAATTAAGTTAACTTATTAGTTTGAACAAATTTATGTTGATTAAACTTAAAACAATGAAGCTGTCCCCCCAAAAAACTCAAGAATTGTGTTGTTTCTGCTCATTTTAAATAAAGAGTTTAAATAAACACCAAACATAATTTTTTGAGTGCACTGTATGTTTCCCAAAATCATAGCTGGCTGGTTGAAGATGCTGTCATTAGAAATACAGTTCAATGATTTGCTAATTCCCAAACCCAAACAGTAAGATGTGTGGCTGAAATGAATGCTGTAGTTAAACATTACCATAATTAATATCAATATGTTACTCCACAACCTGCATGTTGTCATTCCAATGTGATTTCACAGCAATTTGTAACTGTTTGATTTAGTGGCTAATTCATATCAATTTTAGTACGATTTCCTCATCGCTCAATGACAGTTGGATTTGCGGGCCATGCCTTCTTTTTACAATTGTATGTTTTCAAACGAATGAAATTCAGCACAGGCTCATTGGGAAAATGTGCCCAGGGCTACATTTCTGAGAACCAAGAAATATGTGCTGTGGGGTACATTATAGCTGCATTTTGTGTGTAAAAACGAATGCTATGGGGCGTTACCTTAGTATGTACGGCTTTTCATGTCTGACTGATTTGCACGGTAGCTCACCACAAACAGCACCAGACTTGGGTGGCAGAGCAGAGCGAAGGAAAGTTTCAGAAACAAGGTAAAATGAAATCCCCCTTCCTTTTTTGATGGGATGACAATTAGAAATAATATGAAATTACCCAACACATTCCTTTTCCAAGACTTTTATGTAATTACTTTCTTATTAAAAAAGTTCAGAATACACAAAACATTCACAAGAAACAATAAAAATAGAGACATTTAGCAGGGAATCAAATGTAATTGTTCCAGTTTTGACCATCTGCAGACCATCCATTTAGACTTGTAGTAAAAAAAAAAAAAACAAGCAATTAGCACAGCTTGTTTCCCAGAATTCTGAGTTTGGAGAAAAACACAGTCTCGCAGGACCTTTGATTCCCCAAGCAGAAAAAGCAGAGTAGCATGTAAATACGTCAGCTTAAAGTGCTTTTTCCAGCTTCCTAACACCGCAGGAAGCGCACATCCACCAAGCAGGGGGTCTTCGACATCAAATAAAGAACAACTGCTGGGATAGTGGAGAGCCCAACACATCCGGAGTGCTTCAACCTTCGGAGAAGCAGCTCTCGCTCCAACCAGAACTCCAATTTAAAAGCTCTCACCGCCATTACAAATGAGTCTCACAGAACACGAGAGAGACCACACAGCAGTCGGCCAAATCTCCACTTTCTCTCTCTTGCAAGACAAGAGTGGCAGGTTCACTCGCTCTGTGAAATACAACAACTGTTAAGGAGCTTTGAAGACCTGTAGTGTCCGTGGGAACCCCCCACAATGCAAAAGGGAACGCTCCCATGGCACTTTGTATCTCTAGCTGTGGTGGCTGGGACGTCTTACGCTCTGATTGTCCAGTACAGCTTACAGAGAAAGAAGCTGCAAAGAGCCTGGCAGGAAGGCCGTAATGTGCCAAAGATGTGTCTGTGAACAATGGTGATCTCTTAGTGTGGCGGTGGGAAGATAAGCAGCATTTCTTTTGCTTGGCATGGCATTAAAAGCACCCTCGCTGTTTCTGAAGCGAGCGCGGCTGTTGTGGGCAAAAAACAGCAGCCCTGCGGGTTCATGTTATTGCTGGATTTTTGGTGCTCCAAGAGCGCCATGCTGTGGTCACTTGCAAAACTGCACCAATGTGCTACTTCGTCTTTAGCCAGTCGATTACAAATGAATGAATTAATTTAGGCGACGCGGTGGCGCAGTGGGTAGCACGTTCGGCTCACAGCAAGATGGTCGCTGGTTCGAGCCTCGGCTGGGTCAGTTGGCATTTCTGTGTGGAGTTAGCATGTTCTCCCCGTGTTTGCGTGGGTTTCCTCCGGGTGCTCCGGTTTCCCCCACAAGTCCAAAGACATGCGGTATAGGTGAATTGGGTAAGCTAAAATTGTCCGTAGTGTATGTGTGTGAATGAGTGTGTATGAATGTTTCTCAGTGATGGTTTGCAGCTGGAAGGGCATCCGCTGCGTAAAACATATGCTGGATAAGTTGGCGGTTCATCCCGCTGTGAAGACCCCAGATTAATAAAGGGACTAAGCCGTAAAGAAAATGAATGAATGAATTAATTTATTTATAGAAAGATTATTTATTTAGAATTTGATTTATTAAAGTGAAGTGATTTTTCTTTCTACAATGATGGCCTGCAAAAAGTTTAAACACTATAAAAAGTGATTAGTTGACTTTACATAAAAAAGTGGGTAAATCAGTTTGATTAATCAGAAAGATTAAGTAAATGAACAATATGCATACTTAAGTTTGAAGTACAAAATTAAGTTAACAGTTTCAAGAAACAACAGGTTTACTCACTTTTAAATAAAAATAAATAAATAAAAGGCTTTAGTCACAACTGTGTTGTCGCACTTTTTCCAGAGATTTTCAATCAGGTTTATATCAGGACACTAGGCTGCCATTTGATTATTTAAGTTTTTTCTTGCTTCAAGTACTATAAAAAGCAATTTGCTGACTTTACTTAAACATGTTGCCTTTAAATCATTAAGTAAATTATTCATTTTCTTTTCGGCTTAGTCCCTTTATTAATCTGGGGTCGCCACAGCGGAATGAACCACCAAGTTATCCAGCATATGTTTTTACCGGATGCCCTTCCAGCTGCAACCCATCACTGGGAAACATCCATACACACTCATTCTCATACATACACTACGGACAATTTAGCCTACCCAATTCACCTATAGCACGTTTTTGGACTTGTGGGGGAAACCGGAGCACCCGGAGGAAACCCACGCGAACAACATGCAAACTCCACACAGAAACGCCAACTGATCCAGCCAAGGCTCGAACCAGCAACCTTCTTGCTGTGAGGCGAACATGCTACCCACTGCACCACCGTGCAGCCATTAAGTAAATTAATTATTTGCATAATTAATTTTAAGCAAATTCAACTTAAACTCGCATTTAAGGCAATAAGTTTATAGTAACTAATTGCTTTTACAGTTAAGTTAAAACATATTATGGAAATAGAGTGACAAAAATAAATAAATAATGTAAGTGTCCATTTTTAATACACAAGATGGCAGTTCTCTTTATTACAAAGAAGTGCAACTGTATGGTGCATTTCAGTGGCCGAAAAGGATTTCCAAAACAATTGATGATTAATGATTAAGTGATTAAGTAAATGAATGATGTGCATACTTATTAAAATAAAGTTAACTTAACCGTTTCAAGAAACAAGGTTTACTCACTTTTAGATAAAGTCAACAAACAGAGTAACAATAATAATAATAATAATAATAATAATAATAATAATAATAATGATAACATAATAAAAAGCCAAAAAGTAATTCTGAAATACAGTCGTGGCCAAAAGTTTTGAGAATGACATAAATATTGGAAATTGGAAAAGTTGCTGCTTAAGTTTTTATAATAGCAATTTGCATATACTCCAGAATGTTATGAAGAGTGATCAGATGAATTGCATAGTCCTTCTTTGCCTTGAAAATTAACTTAATCCTAAAAAAAAAATTTTCCACTGCATTTCATTGCTGTCATTAAAGGACCTGCTGAGATCATTTCATTAATTGTCTTGTTAACTCAGATGAGAATGTTGACGAACTGCCAATCTGCTGTCAACAAGGCAGACTTTATTCCGGCCATGGCTAAACACTCTGGTCTCTCTGTTTTAGCACTTACTGAAACCTGGATCAAACCAGAGGACAATGCCACCCCGGCTGCCCTCTCCAATAACTACACTTTCTCCCACAGCTCCCGTACATCCGGCAGAGGTGGGGGAACCGGTCTTCTCATCCCAAACGAATGGAGGTTCAAACAACTTGCACCCAGTTGTTTGAATGGAGGTTCAAACAACTTGCAACTCGCAACACCTCCTTTGAATCGCATGTGGTAAATATTATTCATCCTGTTAGAATTACTTTTGTAGTCATCTACCGCCCCCCAGGTCAGCTTGGACAATTCTTGGAGGAGTTCGATGTCCTCATGTCCTCTTTTCCTGAAGATGGCACCCCTCTAGTGGTACTTGGAGACTTCAACATCCAGCTTGAAAAATCATCAGCTGCGAACTTCAACAACCTTACCGCATCGTTTGACCTTAAGCGATTTGCCACGCCTGCAACCCACAAATCTGGTAACCAACTTGATCTCATCTACACACGCTACTGCTCCACTCATCACACTCGGGTAACCCCGCTGCATACATCTGATCACTTCCTTGTCACTCTTGATCTCGACCTCACCGCACCTGACACGACACCTCCTTCCTCGCTTGTAACCTTCCGACGCAACCTACGCACGCTCTCTCCTCACACCCTATCCTCTGCTGTCTCTTCTATGCTCCCCCCACCTGACCAGCTCGCTCTACTAAACACTGACAGTGCCACTGACTTTCTATGCTCCACACTAACATCCTGTCTAGATGGTTTGTGTCCACTCGTCTCTCGAGCGGCTCGTGCTACCCCCTCTGCTCCGTGGCTATCTGATATTCTCCGTGAACACAGATCCAGGCTCAGGTCTGCTGAGAAAAAGTGGCACAAATCTAACAATCCTGCTGACCTCTCTCTCTATCAGTTGCTCCTCTCTTCTTTTTCTACTGACGTCTCAGCGGCCAAGACTCAGTTCTACCATACTCGAATCAACAATTCTCCTGACTCTCGGACTCTCTTCAAAACCTTCTCTGCTCTTCTTTGTCCTCCTACCTCTCCTCCCTCCTCGGACTTGACGGCTGATGATTTTGCTTCTTTCTTTGTACAGAAGACCACCACTATCAGCAGTCAGTTCACTGCTCCGCCTCAGATGGACCACGCTCCGACTCCTGAGACCTCGCTCCCCTCGTTCTCTGCACTAACGGAGGACGACATTGCGAAGATCATTGCCTCCAACCACCCGACTACCTGCCCGCTGGATCCTATCTCCACCCATCTACTTCAGGCTATCTCTCCATCGGTCGTCCCTGCACTCACACACATCATCAACTCATCTCTAAACTCTGGTACATTTCCTACAGCCTTTAAGGAGGCTCGCATCACCCCGCTCCTAAAGAAACCCTGTCTTAATCCTGCACTTCTAGAAAACTACAGACCGGTATCTCTCTTGCCCTTCATTGGAAAGACTCTGGAGCGTGTCGTCTTTGACCAACTCTCATCCTTCCTTACTCAGAACAACCTCCTGGACAGCAAGCAGTCAGGCTTTAAGAGGAACCACTCCACGGAGACCGCACTGCTCTCGGTTGTTGAAGACCTAAGACTGGCTAGGGCAGCCTCTAAGTCATCGGTCCTCATCCTGCTGGATCTTTCAGCTGCTTTTGACACGGTTAACCATTGTATACTCCTTTCGACCCTCAAGACCTTGGGAATCTCTGACACAGCTTTCCAGTGGTTCCAGTCTTACCTCTCAGGTAGGTCCTTCAGGGTATCGTGGAAAGGTGAAGTCTCGGAATCGCAACATCTCAAGACCGGCGTCCCTCAGGGCTCAGTGCTCGGACCGCTGCTCTTCTCGATCTACATGACATCATTGGGATCCGTCATTCGAAAGCATGGCTTTTCCCATCACTGCTATGCGGACGACACGCAGCTTCACCTTGCGTTCCATCCTGATGATCAATCGGTTTCAGCACGCGTCTCGGCATGCCTGAGGGACATCTCGCTCTGGATGAGGAACCATCACCTACAGCTGAACCTTACGAAAACTGAACTTCTCGTCATCTCCGCCAACCCTAAGATCCGTCACAACCTGTCTGTTCAACTGGGATCATCGACCATTGCCCCCTCCAGAACAGCCAAAAACTTGGGAGTAATAATCGATGACCAGCTAACCTTTACAGATCATATTGCCAACACTGCCAGGTCCTGCAGATTCCTTCTTTACAACATTAGGAAGATCAGACCTTTTCTCTCAGAGCATGCTGCACAAATCCTGGTACAAGCTCTGGTCCTGTCCAGGCTGGATTACTGCAATGCTTTACTCGCTGGACTCCCGGCCTGCACTATCAAACCTCTACAGATGATACAGAATGCAGCGGCAAGAGTGGTCTTCAAGGAACCGAAAAGAGCGCATGTAACACCCCTCTTTGTCAAGTTACATTGGCTCCCTATAGCCGCCCGCATCGAATTCAAAGCTCTGCTCATATCCTACAAGACCACCACAGGTTTAGCACCCGCCTACCTTCACTCACTAATACAGACATATTTACCCTCCAGATCACTGCGCTCTGCTAACGAGCGTCGTCTCATGGTGCCGTCCCAGAAGGGTAAGAAATCACTCTCCCGCACTTTCTCTGAATCGGCCCCACGATGGTGGAACGATCTGCCTCTTACAACGCGTTTGGCAGACTCTGTGTCCATCTTTAAAAATCGCCTTAAAACTCATCTCTTCCGTCTACACCTGTCCCACTAATAAATAAAAAAAAATAAAAAAAACCTTGACTGCACTTAGCTCGTATATTGTGTTTTACCTACTCAAGACTAGTCCGATTTCACTTATGTATGCTTTGTTTCCTCTTGTACTGATTGCTTCTTTTGTGAACCTCAATTGTAAGTCGCTTTGGATAAAAGCGTCAGCTAAATGACTAAATGTAAATGTAATATGACGAGCACAAGGCTGGAGATCATTATGTCAAGCTGATTGGGTTAGAATGGCAGACTTGACATGTTAAAAGGAGGGTGATGCTTGAAATAGTTGTTCCATTGTTAACCATTGTTAACCATGGTGACCTGCAAAGAAACGCGTGCAGCCATCATTGCGGTGCATAAACATGGCTTCACAGGCAAGGATATTGTGGCTACTAAGATTGCACCTAAATCAACAATTAATAGGATCATCAAGAACTTAGCAGCAAACTTTGTGAAAACTAATTTTTGTGTCATTCTCAAAACTTTTGGCCACGACTGTGTACACAGTGGTGGTCATTATTATTAGACAATGTTGTCATCACAATACCCATAAAATATTATATATATATATAATATCTGCAAAGTCATCATTCTGCTCTGTAAACCACAAAATAGAGCCATCATAAGGAAATGTCGGTCATTTTCCCTACAAAAATCAAACAAGTTAGGCCTATATTGTACTGCCAATCCTGTTCCTTCACAGAATTCAAAGGACAAATTTTGGCTTCAGTTGAAGAATGTATGAATAACATTAGCGTTGAAATTCTCAGGAAATATACTGACACTGCCAAAAAGATGATCAAATCCATGTGACTATTTATCTTATATTTGTTGTGACCAGAGAAAGCCTAAGCACAGTTAACAAACATTATGAAATTAAATCATGCTTTGGAGTGAAAAAAAACAACTTTTTTTTTTTTTTTTTTTCAGATCTGTCAGGTGTTCCAAAAATGTTGGCCATCAATTTGAGAACATTGTAGCACAAAGAAAGATTACAGATAAAATTTCTGAAGGTTATGGCTGTCAAACATTAGTAGAAAGTAAAACAGTATATAGGCTATGCGCGATCCTCAAATATAGCTTGTGAGTTTCCTGCAGTTTAGCTTTAACCCTGATCAAACTTGCACTAGATTCACACAGGACATTGGCATCAATGATGGTGCGATCATCATGACAACAGTCAATTACATTTAACCACAACACAACTCAAAAAAGGCAGCTTTTGACAGCAAGTCAATAATAAACAACAGAGTACACAGACATTGCATTTCTAGTATTACATGGACACTAGCATTACAAGTGTCCATTTTTAATACACAAGATGCCACTTTTCTGATGCAAATTACCATGCAAGTGCAACCATACGGTGCATTTCAGTGGCCAAAAATGATTTGAAAAACTATTTTTCGATTGATCTTTATTAAAAAAAACTCTGATATGGATGGCAATAAAATCACCACGTGACCTCAGTGTTTGGCAAAAACAGTAGAAAATTTGGTTGGGGATTTTCACACGGGTTGTGACAGAAAAACACAGACATTCTGGATACACTCAGCTATAAAGTCACCAACTAGCCCTGTAAATGGTGAAAATCCCTTACGTCCCCTTGAGAAAAAAATTTGTTCAAAAAGACTTTAGTCACAACTTTGATGTCACCATTTTTTTTTTCAATTATCAATCAGGTTTATATCAGGACTCTAGGCTGCCATTTAATTATTTCATTTTGTTTCCTGCTTCATATACTATAAAAAAGCAATTAAAAAATTAAGTAAATTAATTACATGCATAATTATAAAAAAACAAGTTAAGTCAACTTAACAGTTGCAAGTTGGAACCAGTATATTCACTTCAAGTCAACTTGTGGGTTTAAAAGCAAAAAAATTACTTTTTACAGAAAGACTAAAACATATAATGGAAATAAAGTAACAAAAATAAATAATGTAAGTAATGACACTTTTCCTATACACTCAGTGTATAGGTTTTATATAGCCTTTAAAATAATGCTTTAGTCAACTTTGTTGCAAAGATTATTCCAGAGATTTTCAATCAGGTTTAGGTCTGGACTCTAGGCCGCCATTTAATTATTTAATTATTTTTCCTGCTTCAAGGAATGGCTTTACCCATTTTGCAGTGGAACAGCATTGACCTGCATGAAAATTAATGGCTGATTGAGTAATAAGTGCGAGGAAGGAACTCCATGTTGCTGAAGAAGCTTCTCATAAACATTTGCATTCACTGTCATGTAGCTGTAGAACAAAAACACCTTCATGATGCTTCACCTCCACCTTCCCTGACTTCTTCTGATTATTTCTGCTGAGAAAGACTTTGGTCACAACAGGGCTTTCAGTCCAGATTCTGTTAAACAAGACACTATATTGAGATACAGATCCTTACCCTGTTTAGCCATTCCATCTGCAGTGTTGATTTGATTGCCAACTGAGATCCTCCAGTCCCCTGAGTCCTCTTTATTCAGCAGTTTAAAAAAATATTGTAACAAGGCTTTTACAATAATGCTACAGATGTTATGCTGAAGTGAACATTGTGTGATTGTAAGTTTGGTTGTGACTTAGGCTTTAGGGAAAAGTTCATCCAGTAATGATTTATTAAACTGTAATTATTTATTTAGATGCTGCTTCAAACTTACATGACTTCTTTCTTCTGTATAAAGTCAACACAAACTGACCAGAGGCACTTTGCTCAGAAATCAAGGTGAAACTATGAGCTCTGAAACAGGCAGTGAAATGTTCCCGGAGCAACATATTGTACGTTTCACAAAAATGTTGGCTGAAGCATGTAATTACAATAAGCCTGGGCTGTATAAGGTTACTTTCAAAATATTTTGTGTCCATGACAGTCATTGGACAAATAAAATATGTACAAAATATTGTTTTATAGAAGTAAAACATGTTTTAAATAATGTGATGTAAATGAATAATGATGAGTATTTGAGGAGAACTAGAACTTTAACATTTTTGTAAACAAAACAAATGATAAAAATGGTAGCTATTATAATTAGTAAGAGATTCAAATTAAATTTCAGGTTATTTGTTTATCTGTTTCAAACCAAGACAAACACTAGGATTTCAGTTTGAATGTTTTATGGCATGATTTTTTGACCGCACAGCAGTAGAGGTTGTCATGATTAGTCACTCTCCTGGCAATTCAGAACTAATTAACATTTTGGCAAATTGATGTCAATCTCATATGCATATTTTGCACAACCTGCTTTAACATTCCACTAACTATATTAAGCTTAAGTGCTATACTATTGTGTTATTCTCAATCTTGCTTCATTTTAAGCAACCCAGGCTCATTCTGAATACGTATCCCTATATACATTTCTGGAGAGTGCCAAATACATCCCAGGAACTACGTTTTTTTGTAGTTTTTGTTTTCACGAACCCACCAGAGGCTGCTGTGTGTGCATTGTGAGATCTCAATTTTTTTCTCACAAGTGCCATTCGTGCCTGCTCTTCTCGCGTAAATCCACCAGAGGCCGCTGTCGACTGACTGACCGATCGACTGACCCACCCTCCTCCTTCCCTAAACCCAACCAATAGTGTTTTCAAAAGCACCGAATGACCCACCCACCCACTTCCCTAAAATCAACCGACAGTTTTCAAAACCAATCCAGAAAAAGAAAAGCCCTTACGGCAGCCTGATTTTTACCACGTTTTCAGATTTTACCAGATTCTCACCCTGCTATTTACTTGTTTATTATACTTTTGTTTTTGTCCTACCTGCTTTTTGGAACGTTTTTTCGCCAGACTCGAACCCCGTCTTCACAGTCAACTCCGCTCCATGTCACAAGTCCGCAGATGTATGCGGCAAGCCACTGGACAAACTGGTAACAGCAGAAAAGCCGTTCAAACGGAGCTAAGCGGTCAGCTGGTAAGTGCAAAAAGGAATGGCATCAGCAAACATTTGCATACAAAATTCATGCACACAGCAGAGTAAGTTAAACTTTTTATAGATATATTTATTTATAGTACACAATGTAATTACAGAAGGAACACTATCTAACCTTTTTTTTTTTTTTTTTTTTAAGATAGATGCTAACGGTCTAATCCGATTCAATGATTTATGCTAAGCTAAGCTAAAAGTGCTCCCGCCAAACCTGGAGATCAGCTGAATGGATTAAAAATGGTACAACTTAACTGTTTAACTCAAGGTGATTGGTAAAATGAGCCTATTTCCAAAAAATTTAGTGTTTCTTTAAGCCGTTTTTTTTTTAATAATAGACTGTTACGGCACCGTTTTACCTGCTTAGTAAAAAAACATACAAAAAGACTTCCTTTCATGGTGCATTTACAGTGAAGAAACTTAAAGATTTCACACATCCTTAATCTTTCTCTGAATGCAAGGGTCAGCAGATCCATTGAATTTAACACCACAGTGCGGAGTTTGTTACCTGAGATTTGATAAATTGCCCTGACCTCTTGGATACACAGCAGAACTAATGTACCATCACACTGCTGTAGTGTTAGAGGCTGGGTGCTTCGCATGCCCTCTTCATTATTCAAAGGTAAAGAGACCCCCGGGCATCCAAGACAGTCAAGCGAGTCCACTGGTATTATGAGAAAGAGAAAGCAGGACTCGTCCGGGGGGAATGCTGTGGTCTGTTCTAGCTCGGAGGAGGAACCTAACCCATATGCCTCCTGCCCTCTCTGGTTTATGACAGGGAGTATAGTTATTAAAAATTTATTACATAAGGGATGAGTGTTTGTTCTTTAACAGCCAGTCTTGATTCAAACACATGTAGCATTTGCTGGACTTAAGGTTCCTCTGGCCACTATGGTTTGTTGGAACACCGAAAGACCCATTGGCAAAAAAAGAGAAAGAAAAAAACCTTTTTCAGTTTCTCTGGATTTAATGGATTTGTAAGTCGAGTAAAATGTTTTTATTTGTTTTATTTTACAAAAAGGTATGCATGAGAAAATTTTCAGAAATATGACAATTAGTTAGATTATAAAAGCTTTCCATGTGTTATTCCACCAAATATTGGTTTCTTAAATTTAAAACTTTGACATTGTGTCGTCTGAAGATGAATATAAAAATGTATGAAATCATAGCACCGTGTTTGTTATTTAATGCTAAAAATATTTAAATGGCAATTGATGACAAATGCCAATCATGTAGCATACAAAATAAAAATTACATTTTAAAATATAATAAAAATAACATTTTAAAATTGCATAAATAATGCTTTCCTTGCCCCTTTAAACAAAGTATTAACTTATAAAGTCATTAAAACTAAATCTAAATTTAAATGTATTTTTACAGAACACAGTTATAAATATGTATTAATATAAAATCTTATTTTTATCGTCTTTATGTCTTAATAAACTTTAAATATGTCTTATTATCGTATATGCAAATACATTTATTTTTGTGATGTTTAAATCAATGTTTACCTCACTGGAATTTTTCTTTCTCTATTTTTAAAATGTAACTTTAATTCAAGATATATACATTTTTACATTTATGTATTTAATAGTTTTTTTTTAGGTTTCAATTTAAAAGTATTTAGAAGTCATTATTGGTGGAAAAAGCATAGATACAGGCCTATAAGCAGATTCCTAAAAGTTTTGGCCATGTCATAAGAAGATCCCCACTAATTATTAGGACAGACTTTTAATCATTGATCAGTGCTGTCTTAAAATAGTACTGTAGGCTGGACACTAGGTTTTAGACAAGACCACTAGTCTACACACAGTAAACTTGCATTCAGCAAAAGGTCCAGAGGGCACTGGGTAGCATCTGGCCGAGACAGAAGCAATTCTAGCAGACCTTCTCTGACCCTTCACTGGCTTCTTCCATCACGTCACAGTGTGACATACGCCAGCCTCCAGAAAGATTTCATCTATAAACTCCCTCAGTTTGGTCTGACATGTCTTGCCATCCCACAAAACAAATAATAAAACCTTCTCTGTTTGGGTGACAGCAGGAATTAAAGACACTGACAGGCCCCAAAGAGCAGAGCGAGGTGTGTTTCTGACAGTATTTGACAACGCAAGTCTCGACACTTCCACAACACCAGAGCATCGTGTTTATCTTAACTTGTATACATCTGCACTAACGTTTTTGGCAACTTGGTAATTTCTCAACATCAGTTAGTTATGAACAAAGCAGTGTGGGAAATAGCTGCTGTCAAAAATGTGTGGTCCTGAGAGGATTTGTAGTTTTGTTTTCCTGATTATTGCAGCATAAAATGCCTGAAATTGGGGCAGATGTTATTCCCAGAAACTGCTACTTGCTGCTTTTTCTCTTAAGAGTTACCAATGACCTCCTTCTCTCGTCCGATCGTGGTTGCATTTCTCTCTTAGTGTTATTGGACCTCAGTGCTGCATTTGATACAATTGATCATAATATTCTCCTTGATAGGCTTGAAAATTATGTTGGTATTACAGGAACTGCATTGGCCTGGTTCAGGTCTTATCTATCTGAACGTTATCAATTTGTATCAGTTAATGAAGAAGCATGATACTGATCAAAAGTACACTCTAGGGTACCACAAGGCTCAGTTCTTGGTCCCTTACTTTTCGCACTATATATGCTACCGCTAGGCGATATCATATAAAAGCATGGAGTTAGCTTCCACTGTTATGCTGATGATACACAACTTTATATCTTCTCTCAACCTGATAATTTGTATGAATTTACTAAATTAACAGATTGTATAACTGATATTAAAAATTGGATGACTAATAACTTTTTATTCCTAAATTCAGATAAAACTGAGGTCTTGCTTATTGGACCCAAAAACCTCACACGAAAAAACCTAGAACACTGTCTAACCCTTGATGGATTCTTAGTTCAGTCATCATCTTCAGTCAAAAATTTGGGGGGGATTTTTGATAGCAGCCTGTCGTTTGGAGGCCAGATTTCAAGCATCTGTAAAACTGCATTTTTTCATCTTAAAAATGTTGCCAAACTCCGACATATGCTATCAATGTCTGATGCGGAAAAGCTTATTCATGCTTTCATGACCTCTTGGTTAGACTATTGTAATCCGTTACTAGGTGGTTGCCCTATTGGTCTAATTAACAAACTTCAGCTGGTTCAAAATGTAGCTGCTAGAGTGCTTTCTAGAACAAAGAAATATGATCATATTACTCCAGTTCTTTCATCATTGCATTGGTTCCCTATTAAATATCGTAGAAATTTAAAAATTTTATTGACTACCTACAAAGCCCTAAATGGCTTAGCTCCCCAGTATTTGAGGGAGCTCCTGGTGTATTATAGCCCCTCGCGTCCACTACGCTCAATTAATTCTGGACAATTGATTATTCCCAGAATATCAAAATCAACTGTGGGCGGTAGATCTTTCTCATATCTGGCACCTAAACTCTGGAACAGCCTTCCCAGCACAGTTCGGGAAGCAGACACACTCTGTCAGTTTAAAACTAGATTAAAGACACATCTCTTTGCATTAGCATACACATAAAGCACAAATGCTTTTGAAATACAAATCCTCTAAAGGATTGTTAGTCTGAATTATCAAGGGCAACCGGAGCCAGGAACACTTCCCAAAAGATATTATAATTTGAACGGCATCTGCGCTTATGTTAGTCTTTTTTTTTATTCCCGAGGTTTCCATAATCCTGGACCAGGCCGTATTCTGAGCAGCTGCTGTGGTGGTCATGGAGGAGTGGAGAGCATGAGACTGATTCCTGTAAGACCCCAGTGACAGACGAGTCTTCGCATTGATCCTGAAGGGCCAGCCTGTACACCAGCCGGTGACCTCTCCCACCTGCAGCTTCTCCACAATGGACGTCCAGCGTTCTCCAGCCTCCGGCGCCTAGACTGCAGCTCTGCACAAGACGTTTGGCCATAGTAGAAATGGTCGTGCCCAACTGATCCTGGTTTCTCTTTAGGTTTTTTTTCCTTCACTTTCGCCAATTGGTGAAGTTTGTTCCTCACCGCTGTCGCCACTGGCTTGCATGGTTCGGGACCTGTGGAGCTGCGCATCGATGGATTTGCTCTTCAGTGTTTGGACTCTCAGCAGTGAAAATTAAACCACACTGAACTGAACTAAACTGAACTTAAACTCTGAAAACTGGACTGACACTGTTTCAATTTACTATAATCTTCTATCTTAAGCTGCTTTGACACAATCTACATTGTAAAAGTGCTATAGAAATAAAGATGAATTGAATTGAATTGAAAAGAATGATAAAAAAATGGAAGTTATGTAAGCCCAACGTTCCTCTGATATCCAGTGATAGTTTTAGCATCTTTGTTTTGCCTTCTTTGAAAACGCTGAGGAAAATAGTTTGTTGTTTTTATCCCACTGCACGGACTACGATTGCTAAATTCGTTTTAGTAGATTAATTAACATTTAAATAAAGACTCATTGGTCAGATGCTAGAAGCACACTGAGGACATCTGCCGGTTACAAGGGGGTACTGGCGAGTCAAAAGTGTAAATTAAAAATAAACAGATTTTTATCGCTTAATGTGAACGTTCATTCATTCATTTTCTTTTCGGCTTAGTCCCTTTATTAATCTGGGGTCGCCACAGCGGAATGAACCGCCAACTTATCCAGCATATGTTTTACGCAGCGGATGCCCTTCCAGCTGCAACCCATCACTGGGAAACTTCCATACAGACTCATTCACACTCATACACTACGGACAATTTAGCGTACCCAATTCACCTATACTGCATGTCTTTGGACTTGTGGGGGAAACCGGAGCACCCGGAGGAAACCCACGCGAACACGGGGAGAACATGCAAACTCCACACAGAAACGCCAACTGACCCAGCCGAGGCTCGAACCAGCGACCTTCTTGCTGTGAGGCGAACGTGCTACCCACTGCGCCACCGTGACGCCTAATGTGAACGTAAATATTATATTGTTATTGTTATTGTTGTTTATATTTTAGTTATCGTGCTTGGTGCTGGTGTTGGTTGAATTCAGTTCACTCACAGTGTTGATATATTGGTAAATTTGTCAATTATAAAAACCATACAATTTGGCTTTAATCATCTCTATAGTGTCAGTTCAGCCTACTTCTGTTTTTATTCTCATAAAACAGCACCAGTTAAGTCAGATTGATAAGCACAGTAAAGTTTACCCAAAACATGTTGTCATTATTTACTATCTTCTACTTGTTCCAAACCTGTTTGTGTTTTATCTTCTATTGAACACAAAAAAAATATTTTTAAGAATGTTGGAAATTGGTAGGCTTACATAGTATTTTTTAATACTATGGAGGTCAATGGCTTGGCTACCAGTTTCCAACATTCTTCAAAATATCTTCTTTAGTGTCCAATAGAACAAAGAAACTCAAACAGGTTTGGGACTGCTTGAGGGAGAGTAAATAATGTCAGAATAAAAAATTTTGGGTGAACTTTCCCTTTAAGTATGTAATTAAAGTATAAATTCAAAAGGACATTGTAGCAAGAAACACAAACTCCATAAGGTGCAATGCAAACACAATGTAAAAAACTATATGGTCAATAAACAATGACATGCTTTTTTTATGTTCATTTAAATTATTGAAACAAGTTTCAACTGAATTTTATAAGTCCTTCAAACTGTTTTAAATCAGTTTAATGTAATGCATGTTCAAAATGTATTATCATTTTAATTCAACTAACTTCCACTGGCCAAATGAATGGTTTGATTAATTTCAAGCTGGATTGTCAGATTGATAGAACTGAAAAAATTCAATCAGTTCTTTCTGCTTAAAAATTGAGGATACACCAAATCAAGCTTGGTAGGAGGATGAGTTGTAGTCTGCCCAACAGATTGAAACATGAAAATAGAGCTGTCATTTAGCCAGTGGATGAATGTTTTATCGTGATATGGCTCGTTCACGGGTGGCCATCGGGGTCATCCGAGGGTTTGTTTAGTTGTTGTGGTCTGGCATTTTAGGGCTGTGTTGTGATCATCCCTGGGTGCAGTTCCACCATCTGTCCTGGATACGGACTAGATCTAGCTGGCTACAGTGATAAAGATGAAACAGACATAGATGCAATTCCTCTTCAATTACATTGGGTGTCATGGGAAGTGTTCCCGGTTTCTGATTGACCTAGTTATTGCAGCCTAACAATCATTTAAGGGATCAGAATTATAGAAATATGATACAAAGTTATATGTATTCTGGGTGAAAGGTTTATGGTTGCTATTCTACAAATATCAACAACATAGTTGTGCATGTTATATGGTATATTTGGTCTATTTAATATTATGTTACTATCACTTCAGTCATTGATTAAACCATTCATTTATGTACAGTCAATTTACTAATCTTAAATCAAATACATTTTACAACTCCCCTAGGGTTAAACAGTTGAGTTTCACTATTTTTGAATCCAGTCAGTCGATCTCTGGTTCTGGTGGGAGTATTTTTAGCTTAGCATAGATCATTGAATCGGAATAGACCATTAGCATCTCACTCAAAATGGCCAAAGAGATTTGATAATTTTCCTATTTAAAGATTGACCTTGAAATGTTGCTCTTTTTGTGGGTCAATATGACTAGGAACTATACTCTCATTTCAGTGTAATATTCAAGTAACTTTGCCATATGCAGCAGGCACAATGATATTACGCAGCGCCTGAAAAATCTTTGTGGATAACTATTTGCTTTATAGGTGCTTCATATCATCAAAAAAGTGGAGTGTTCCCTAATCAATGGTCATAACAAACTGACTATGAAAAATGATATAAACTACAAATTTTCACTTGAGACCAACTAAAGGTGTTGAGATGTCTGTGAGAAGGTTAGCAACTCTTTCTACACAACTCCACTAACAGCTGTGCCTTGTGTTAACATTTCGACTTAAACATCTGTCGATAAGAGCTCTGCGGTCCCTTGCTTCTGATGCGTACGACACATCAGATCATTAAAAACAGGCAGTCGTCACCCCATGTGAAGCAGTGCAGTGTGCATGACGGGTAAACAGTATGCTAGCTCATTAGCAATTGACAATGCAGACAGCGTCGGCTTAGAGCCGCCATCAAGAACGTGAAAGCAATGGATTTATTCCCAGAGCGAAATCAACAGTGGAATTAACTCTGGAAAGGGGGAGGATGAGTTAATGTCAGAATTCGATTCATTTATTCATAAGTAACCTTCAACACAAGGCGTGAGGTGACAGTGAGATGATGAACCAATCACTGGAGAGATTTACTCAGTCTGTTTCAATATTCACCCTGTTTCACTTCAGAAAGAGAGAGAGTAAGAAAGAAAATTAGAGATTTTATTTCCTTGGAAGCATCAGCAAAAAACTAAATTGGTAACATTTTATAATAACTGCACACATGAATCATTTTTAGGAGCAAATAGTGCATCAGTTTTAAAAAATCTACTTAATAGACATCAGTAAGCATTTTATAAATACAAATGCTGTACGCTAAATGGTTGTATTTTTTTATATTTTGTTAATGATTTTTTTTATTTAATCATGGTGGTTTTTAAGATAATGAGTAATTAATAAACTATTCAAATGAACATTTATCCATTTTATTTTCCAGCCAAATATAAATAGTTACTCTGTGTGTTAATAAGTAAGGGACCACTGCAGTGAAGTGGACCACTGTTGTCTAAGGCTGAAGAGCTTTATTCTGCAAAAAAAAAAAAAACCTCCTGGATGTAATATATCCCACTTAATAATTCTTTAATTAAATGCAAAGCTGACAGAAACAAAAAACAGCTGACAGAGTAGGCCTTCAACGTTGCACTATCCTGCGCATTATTCAGTCACAAGATGGCGCCAAACAGTCAAAAACGCAAATCTGACAGAAACGAATAGTCAACAACTACGGCGTGAAGGACCATAGATATTTACATTAGATGTCGCCTACCTGTTGTTGTCTATTGGAAGGAATGCGTCAATAGAGCCGCCATTTTAGTACAGGGTAGCGCTCCTTTGAAATTAATGCGGGACCAAGGTGCAGTGGAGGACTGTGGCCATCCAGAGCCAGAGATATACACATATATACATATATCTATGATCGGGAGTTTTCCCCGGTGGTCAGTACGCAAATATTTTTTTAAATTACGAAAATTATAATTTTACATCACTTTTCTACATCGATGGATAAGTGACCGCACGGGCATTGCCGATAAAGTGTGTGTTTGTGTGCATGGAAACTAATCTGTGTCCTGAAACATACCCCCTTCTCCTGCTTTCACTTCTCATTCTAACGGAGGGAGCGATTCGTTTGTGAATGAATCCCCGTTATGAACGACTCGTTCACTTAGCCGACAATAATACAAGCGTCTTGTTGTCATATTTCTTTTTCATTGTTTGCTGATTTTATTCAACAAAACTAGCATAAGCCTAGAATTCAGTGCAAGTTGATGCTACTTTGCCTTATGATCAGTGCAGTAAGAGACTGTATTATCATCAATAACGTTACTTGTTGAGCACAAAAGTTTGTAACATACAAAAAACGTAAAAAAACGAAATCTTACCTATGAAATGTTCTGCCTTTGTGCTTTGTTTTCTTTGTTTGCTCGTTACTACACCCATACGCAGCGCTAAAGTCCAGCATCTTCACATTGGCACACTGTCTTGACTAGTGCGGTTGAATGACATTTGTCCTGGGAGCACTGTACAAATGTGGCGGCGCTACTGACGCATGCTGAGGGTCCGTATGCGATATCTAGTGTATATATCTATGGTGAAGGACAAGCAAATACTTATGATTGTGGATGTAAGTATATGGATTTGAACATATTCACTGTTGTTTAACCTTTGTTATTTAGCGGTTGTTAACTGGGATTAACATAACTTGGAATGTTGACCCAAGAAGCCAATCAGAAGGGAATTTTCCAGACTCCCTCGTGAAGCTTATACGGAAGTAACTGAAACTGCGGTTCATCGAAATTCCGCTAGTCCTGGCTCCGTAATAGAGCAAATTTCTATTGAGCCCCCTGTTAAAATGGCCAACTTTACAGCAGAAGAAAAGGTGTTTACAGCCTGGTACAAAGAATGATTTTGGTGTATATAGCTAATATTACCCTTCAAGACAACTGTGAGGGGAGTTAATTTTTTTATAACTCATAGGTTTCGTTTATATTCAGTTATATTAAGTCTGCATAATTAAGGGCGTGGCCACTTGAGTGACAGCTAGGTCTTGCTGGTCGCCGTCACTTTACCTCAGCTGATTCCGGCTGATTAGCAGCTGAACTCTGCATATACATCGTCATTTTGTTTTGTTTTTAGTGGCTTTACACAGTCAATTGCCTTTTTGAATTTTTCCTACAATTATCAGATGATATGGCATGCTGTGTGCACTTAATTGTGCTCACAGCCTCACAAACCATTCACGTGGCCTCTGTTTCCCAGGTGAGTGAAATTATATACTTTATATATCATACCTATAAATGTATGTTTTATTTAAGATAATTTATCATTTATAATGTTCTCCAGAATCTGACAGATTGATTAGCTGTAGGCAATAGATCATCTGAACAATCATCTGAAGCGTTGTCGTACAGTGTTTTGACTGGATTTCATAAATAGCCCAGCATTTACTAACACAGATTATATTTGAAGTGTTTGGAAGTAATTCGCGCTTTCCTCCTGTAGAAAAACGTCATAAGAACAAGGCGGCTCAATGTATTACAACAGTGTTTTTAAAACACTAAACACTTCATTGATATAGTACACAACCAAGCACATGTGGCCAGAACACAAACGAGTCGCAGGTAATGAAGAATTAAGCGATTCTCCCAAAGAAAATCCCGTCTAAGCAAAATGCTAGCAGGCGTCTGTAGCTCCGCTCATGCTCCGCCTCTTTGCCCTTGTTTTTTTTTTTTTTTGTATTAATAAAATAATTACGTTATTTATATATATAATAATGTAATATATATAGTAATATTTTAAATATATATAATAATGTAGTTCTCTGGTATATCAGTTTTACCTTTATAGTAACAAATAATATCTTGTTGTTGAAAGGGGCTGGAAGAAGCAATGTAATTACCTATATGGAGATATAAGCTATTCCAAATATTGATATGTGAATCAGGGTTTCGTCTTCAGTTTTACAAAATGAGCATGAACTATCAACCTCCATATACTTTGCCAAAGTACTATCACTGGATATATTTTATGAAGAATTTTAAAATGAACCTCTTTTGTTTTATTGGGAATGCAGTATGAGGTAATAGCCAGGCTTTTTTCCAGTCTGTTAGGTCAATGAAGGATGCCCAGTAAAATTTGCCCGTAGGAACATTATACTTTTTATTTTGGAAAATTTGTCAAATATATTTTTTACAAATTTTTTTATCAAATACACTAATTCCATTTAACTCTTTGCCGTTGTTTGGTATCCCACGGTTGGTGCGATGACTCGCGAACAAAATGGCAACAGTTGGCCACGCCTACTTGTAGCTACCTTTGCGTTCTTCAGAAACCTATGGGTGACGTCACGGAAACTACGTCCATATCTTTTACAGTCTATGCTTTTAACACAAATTTCTACAGTTTTGTGCATCTAAAGTGAGGACTATTTATGCCTTGTGTCAAATAAAGACAATTTTCTTATGCTTCATAAAAGATTCATAGTGTGCAGTTATTATACAGTGTTATAAATTCATTAAATTATGATTTTCCATAGGTTTTGTTGTTACCGACACTCCCAGTTTTCCAGTTGTAATTATGTATTTATAGTGGCATTGATGTGCATTCAATCAGTAAATGTCATCTTTCCCTCATGACTTGTAAAAGCGGCAAAACATTTGGAAATAAAGTAAAACAACAAAGAGCAAAAAAAAACAGCAAACGTGTCCTTAGATGCCATACTCATTATTTACAGTGGTGATTTGACATTAATTAAATCCTGAACCATTTAATTAAAAGAAGTTCTCCTCCACAGCCTGCGCGATTCCATTAGCATTTTAGAGTTCGTTAATTAACTAATGTGGTCAAATGGCAAATGTGTGGAAAACGTTATTACAAAACGGAAAGCGGTTGTGGTTAGCTTTATTTTCCCAACAATGGATTGTACTGTACGATTAACAAATTGCAAAAAAATGCAGTTGTCACACTAAATCTATGCTTTGTCTGCAGTTATCAAAGGATAAACATCAAATGAGGGCGACACGGTGGCTCAATGGTTAGCACTGTCGCCTCACAGCAAGAAGGTCGCTGGTTTGAGTCCCGGCTGGGCCAGTTGGCATTTCTGTGTGGAGTTTGCATGTTCTCCCCGTGTTAGTGTGGGTTTCCTCTGGGTGCTGCGGTTTTCCCCACAGTTCAAAGACATGCACTATAGGTGAAGGGGTAAACAAAATTGGCCGTAGTGTATGAGTGCGTGTGTGAATGTGACAGTATATGGGTGTTTCCCAGTAGTGGGTTGCGGCTGGAAGCATCCGCTGCATAAAAAATATGGTGGAATAGTTGGCGGTTCATTCCGCTGTGGCGACACCTGATATATAAAGGACTAATCCGAAGGTAAATGAATGAATGAAACATCAGATGAAAAATATGTATGAAATACTGAGACTTGACAGGAATAATTCTACATTGATTTTAATTTCTTTTTTTGCCCCTCATGCAGTGTTGGTGTAAGTTACTTTGAACAAAAATGATTTAATTACTAATGGCATCATTAAAATTTTATCTAACTTTTAAAGTAATTAAAAAAATAGCCTTGGGTTGCAGTTTTGTTCAAGTTGCTTAATTACAAATTATATTTAAATTACTTTTCTAATTACTTTGTGTAAAAAGTAACTTAATTGCTCAAGTAATTTAATTACTTGACTAAATACTTAAAATCCCTAGAAATATCAATAGAATTTAAACAATTTATTTCATTAAATATGGGTCAAACTGGACCTCTTAAAAACACTTAAAAATGTTAAACATTATATGTATCAAAATAAAAAAGAATATTTCAAACCAGTGACACCATATTTCATACATATCATATGCTGACATGTTTTCTCATTTCATTATTTACTGTTTCTTAAGCATCTTCAATTATCTGCAAATTGTCAGACACACCTAACCTAACTTAACCTCCTTTAGTTGAAAAATCTGATTATTATGCACAATATCTGAAAACAAATAAATAAATGATGATAGTCAATTCTGAATTTACCCCTTACCTTATTTTTTTGCATGTTTGTCACACTTTAATGTTTCAGATAATCAAATATCTGTAAAAATGTCTGTGTAAATATTTGTCAAAGATAACACAAGTAAACACATCATGCAGTTTTTAAATGAATGTTTTTATTATTAAGGGAAAGCAAAATACAAAACTACATAGCGCTGTGTGGATCAAGCATTCTTGATAATGTGTCTGTAACAGCGCTGTGGAGGAATTTTGGCCCGTTGTTTTTTGCAGATTTGTTGTAATTCATCCACATTGGAGGGTTTTGAGCATGAACCTCCTTTTTAAGGTCATGCCACATCATCTCAATTGGATTCAGTTCAGGACATTGACTTGGCCACTACAAAGTGTTCATTTTGTTTTTCTTCAGCTATTCAAAAGTGGACTTCCTGGTGTGCTTTGGAACATTGTCCTGTTGCAGAACGCAAGTTTACTTCAGCTTGAGGTCACTAACAGATGGCCGGACATTCTCCTTCAGGATATTTTGGCACACAGCAGAATTCATGATTCCGTTTATCACAGTAAGTCTCACAGGTCCTGAAGCAGCAAAACAGCCCCAGACCATAACACGACCACCACCACATTTTACTGTTGGTTTGATGTTCTTTTTCTGAAATGCATTGTTTCTTTTACGCCACACATAATAGGACACACACCTTCCAAAAAGTGCAAGTTTTGTCATGTATTTTCTCAAAAGTCTTGGGAATCATCAAGATGTTTTCTGGAAAAACTGAGACCAGCCTTTATGTTCTTTTTGCTCAAAAGTGGTTTTCATCTTGGAACTCTGCCATGAAAACCATTCTTTCCCAGTCTCTTTCTTATGGTGGAGTCATGAACACTTACATTAACTGAACCAAGTGAGGCCTGCAGTTTTTTGGATGTTGTTGTTGGGTCTTTAGTGGGGGGTTTCCTTAATAAAAAAAACCTTCATTTAAAAATTGCATGATGTGTTTACTTGTGTTATCTTAGATAACACAAGTAACATTTTATTTTGTTTGGTTATCTGAAACATTTAAGTGTAAATACCATAATAGCTTCTCTGGATTGATTTATACAGAACTGTTGAATTAATTTACTGTATTTAAGACAAGTATATTTTAATTAACAAATTAAATCACTGTTTCAGTGGAAAAGTAATTTAATTACAGTAACTATTTACTTTGTAAATTATACCCAAGGCTGCCCTCATGCACATCAATCATATCAGCACATACAGTCAGCTGCTAATGCTACTGTATACAGTGTCTAGGCTTTTCAATTACAATTTCATAATCTTTCTATCCACATGACTCCCACAAAAGTGTGGCATAACAAATGCATATAATGCATATAATGGGTTAAAATGCATATAATGGGTTAAAAACACTTCAGTGATTGGGAACACCCACTAGCATTCAAAATAAATACACATTTGCATGATCTCATCATTATTAACTAAAAATCAATGTTAGTTCATTGTTCGTGTCTGCACCCATGTACGCTGTCAGTCAGTTTTTATCAAAGTTTCAAAGCTGATCCGATATATATTAAACACGGAAATGTCAATCTCAACTCAGACGATGGCTTGGAGGAACACTCAGCATCGTGTCAATGTCATCATGTTATCTGGGATGTGACAGTAAGTTAACCTTGTTTTTTATAAGAGGAAAGATTGGAAGATTCATTTTCCTAGCAGAGGTAAGGACAAGAAATGACTGGCAGACACATGTGGTGGTTCCCATATTTTAACTTTTTCCCCGTCATTGATGAGATAGCTCATCAATTAAGGCCCTGTCCATACGAACATGGGTATTTTCATATGACTAAAACCTAAACTTTCTAAAAACTCTGGCCAGGGTAAAGATTTTCTGAAACTTTGGTTACAGTGTGGTCGTGTAGCCATGAGTTTTTGCCTCATCAGCGTGTCTGCTTTTATTTTCCTTTCTGATTGGCCAACACAGCTGGGTTCACACCAAATGTGCACCATTGAGGCAAATTCCAGAATGATGCCTTTTGTACAACGTCATATTATCTTTTGGGAGAAACCTGTGTCATTTACAGTCAAAAAATTAAAATCTTACTGGTTGAATTGAAGTAACTTTAAGTCAGAATTTGCCAGGGGTATGAATAATTTCAGGCTTGACTATGTATGTGTGTGTGCTCTGTTTTTGTGTTTGTTTTTTCTGTGCTTTTGGCATTTTGTTGACAATATGTTGTTTTGAATGCCATTAACACTTTTTAATCTTGTTTCACGAACCCCATTTTCTGAATTCCCCTGGAATTTTTTATTTGAGAACAGTGCTGATGACACGTGACTGTCGACACGTCAGAATAGAGGGGGTTGCCACTTGTTGTAAGTTTTGGTTAGAAGACTTTAGATTTGGCATGGAAATGCTGGAGACATTTTCTGTTTTTATTTTTAGGGGTTTTCACCTTTATTATGATAGTAAAGCGGAGATTTACTGAGCGAGGGGAAGGATCGGCAAAGGACCTCAAGCCAGGATTTGAACTCGGGTCACTGTGATATGTGTCGACGTACTAACCACTAGGCTATTGGCGGCAACTCTGTTCTTTTCTTTTCTTTTCTTTTCAGTTTAGAGGTTTATTATTGCAAGCCATTTTTGGGTTTTGTTTTAATATTTTGTATACTCTGTAATCCTCTTTTTCTTCTTAAATGTTGTTACAGTCCCAGCCCTGTCTTTGTATGTGTCTGACCCTGTTTTATTATGTGTGTCTGTTACTCCTTGCTGTTGTCCTCTCTTGTGCCACACCTATGTTAATTGTAAGGGTTAGTTAGTTGGTGAGTGTTACTGTTAGTTGCCCTGGTGAGTCAGTGACTACTTTTACATGGACATCAGTAATCGAATTGTTTGCCTTAATCTGAATAAGACAATAATATGATTAAGGTGTTTACATGAGTTGCTTTTTGAATGTTCCTTTCATGATTCCCGTTTTACATGTTATAGCGTATAATTCGATTAACGTCATAACGTCACCACGCTATCCACGTTTCATCCAGAGTTACATGTAATTTTGGGTGTTTTAACTTTTAATTTGTCGACTTTAACTGCAGTTTGGCACTTTCACTTTCATTCAGGAATATTTCATGCATGCCCCCCGTGACAAACGAGATATTGAAATTCTGTTGTATGGCACTGCGAAAAGGGGCGGGATTAAACAAGATGATTAGACATTAAAAAGCAAGCAATTGCTCCATATTTTAAATTTCTGTCCAGAGAGGTCATGTTTTGATCTTTGATTGGTCTCACGCAGTCACATGATGCGATTTCGCAGGTCAGAGTTCACCAAGCTTTAACTTTGCAACACAGCGAACTGCGAAACTTGCATTTCCGGTCTGACGCATTCGCTTGCGTATGAATGGAAGTCTATGGGGAGAAAAGTGCAGTGTGACCGCGACTCTATTGGTGTCCATGTAAACGTTCTCATTGTCTCCTCCCCTTTTTACCTCATCCATTTGATTAGCCTAATTGTTGCCACCAGTATAAATAGCCCTTGTATTTCAGTAAGTGTTTGTCTGTTGTTGAATGTGGTAGCTGAGTAGTGGCTGTTCTCTGTGAGTTATAGTTTTTGCTCTTTTGTTTCTTTCCCCTTTGTTTTGTTCCTGCTTTATTTTCAATAAACACTTGCTGCACGTGGATCCACCTCTCGAGCCTGTCTCATGAACCAGTATTCGTGACAAATGTATGCATTTATTTTTATGTAAACAATTTATTGTATGTATTTTGTATGTAATTCTTGTCATCTGGATACTTCTGTAATAAATTCTGTAATAAGTTCTGCACTAAATGAGTCAGAAAATAAATGTTACATAACAAAAGTCATAACAGTTTGTGTGTGTGTCTGTGTTATTGACTATATACCTTGAAAATGCATTACTTTGAAAAACAAAAATGCATTTTCCTCTTTTATCAATTTTTGTGCTCTGTTTTTCTTCATGTGTTTGTGTTTAATAGGTTTGAACACATGAACACAGAATAAAAATGAATTTGGAAAGGTTTTGCTTCTTTATTTTGATATATACTGTCGTTTTTTCCTAGCAGAAACTATTTAGGTTAAATTTATTTCTAAATTTTAGATTTATTTATTTCAAATTTTAGATTTCAGGTTGTAAAATTCAGGTGAAAATCATCAAACGTGGTGGTGGCTGGCAACTTAAAAAAAAGAAAGAAAAAAAGAACACTGGTGGGGAAAGTGTTAAAAAGAGATCAGAGGGTGGTCCTCCATTAATGAGGGATCTCACATCTCAGCATACCTGGCAAAGTCTATGCTATGCTGGAAAGAAAAATCCATCCATATATGTCAAACCTTTGATGGAGGAGAAACAATGGATTCTGTTTTGCATGTGGAACAGCGGGCCAGCGTCTTACCATAAAAGGATCCCAAAGGATGCATGGGAATACATGTATTCTGTGGAAAGACACCCTTGGGATGTTTGTTGGGGGCACTATGAGAGTGTGGAGTACCGGGTCACTTTATGTGTGACATCAGTGGGTCCCTATACAAATGGTTGTGTTCACATTCTATAGTAAAGTCAAGTGTATTCCCACTTGGGATGTCCCATGATATTCAAGTGAACGGTGGAGGTGAAAATTTTGCAGTTACATTTTATTTAAATCTTTACCTCTTCTTTTCTTTGCTACGGCAACAAGACACAAATTGAACTTACCATCAAATAACTGGTTAACTGATAAACTGGTTAATTACAAATATAAATAAAATATTAATTCATTCACTTTCCTTTGGCTTGGTCCCGTTATTCATCAGGGGTCGCCACAGCAGAAAGAACCGCCAACTTATCCAGCACATGTTTTACACAGTGAATGCCCTTCCAGCTGCAACCCAGTACTGGGAAACACCCATACACTCTCACATGCATACTCATACACTACGGCAAATTTAGTTTATTCAATTCACCTATAGCGCACGTCTTTGGACTGTGGGGGAAACCGGAGCACCCGGAGAAAACCCACGAGAACACAGGAACTCCACACAGAAATGCCAACTGGCCCTGATGGGACTCGAACCAGTGAAATTCTTGCTATGAGGCGATAGTGCTAACCACTGAGCCACTTGTGTCACCTAAATAAAATATATTAAATATAAAAATATTACAATTTACATTTATATTTATTAATTTACATTTCCACAAAAAATGGTGTATATACTGACAAATAAACTGATTGTTTATTGAATTTGCTTTATTTATTTAATGCCAAAGTCATTAAAGATTCATTTAATACATTATATGTGGTAACACAAGTCACTTTAAAGTGTATTTTATGGCAGTTTATGGATATTGTTTTGCATAAAATAAAATAAATAAAAATCAATAAGTTAAGCTGGCGTAATTACGTACTGCATTCTTTTTTGCATTAAGATAACTAAATAAAATTGAGTAACTTCATCTAACATTGTTGTTTTTTTATTCAGACCATATAAATTGCTTGCAACCACTTATCTTTTTTTTTTTTTTTTTGTAGTTCAAAATAGGACAATTAAAGCCATATTTCTGATTATGACATTTACTGTAAATGGAGAATAGAAGTGGTCCAAAAATAGAGCCCTGAGGCACCCTAGTAGTTAGTTACTATCCGAAAATTAAACTCATTTAAAGAGGATTTGCATAATGAGTGAATACATCTTTATATTTCACAACACTGCAATCTTCCCAGTACTGGTTGGAGCTGGAAGGGCAGAGTAGTTGGCGGTTCATTCCGCTGTGACGACCCCTGATAAATCAGGGATTAAGCCAAAGGAAAATTAATAAATGAATGAATCAACACTGCAATCTACATTTATTTTTTTAAGCTAACCTAAAGGGACAGTTTGCCCAAAAATGAAAATTATGTCATCATTTACTCATCCTTGAATCCAAAACAGTTTGATTATTTTTTTTTTGTACTGTTTAACACAAAAGTAAATATATTGTAGAATGTTGAAACCTTTAACCACTGGCATTCATATAAATCATGGTTCTAACATTCTTCAGTGTATCTTCTTTTGTGTTCATCACAACAACAAAAAACTCAAACAGTTTTGCAACAAGTCAAGAGTGAGTAAATGATGACAGAATTTAAATTTTAGGGTGAACTATTCCTTTAATGACCCTCTTACATATGTCTCCATGTTGGGTCAAGCAAGTTCTTGCATTAATACATGTCTAGCAACCTCAAAGTAATTTCATCTAGTCAAATGTTTTGATGTGCTGTGCCTCAGCTCATCATATGGATATTCTGTCCAGCACAGGGGCAGCTGTCATAGAGAGAGTTATCGCTTATGGTCATGTCCCTGTACAGTTGGTTCCACTTTTAACATTTGCCCGTAAAATATGGGAGACTCAAAAGTTGTCAAATGACTATGGCATGGCCTCCTAATGCAATAGCAGGGTCACCTCTGCCACATAGATGATGATTGCCACATCATTCAACAGCCCAACATCAATCTGTGCGTCCATTATAGGCCTCCAGAGACGGCCCAAACTCTCAGTCACAGCATTTTCTGTTCCCTCATATCCCTTGACCTCTGCTCTCCACTCTCTGATCATCTAGTCGGCTCTCCGTTGGATCATGATGGATCTGGAGTGTCACTGAAACGCCATGTTCCTCACCGTTTACAAAGTGACCTGTCAAAAGTGCAAAAATGTTCTGCCTTTATCGTCAGCTTTTTAAACTTCCAGGTGATTACATTAAAATGCATGACATGGGCGTTTAAAGCATCGCACTATGCTGTATGCAAAGTTGGGAAGGCTACTTTCAAAATAGATTTTACTATAGTATACATAAAAAAAATATTGCAATATATTTCATTACATTACTCAAGTTTAAGTTCAATATTTATTCAATTATTATACAATTCAATTATTCAATCAAACTCAATTATTATTTATCACCACCTGGGATATGTGTTCATTTTCTAATAATTAAACAATTATTCCTTGCCTAAGTTAAATTATGTGGAACAGTAGCTACCAAACAAAAACAATATTTTGGATGTAACTTAAATTAGCATGAAATACGCAGGTGATGAAATACTGTTACTCATATTTTGTATATATTAAATATGAATTGGACATAAAATAAAAACTACAGAGCTTTAATAACAGATAGAATTATAGTGTTTATTCATCCACAAATGAATTTCCTTACTCTCATATTAATAATTAATATGAATATAAAACGTCATCAGCCATAGAGGCTTCTATCAAATCAAAACTTTTTTATTTATTTATCTATTATGGTTAATGATCAATCTTAATGTAGTATAAGAATAAACGTTTTGCTAAAATGTTAAAAATCCTATTTTTCAATTCAAGATTGATATTGAGTATATGTAGAAATTTACATATGACAAGATCAAGTCAAAACATTTCGAAGTGCATTCATTCCTATTTCCTATTGTAAATAAAGTATAAACATGAACAATACAATATCTTTCCAAACATGATGATTTTTTGTAGTAGTAGTAGTCGACAGGACATCGTGACAGTTTACTGGCACAACGTCTTTTTTTTTACCTTTTGGAATCTTAAAGTGCCTATTTAGACCCTGGAAATTGTGACGTCAGACTTATATTAATCCGGATATTAGTGAATGCTACTACCGAGTGATGGACAGGTACACGTGTATTTCTGTGATTTTTATTAATGCTGTTGATATTTTATCAGTCATTTGACATCTAAGATACGACTATTTACTGACTTGCCGTTACGAAATTCAAGTAAATTAATTCAGAAGTGGCCAAACATACTCAAATGTAGGCTACGTTCACCATTTCGCGCTTTGCTTTCGAATATGTAAACAGTACATTTTCAGTTAATAATGTGAAATGGTGCAGTTAAAGTCATTTAAAGTAAAAAGTCGAACAATTGATTTAGAAATTTAGTCAAGTTAGCTCAGTTTAGTCAAGTTAGATCAGTTCGTTGGGAAGTTAAACAAGATTATGCAGTTTGGTCAAGGTGTGAGTCCAGTTAATTAATTAATTAAGCCCACTTTCACGATATTATATAATATACACTAATTGTCCAAAGACTCAAAAACGTCAGAATGGTTTTCATGTAATTTTCAGTCATGGACTCTCGGCTAATAACGTTAGTCGCTCTCCAAAGTGCCCTGAAAGATGTGAATGTCTGTGAAATGTTCTTGTGAAGTAAATACAGAGAGACAGCCAGAATGTGTTGAATGGGATGAGAATTTCTCCATGAAGGCACAGCTGCACATGCATTGAGAACCTTTTCGGACATTAATAGGACTCCGCTGTTGCCACTTGATGATAATAATAGCCACTTGAACCTCTGCTGGAAATAACATTTGAGAAGATGTGCATTACACGCTCCACAGAGCCTTTTAAAACCACCATAATAAAACCATTTATTGCTTCATGCAGCTGCATTATGTGATTCGCAGGTATTTCTCGGCATGGTGTCTTCAAGTCTTCAAGTGCCCTCTAGTGGGAAATAGTAAGTACTGTATTACCAGCTGCAAATGTTTATTTATTTAATGAATTGTGTTCTAATTTCTTTGAATGCTTCGACGCTTGTTTTGAATACTATGCAACGTATTTTAAAAGGAATTAATTTGCTGTTGTTATTATCATTACACACACACCCACGGGCACACAGATAAATAGATAGGCAGACAGATAACTACCAGAAAGATTAATAAAACATTAAGCACAAAATCTTTACAAATAAACAAACAATAAATCTATCAAATCAACAGACAGACAGATGTAAGTGTATACAATTAATTCATTTACTTCGATTTAAAAAAAAAAAAGTGTACAACACATTATGATTTCACAATATGCACTGTTCTCTTTAAACTAGAACAGAATTTTTTTCTTATATTACGCTATTTTTATATATAAATTCCTTTGTCGTCCGACAGCCAGACCAAACAAAACAAATAATAACAATATTTCACATTTGTCGCATGAACTCTGTAAATGTTGTTTTGCAGCAAAAAAAATTGTGAAAATAGCAAACATTTACACAGTTAACAAATACCTTATCACATACATTGACTTTTTTTTTTTTAATTGTGAAGCATGATTGTGTGTCTTGTAATCTCACGAACAAGTCCATGTCAAGAATCATAAGAAAAATGTGTAGTCTTTGCATATAGAAAAGGTTAACTTTTAAGTAATTTGACTGAAGTATCCCCATATTCTCATTATCAAAATTGCACATGGGTATTTATTTATTTAGTCATTTATTTATTTAATGAAGTAATGAGAAGTCTGGAAATGGTAATAGTCACTTAGTCACTTTTTTGTTGTTGTTAAATGAAAACAATCATAAATTTAAGGCAGTACAATAGTTTAAAAAAGAATTGTAATGTACAAACATTTTAAAATATACTATATTACATCAACATTTAAATATTTCATTGTTTTTTGCACAAGACTAAAAACATAAGCAAAATATGGCCTGGGCATGTTCTTGACTATTTCTGTATCTTCTCTATTTCTGCATATATATATATATATATATATTAGTGCTGTCAAAAGATTAATTAGAATTATATGTTATTATCAATTTTAGAATTTATGAATGTAAACATATTGGTTTTGCATTTTCTGCTTATATATAATATGTATATATATATATATATATATATATATATATATATATATATATATATATATACACACACACACAACAT
>CAIGQV010000817.1:293318-313877 GCA_903798115.1 Danio jaintianensis | reverse complement strand
GTATATATATATATATATATACATATATATACACACACACACACAACATTTTCAACACAGTGAGTACATATGTAAATGCAAACTTTTATTTTGGATGCGATTAATCGTTTGACAGGACTAATATATATATTAATTTTGTTAGTGCTGATATATTTTCTTGAGCATTTGTTCCCAATACCGTAAGTAGAGGCTAAAAAAACCCACTTAATTATATATATTTTTAAACCAGAAATGATATTGTTCCAGTTTTCACACCCCTGGGCTGGGCTGGTTAGCAGGGATCAAACTGGTCTGGACTGAATTGAGACCCAGCCTGTGTAAACATCAGTTTGAGACAGACTATGTTATAGAAGAGCAGTTAAAGACGCAACATTTTGGCAAAACTAAATTCACTCTGTGCCTCATTAGTCCAATCCAACATGACAGCCAGAGAGGAGAGATTTCCAAAAGCGCATTTTTGGTAAAATTCACCATATCATCTTTGGGAGCCGAGCAACATTCAACAGTCCATTGAAAATGTGTGTATAAACTACTAACAGATGGATGGGAAGACAACGCATGAACAGTATTTTCTGGTAAAATTATGATCTTTGGAATGTTTTGGACAGAGATCTGACCCTGAATGTTAGTTTTCAGCTTATTTATATAAATTCTTAATGTTTAGCAAGTCTAGTTTAGAGTAGAGGAAGAAAAAATGTTGATATTATAGAATAAAAATGCCTTAATTAGTTTCTCTTGTATTCCATGATGAACTTGCTATGGTAAATTGCAACATCACAGGCTTCTTACATTGTATTTGCCACTGATCAGATTTATTGCTATCTTGTGCCAAAGAATGTTTTTCAGAATTATATACTATTTATTTTAAAGTGCTGAGGTGATTTATGACCGGAAGTTAATAAAAACTAAATAATTATATATTATAAGTTTTATTGGATGTTCAAGATAAGTGTAAAATAGTGAATCTCACAAATGTAATATTTTATATTAGTTAACCTTATTTAAAAAACTTTATTGTGATGATGATAAAAATAATTAAATTTGCAGCATGCAATTTTCTATTATAGTAGGTATTATATTTTATGTTTCATTTATGATTGTATTGTTTTTATGCCATTTTGTAAAACAGACATTTTCCTGGCAGTACTTTAATGAGAATTTGAAGGTAAAAATAGTGTAATGACAAATGGTCAAAATAAATAAATAATATAAAAAATAAAAACCTAATAAAAATAACTAAATTTGAAGTATACAAATTACTTTTGTAAAACCAATTTTATATTTAATTTATGATTGTATTGTATGTATGCCAATTTGTAATTTATATTTTCCTGCAGTACTTTAATAAGAATTTGGAGAGTAAAATGAGTAAAAAATTTAAGAGGCTACTTGAAAATCACAATTTCTTTGGATTTATGTTTTATATTAGTGTTTAATTTTTTAGTTTGTTTTAGTTTGTAAACTAATGAAGATATTTATTTGAAATTTGAAGGTAAAAATAGTATAATGACAATTAGTCAAAATAGTAAAAAAAAATAAACAACATGTTTTCAGACATTTTTGGACGTCACAATATCAGTTTTAATCTCAGAAGAGCCAAGGAATCAATATTTGGATATAATTTATTCCAATATTTTGAAATAAACCTGTTTGTCAATCACAACGAATAAAAAATATTTCATATTCTGACCAGGTGTCATTTTTTTGGAGAGTAAAAACAGATCTAAAGAACAATAGTTACTTTGAAATTTATAAGAAATGTTATCAAACTCTTAGAATAAAACATTTGTTTTAGATTTTTCAAGTGGTCTCATATTTTATTTTCCATAGCTACACATATATACATATAAGTCTTTATTTTTAGTTTATTTATTGTATTCTTTAGATTTCTCAACGCGATTCACTCCTAAAAGTGATGCAAAGAGTATTCAGTATTCAAAAATGTCATCGTATTTACTCACCCTTCACTTGTTTTAAGCCATTATTAGTTTTTTACTTCTGTTGAACACAAAAGAAGGTATTTTGAAGAATGCTGAAAACCTGTAATCATTGATTTACATAGTATTCATTTTTTCCAACCATGGAAGTCAATGGTTACAGGCTTTCAGCTTTCTCCAAAATGCCTTCTTTAGTATTCAACAGAAAGAAGAAAATCAAATCAGGTTTAAAACCACTTGAGGGAGAGTAAATAACATGTAAATGTTCATTTTTAGGCGAACTATCCCTTTAAGATGAGTGTAAAGAGTGTAAAGAGCTGAGGAGATGTATTCAAGGGTATTCACTATGACTTTGTTTCTGAAATGGTCAATTACAAATGGCCATTGAAATTTGCATATGAAGCCACACCCCTTCACATGGTTATATATGAGGCACATGCGCAGACATTCATCAGATGCTCACTTCTGCAGGGTTCCACCCAGTTCCTTCATATTGTCCCAACACTAATTGATTAAGTCAACTTAATAGTTTTTCACAAATTTAAGTGGATTGAACATGAAACCATTAAGTTGCCCCAAAAAAACCTTAAGAATTTTGTTTTCAACTCATTTTAAATAAGTAGTTTGAACAAGAAGGAAACATAATTTTTGGAGTGTGTGCAGCAGCAGACATTTATACTATTAACAATAACTTTATCAACTAGTGCCAAATACATTGTCTTTTTTTAAATTGTGAAGTAATTTGTAGTTTCTGAAATTGAAATGATTGAAATTGAATTGAAAATGAAAGGTTATGTCTTTGGTAAGTGTTTTTTTGTGCTCATGCTAGTATATATTGTACTACTTGGCAACATTACTCCAAACTAAGCCTATATCATATTTCTATATGGTGTCTGATAATAAAGGTTTACAACATAGAAATGCATAATAAAAATGCAAATGCAAAATAAAAATAAATAAAAAATGAATAAAACAAATTAAATAAAATGAAATATGCTTGGAAATAGGGATAAACTTAAAACAAAAATATCGACATCCATCCTTTTTGGGCATTTCTTTTATAAATAACCTTATGTTCTTTTACCTTAAGCTTGTTTTTAAATCCATTTTGTGCCTCAGTCTGTAGGTTGATGCTTTAATAGACTTGTCTTAAATTGCTAATCCACAAGAGATGACGATTATTTGGTTAAACGTTCAGAGTACAACTACTTTTAAGGTTATATTTCAGCACTTTGGAAGTGGACAGCAACTTCTGTGGTGACAATTATTATTGTCGCCACTGGCTTGCATGGTTCGGGACCTGTAGAGCTGCGCAACGATGGATTTGTTCTTCAGTGTTTGGACCTTAAGCAGTGAAAATTAAACCACACTGAACTGAACTAAACTGAACTTAAACTCTGATAACTGGACTGACACTGTTTCAATTCACTGCACTCTTCTATGTGAAGCTGCTTTGACACAATCTACATTGTAAAAGCGCTATAGAAATAAAGATGAATTGAATTGAATTGAATTGAATTCTAAGTAGCGCGTTGAAGTTCTGGCATGATTATTTTTGGGAAACACATGTGAAGTTGCAATCAGCAATCAACGTAACAGTCTTAAAGTCTGCGTGAACTGGAAGTTGCTGAGACTTATTTTAGTATGTCAATGTACTTCCAACTGAAACAGAATATTGAGTAGGGGGCGGGACTTTCTTTTTGCGCATCATTCCCTCATAACAAACGGTAAGAGAGGGTATTAATAAACTGTTGCTTTAGAAATCCTCAGGTTGACATCAACAGAATGGCCACCACTCACAGAGAAGCAAATGAGCAGACTTTCATTGAAGATTATCAAAACAAACCATTTTGTTTTTCAGTGGATTAACTTGGACAGATTAGTTATTCACCAATGTGAGCTGGCAAAATAACCATTGTAGTTTTTATTTCACACACACTTTAAGGGCCAAGATGCATTGTTACCGGGAAACCCGGCTCTGATAAGTGTCTGCGCCTGTACCACTTATATAACCATGTTGATGGATGTGGCTTAATATATAGATGTCATTCCCCAAATGTCATTGGTCAGAGTGATTATTCTCCTAAGTGAAATCCCACAGTCTCCAATTATATAACGTCTCCGAACTCTCCTTCAGAGCCAAGGCTTACATCCGGAACCAAAATGTTTATGCTATACAATGCTTTAAGTTACTTTATGAATAGGTTCTGCCAACATAAAAATGTTAGTACTCCGTACGTACACATACTGCGAAATAAAGTGCAACCACATGTTCTTATCCGCATTTGACAGTCATCATGTCTAACTAGTCTTTCCAAATGTGAGTGAATACATTAGTAATGATTCTGCTGACTGCTATGAAATAAAAGGCATTTTGAATCATTTAAAACTACTTTTTCCCCAATGTTAAGTTTGGGAACAACTTGCACATTAAAAACAGATTAAGCACACTTTGCTGAGAGGTGAGATTAAGTGACTTTTGCGTGTGTTGTGCACACAGCAATAATGTAAACACATGTTAAAGTAAAATAAAATAAAATAAAAGGCCTGTTTATCATGATTTGTAGTGACAAAGCAATTATTATAAGTCATTCATTGTCAATAAAATTTGGCAAATTCTGGCAATTCTGTGATCGCTGTATGCAACTTGAATCACC
The DNA here is from genome assembly GCA_903798115.1 of Danio jaintianensis. Lineage (NCBI taxonomy): Eukaryota > Metazoa > Chordata > Actinopteri > Cypriniformes > Danionidae > Danio > Danio jaintianensis. The sequence continues at coordinate 309,283 of CAIGQV010000817.1, read as the reverse complement.
AACTCTTCAGCAACTCTTTCCAAATAAGCACAAATACTATTGATGTGAAAGCTTGCAGTGAATGTGAAAAAGATTGAATATAGTGCACAAGGCCTATCAACCAACTGTATGGCGCCTCAAATGGCCAACTCTCATTAAAATGTTGATTTGTTGCTGCAAAACACTGTAAATGTGAGCACACCTTACAATGCTATTACTGCAGAACATTTCATATTAATCAGTATTTTTGAAATGCCTCAAGAAGAATACTTGTGTAAGAAAAGATCTGAAAGAAAGCCATATCTTGAGTTGACTTACGCTGCAAACTGTCTGGTGTTAAACCAAAAATACTGATTAAGAAAGTTATTTCTTGCAGCGTTTAAAACGTTAAAGACATTCCTTAACAAAACCCCCCTTTAGCATCTTCCATGACATAACCACTGAGAGACGAGTACAAAACACAAATCTGTAGACTAATCAGTGTGCTCATTTTTAAAAGCCAAAAAGTTCACAGTCGCAAGATGAAAAGCCGCTCGCATCCCTCCAGTTGAAAAAAAAGTGTCTTCTTTTGAGATGCAGAACTCTCACTGGAATGTCAGCTTGCTGAATCTTCATCTAATCACATTAGATGCAGACAATCATCCAGATTATGATCTGTTAAAGTTAAGCAGATGCTGGACCTGTTCTGTTCTACCATAAATCCTCCTGAAGGATGAAGCGCGAGTTACGTCTCAGGGTTGGTTGTGGTCATGATCTTCATGTACTGGGTAAAGATAGTCTCGAAGGCCTCATCTCTGTGGATCATGGCACCAAACACCAGTGGCTATGAGGAGATAAAATATTGTGTCAGACTTTGAATTATTAATTAAAGCAAAACATTTTATTTTTTTTACTAAAGCAGGGTACAAATTGAAATTCTATCTTTTATCTGCATTAATACTAGGGATGCACCAAAAGAAACATTCTGGAGCGAAACTGAAACTGAAAATTCTGGATGCAATTCGCTGATAACCGAAGCATGCTTTGCAATAACTATTTATTCTTTTATTAAATAATTAATTTTGTAAGACTTTTTAAATTTAACTCAGAAACTTAGATTATACTGATTAAAAACAAAAACACAAGCCAATAAAAAAAAACAACAACATATTTTATTGATATCTAATGGTCTAGAGGCATCATTTTACCAGTGTTGTCATGACAGCACAGTAGCGCTATTACAAGCAGCAGGAACATGTATATTAAATGGCCTATCAGTGCATTATTTGAGCGGACTTTGCTTCCTGGTGAGCATGTGTGTTTCTTTCATAGAGACTATAAGGGGTCATGAGTGGAATATTGAGCTATTTTGAACTCTGACCGCTCCATTGCTTTTGTCAACGCAGCAACAAACTAGCTTTTGCAAGGCACAATGAAATGAATGGGGTTCATAGCGCAGCGCTTTCCGCATCTGGTGTGAAAGCCACTCCGTGCAATGACTACGGTTAGAGGGAGAGCGAAAACAGCATAACCTTTTCTCAGCTCATATTTTCAGCCGTTTTTGTCTTTTGGCCAAAAACTAAAAATGCTATTTTCATTATTATTTGGTCCACCCCTAATTAATTTACCCAGTGAAGCTGACTGACAGAGGCTGTGTGATAAGGACAATAAACTGAATTTTTTTCGTAAAAAGATAATTAAGCTATACGGTTTTTTTTTCTCTAAATAAATATACATTAGAATTGCCAGTAGGTGGTGCAAGGACTGCACAATTCATTAAAATTAAACTGAGATCAATATTGGGCGCTCTCACTCTCACGCAGAAACCGTAACACGTACACCGAACAATTCTCTTCAATTTTAGGATTGTGCCAGTTAAATCGTCCGCAGGCTTTGGTTTAGCTTGTCACTGAACTACAGCTCTGTGTAGCACCTAAAAGCAGCTGCTGGAGATTTACCACTTATTACAGAACCGCCTTAACCATTGATATCTCACGGCAATTTGGAAATGCGTATAATTTCGGAAATACGTATAATTTCAGCAATTCGTAATTTCGTACGATTTGCTTATCCTTCAATGGCGGTTGGGTTTTGGGGTGGGTTTGATGCCACGCCTACTTTTAAAAATCATACATTTTCATTTTCAGTGGATTAACTTACTAACTACGTGTAAGTTAAAGACTAGCAATGTGTGTTAGCAATATATATATATATATATATATATATATATATATATATATATCACTTAGATTGATATCTCACGGCAATTTGTAACTTTTTGATTTAGTGGTACGATCTCATTCGTATAATTTTGTACGATTTGCTCATCCTCCAATGGCGGTTGGGTTTTGGGGTGGGTTTGATGCCACGCCTCCTTTTAAAAATCATACATTTTCATTTGACTGAACTCTCGAATTCGTATTAATTCATACGAATTAACCACTAAACTGACAAAACGTAAAATAGTTAAGTTTCCTTGTAGTTGGAAATAGTTGGAATAGTTAAAATTGTCTTTGATTAATCGTGCAGCAGTAAGTGGTGCCAATTTCCCATCTTTACAAGTTCATTCAAACAATTAATTCAAAACAGCAGATTTACTTGTAAAGGAAGCAAGCTACTCATTTTATGAAGGGATCATTAAATTGTTCATGATTCAATAGAAAACACAGTGAAACTAAACAAAAAATGACTAAACAGCCAGTCTACAATGTAATTAATTCAATATTAATTAATTCTAATTTGCTGTACAATATCAGTAGCACATTTGGACAAATTCTGGAAATAAGAATTGTTGCTTGTCTTATATTATTATAACTATTAATTATAACATAAAAATTTATTAATATAATAGCATAAACCCATAACCTTTTATAACTAAAAAAAAAAAGCATTCTTACTTACAATTGGCTTCATCACATAATACAAGCTTTCGGACTTGCTAAATACAAATTTAAGTCATATTTATATAAACATTAATGCCTTTATTGACTTTAAAAGTGCTTTAAAATGATGTGTATAGTATTGTGAAAAGGGCTACACAAATTGACTTGATTAAAGTACCTTCTGTGTTGATGGGGTGGCAATAGAGATGCCCATTCCAGACCCTGGCAGAACTGATAAAACTTTGTACTGTGGGGGAAAAAAACTTGAGTTATTGTTTTGTAACCCACTTTAGTCCACTTTGTAGCTTTTATTTCCAAGAACTACAAACTTACACTTAGAAATGATTGTCTAAATGACATGTACATTGACCAATAAACATTGAAAATAACACATATTTGCTCATGGATAAAGCACTTAAAGAACTGACATCATTGTTGCTACAATTCTGTGTTAAGGCTAATATACACTAGACAATAGTTGACCCAAATGTTGTCCCAAATATCAGTCTGGATGAGTCAGTGCTAGTTGTTGAAAGTCAATTCCCATGTTTTACATTTTGAGCAGTTGAAGTTGGCTGATTTTACAGAAAGGATAATAGTTTATGATGGGCACGTACAGCTTTACATCATGTATCTGTCCAGTGGGAAGATATCAAACTTGTTTAAAATTGCTGCAGACTTTTATTCCAGTATAGTGGCGTATTTCCAACTGAAATGGAACACTGGGTAGGAGGCAGGGTTTTATTTTTGCACTCCTCCTCCTTCATACATATTTAATTCATACAGTGCTATTTATTCATACTCTACCTATCTGACCATCACCAGTTTGCAAATGTAAATGAACAACTGTCAAATGTCTGGCCAGAGAAGTGTGGAGTTCCTCAAGGATCAGTTTTAGGCTCTTTGCTATTCACAATATACATGCTGCCCCTAGGAGACATTATGAGAATGCACATTACTTTTTTTTTTTCTTTTTTTTTTTTTAAGTACTCTATATGTTGTATAACTGCAGGCTAACAATCTTTATGTAATGTATAATATATGTAATGTGCACCTTTGTGTAAAGCTTCTTTGAGATTGATAATTATTGTGAAAAGAGCTAAAAAAAAAAAATTCACTTGTAGCAAAATAACCGTTGGAGGGGCGTGACTAAGCATATTTTGCCCAAGCTGTCAAATTGAGGACATTGCAGAGCAGAAGCAAATGGTTATTACCAAAACAAACTTTTATTTTTTCAGTGGATTAACTTACTAACTACGTGTAAGTTAAAGACTAGCAATGTGTACTAGCAATGTTAAAGACTTGCAATATATATATATATATTGCTAACACACATTGCTAGTCTTTAACTTACATAGTTACATAGTTAGTTAAAGAAACTAAATGTGTGCAGTATATGCACCTGACAGAATCACAAAGTCTGATGGCAAAAAAAAAAAAAAAAAAAAAAAACTGTCCATCATACACAACTCTGACAGCCCAAGATCTCCAGGGTGAAATTGCAACCAAGGGTAAACTTTGCCAAACTGCAAATCTGAGCAAATGTTATCTTGTGTATTGTGTAGACCTGCTTATAATTTAAGACCTGATATTCATGCATGTGCATGCGCTGCAAAAAAATAAATAATAATAATAAAAATAAATAAATAAAAATTGTAAGTGTCTAAGTGTTTTTTGTTGGTTCTAGTCTAAATATATAAAAAAAAAACTTAAATCTGTTTTCTAGACAGGCAAATAACAATCTAGATGAAAAAGCATGCTAAAGTACACTCAAGGTCCGTATGACTGAATTTGCAGAAGTGGCTCATATTTTGCACAGATGGTTTGACGACATGATTAGAAACAAGTTGGAGCAATTTTGACTTTGTGTGTGCTAGTGATGATAACTGTATTTTAGTTGTTTAACACAGCTTGTGTTTAACTTTTTGCAATGCAGGTGCATCACAGTGCAAAATTGTATTTTAGTGAGTGAGAATGTGATTTAAGTTTTTCATAACAAATGCATGAGATCTGCAATTTGTTTTTTAAGTGGCTGAATGTTTAATGTTTTGCAGAAAGAGTGAATTATTAAAGTGAGTTTAGGCTATTGAGAATTTGGTTTAGAGAATGGCATTTTGTGTCTTAGCAATTCTAAAAAACTGTAATGAATTTTATTTTAGTTTGTTGCCAATGCAACATTTCTAATGGTCACCATTGAACTTTCTATTCGAGTAAGAGCGGGAACAGCCATTGCAATGTTATTGGCAATGTTATTGGAGACTTCCAGTCTCATTTACCTCCTTGATTTTTAATGCTGCTGATATTGCAAACTGTTTTTTAAATTTTTATTATTCTTTTTTTTTTTACTTCTTATAAGCAACTGGAAGTTCTACAAAAATCACAGAAAAGAGATTACTTTCATATTGCAGAATAAGGTCAACAGCTTTTTAACTTCGCATTTTTCATATAATGTTTATTAATCATTTTATTTCAGCTTTTATTTAAACACTCCTTAATTTCAGTTTAAAAACAAACAAAAAATAAATATGGCACATACCTTCTGGATATCTGTAATGTCCACCAGTTTGATGACTTTATTCTTCTTTGAAGACCCCGATCTTGAGCTGGAGCTCTCAAAACACAGGTAGCTGATGGAGGGAAAACCAATGATAACTATATACTGTTGCTGTAGTAATGTACAGTGGAGAGTGTCTGTTTTGTTGACAGAGAAAAAGTTACTACGGTGATGAAAGCAAGTTTATGTATTTGGGTTCAATGGATGATAATATGTTCATCGTTAAACTGGGAAACACAGTGAAGGTGAAGTGTCATGGTTTGGTTCTCATTTCAGGGTCATGTTATGATTTTCTTTAACAGCCACATGACAGAGTGAATGCAAATGTTTATCGGAAGCTCCTTCAGCAACAGTTTTATTATTTATTTTTTGCAATCAGCCAGCAGAACACAGCAAAATGGGTAAAGCCCTTCCGTGTTGCAGATAACATTTAAATAATGAAATGGCCGGCCAGAGTCCTGATGTAAACCTGATTGAAAATCTCAGGGGAAATCTTTTCCAAAAAAGTTATCGCTGAGGATCTTATGCTTCCTGATTCTGATTTGTGTGTTTTCCACACAAAAAAGGCTTTTGTTGAAGTGCTTTTGTTATTTTGTAAAATACTAGCCACGACTAAAATTAATTCAAATTTTGTTTTGTTAAAAAAAAGCTGATGTTAAGAAGCTGATGCCTTTATAATTGTGTTCTCTAACTTTGATCTATGGAGCCTTTTAAACTATTATGATGTGAAATTATGCCATGGATATATTCCCAATATATTCCCAAGATAACTTTTTGTGAGACACAAAGCATATGTTTCTTACTTCTCAGTGACGTAGAGCATCCCATTACGGATGTAGTCAGTGGGCATCTTCCTGTCTCTGTTTATCAGACAACATCTCCATCCATTCTCACATACTGAAAGACAAAGTTATAATTTGGTTGTAAAAACCTGTTACTTTAGGTGTTTCTAACTCAATTCTGTTTCTTTTTTTTTTCTTTTTAGGTTTCAAGTGCTTATTTGGGACCCATAAAATAACAAGAACCAAATAGTGACTCACTGGGCAGAGGTCTCTCAATTTCAGGTAGGTTGAAGATCTCATGAAAAGCTCCTTTCTTTGGGTTGTGTGAACGACCGCTCTCTTCTTCTCTGGTCACTCCGGGTGGGATAGTGGCTAAACTACTCCGCGATACTACAGGTTGAACCTGAACATAAAATATAGTGGGCATTTCATTCCTAGAACAACTAAAAGAAACCGTCTGAATCAACTGATTCTTTCAGGCTTAACATTAAAGTCAACAAAAAAACAACATCGCCATTTTACTTTCATAATGTGTTGCTTCTTGGTCAAACAGGACATTCGTGATCTTTATTATAGTATTAGAGACAGACAGAAAATATTATTATTATTTATTTTACTTTCACATGGTTTTAGATATGTCAGTCAGTAGGCTAATTTTAGTTAATTTCGTCAACAAAAACGACAGGTCTGACAGGTCTGCTGCGCCAGTAACGTGACTGAATGCGTGCAGATCAGATTATAATAATAATTAATGTTTGTTAGTTTTTATCTCTTTGACTACATTTTAGTCTACTCTTTTTTGTCAACAAAATGCATTGTTCATTCATTAGAGCAGATCAGAGCATGCACATTTATAGTATTCAGTCACTTGAACCTGTCAAGTTTCTGTTTCAACTTATATGTGTAAACCTATAGGCAGAAAACATTTTTCGCTATTATTGTCATTGATGAAATTAACACTGGTAAAAAGAATGTGCTAATGAATCTCTCACACATATTAGTAAAGTAAATAGGACTCATTTTGATTTCCTGTTGACTTTAAGCTCAAAGCAGCTCTTGAAATACATGAAATAGTTAGTTTTTAGTATGTTTTTTGCATTCATGTGGGTAAGTTGGGTATCTTTTGATATATTTGTCAGATGTGATGATGTTTTGAGAGAAGGAAAATGTTGATGTCAGCAGCCGCCATTGAGTTCATTTGCTGTATAGTGTCACAAACCAACAGCAAAAAGTGTTGTAAAACCAATAAATCTATGATTTATACTTGTAATACTACAATATTTCAAAATATTTAATGGAACCAGAATTATATAAAAACTGAAAAGTTAAAAATTTATGTGAAATCAATTATTAACCAAAACGACATCAAATTGATATCAAGCATTACGTTAAAAAACACGTCAAAAACGCAAACTGTTTTGATGTCAAAACCTTGACGTCTATTTGACATCCACATGTTGATGGCCTTTTGACCACCAAAAACGACACAAAAGGTATTATAATGTAAGTAGATCTTACAAATTTAAATTACAAATTAACAAATTTTTTTCATTTAATAATCTTTACAAAGCATGTAATATACCTTGATGTCAAAATTACATCAAATTGACATCTTACATTGGCATCAAAAAAACACGCTAAAAGTTGATTACAGGACTGGCTGTAATACATTTTTGAGGTGTTTTTTGACACCAATGTTAGTTGCCAATAATTGATTTTTGATGCTAATGTTAGATGTCAATTTGATGTCATTTTAATATCAAGGTAGTCAATTGACATCAAATCCATTTGCATTTTTGACGTGCTTTTTGATGTCGTTTTGACATCAAGGTGCCCTCTTGGAAGTAAATCTATTTCATTTCTGCCAAGAAAACATTTCTCATTTTCATTTAGTTAGACACAAACAACTATAAAAATGGCAAAAACACACATCAAAAATACTAAACCTTCACCCTCTAAAATGAAAACGAAAATCTAAAAATGAAAACTAATTCAAACTAGCAATAAAAACTATACTAGTATCGCAAAGATACTACATAGCAGTGGTAGAAACTAGTTTTTTTTTTGGAGCAAAGCAATTGTTTTTGTCTTGAATGGCACTATGCACACACAGCATACCCATCACATAGTCTGTGAAAATGGATTTAAAATGGCACATTAGCTGTATATGTTACATTCATTTGCAACACCAACATAACATTAGATTAAGCAGTATAATAATAAGATTTTTTTAAGGCCAGAAGTGTAAATAAAGAGGTGAACAACATTCAATCAATCAAGAAATGTCCATGTGATATTTCAGCACATAACTATAAAGAAAACAGGCTATTGTAAAGCAGACTCCTCATACACATTATACTGCCACAATGCAAAACAACTAATTCTTTTTACTGTAAATGCAAAATATGACATTAACTTTGAACTGTAAAATTATTTCAGTACATCATGGTAGTAACTGTCTATATATAAAAAGTTTTATTAAACCCCCTTATTTTCATATTATACATATATAATAATTCCATATTTTCCACAGTATGGTTATACAGTTGTTTGCAGTCATTATAAAGTGATTACATTTCTTTGCATTTATTTATTTTATTACTTTATATTATTTTATTACAACACTGGGAATCAAAAATAATAAGTTTCATATTATTGTAATGGAAATTTGCATAGAAAATATGCTTAATGTAATGTGATGAAATGTGACAATTGAGAAAAAAACTTTTAGTAACTTTAGTAAACTTAAAAACTGTTCATATATAATTTAATATATACTATTTAGTATATTATAATGGTATTTAGGCCCTGGTCCACAAAAACTGTCATCTTGCACTGGTATATTTAAAAAAAAAACATTAAATATCATAGATTTTTCTTATATGAAAAAAATCATTAGAATATCAAGTAATGATCATCTTCCATGTAGATATTTTGTACATTACCTTCAGTAACAAATATAAAAACAAAATTTTTGATTAGTAATGCGCATTTGGATACTTTGAAGGTGATTTTTCTCAATATTTAGATTTTTTTTAACCCTCAGATTTCAGATATTCAAACAGTTGTATCTCAGCCAATTATTGTCCGATCCTAAAAAGAATCCGAAGAATCTGATTACTTCGTCTGCTGCTTCTGCTTCCCTCTGGCTTTCTCAGTCAACTCCTATATTTATAGGAGATTGTTAATTCAGTTGAATACTGGTTAACAGGTTTGGGTATTGGGTGGCTCCGCTGGCTTGTTGTCTGGATACCCGGAGAAAGAGACATTTTCTGACAGGATCTGGCATCCAGGGATAGATCTTATTTATCTGGCATGGAGAGTGTGATCTAAGACTAACAAACCAGAAGTTAATGGAAAGCGTATTTATTTTACTTATTTTATTTTCATTGCGACTGGTTTTGTGATCCAGGGTCACATAAAATATTTCATAATTTGCAATCTTGTGGTGACATACAACATGGACAGAAACGAATTGGCCATTGGACCGATATGCGCATTTTAATCCATTTAAACACAAACGTAATTCATATCACAAGGTGCATCTAAATCCAAACACACACACACATACAGGTAAAGAAATTAAGGTCAGCTGGTTTGATCACACACACACACAGGTGCTGGTAAAAAAAACACAGCACAATCCCTACCTTCTCACACCCAGACAGCTGAGAGAGAAACACAACAGATTATGTGTGACCGTCATGTCAGCGACACACACTGATGTTTCCCCTGCGAGGCAACACCAATCACTCTCATACACACAGATTGTTACAGAGCCTGATGCTTCCAAACAAATCTTTCAAACGGTTATGACATTTAAAGTGTGAAATCACCCAGGAGGCTGGTGTTAGAGCGTGGCATGGAGTTGTTCCTCTTACCCGTCGTGACACAGTGGCATTGCTGCGTTCTTTCAGCTGCGGGTCGGTGGGCAGGTTGTTCCACATGATGTGTGGCGTGTCGTATTTGTCCCGCAGTTTCGGGCAGCTCTTAAACAGGAAATCTATAATGAAGAATTTGATGCCTGCGTAAAGCCCTAAAAGAGAAACGGCAAACATCATACAAATAAAATTGTTCATATATATATATATATATTTTAATTTCATTGTATTCAATAAATTAAATTAGGGCTGCACGATATTTGAAAAATCTGACATTGTGATATTTTGTTTTGCTGCGATATATATTGCGATATGAATATAATTTCACCAGATGATTTGAAGAGCTGTATTTGAAAAGGTTTTAATTATTTAGATTGACTGGAGTGATCAAGTCTTTTTCTATGCAGTGCATCTGCATAAAATATAATAAATTACAATCATTCGACAAAGCAAGATTAAAAGGTAAATAAACAGTACTTTATGGTTTTCTGTGGAGTCTAACAGTATTAGACAAATAACAATCAAACATTAAATAACATACATACAATAGTATTAAAAAATATCTTTACATTTTAATATTTAATATATAATCTAATCCTGCAACGTGACTATTGCGGATACACACATTGTGATATCAATGCTCAAATTATATATTGTTCAGCCCTAAATGAATTGTCATTTTATGTACCATGGTGGAAACACACTTTATTTCCCAAAATGCTACTGTATAATTTACTTAGCATACCCCTTTACGAGAAAAAAAACCATCAAATGAGCTTTACATGTGCAACCCCATGTTAAAATGACATCTAAAACTCAAATATGGAACAAGTTTTATAACATTTTCATGAAAATCAAAAAAAAAAAGGTTTGCATGCATGTGGTTTTTATTTTAACATTTTAAAGGGATAGTTCACCAAAAATTAAAATTTACTCTGTTTACTCATCCTCAGGTGTTTTTAAACCTTAATGAGTTTCTCTCTGCTGTTGAACACTAAAGCAGATATTTTGAAGAATGCGGAAAACCTGTTAACTATTGACTATTTTGCTACTATTGAAGTCATTCGTTACAGGCTTTTAGCATTATATCTGCTTTAGTGTTTAACAGAAGAAAGAATGTTTCTTCTGAAGAAGGTTTCCAGCTTCAGTATATCATCTTTTGTGTTCAGTAGAATAAAATAACAAATAAAATGTGAAAAAATATATATTCTGGGGTGAACTAATCCCTTTAAGCTCATGTGACGTGTTGTTTTTCTGTAAGGGTTAAAAAATGTCACATTTTGAGCAGAATTTTTAAACAGTCATAAAATATTTGATTGGCTTTCAAGTTCACCAAAGCCGCATTTATTATAGTATAATATCTTTTTATAAAACATTTTAAACTTCCATTTTCCAAATGTAATTATTTGTGATGGCAAAGCTGAACAGCAGCCATTACTCCAGTCTATGATGTCACATGAACCAAAATCTACACAACAGTTCTTTCTGATTCACAAATCTGATTGGCTGATAGCTGTATGGCATTCTAGTAGTATCAGCACTTGTCCAGTCTCTTCACCTGTGTGTATCACACTTGCTGTGTATCGCAGAGAGTGCTAAGCGAAGGACTAAACTGACTATAGCTTGACAAATACTGTAGCTGTTGGACCACATAATGAGACTTTTTATTTTATTTTTTTAGAAAAGAATGTAGTTGTTCATTCATTCATTCATTCATTCATTTTCCTTCGTCTTAGTCCCTTTATTTATCAGGGGTCGCCACGGAATGAACCGCATACTTATCCAGCATATGTTTTACACAGCGGATGCCCTTCCAGCTGCAACCCAGTACTGGGAAACACCCATCCACACTCATTCACACAAATACACTACGGACAATTTAGTTTATTCAATTCACCTATACCATCTTTGGACTGTGGGGGAAACCGGAGCACCCAGAGGAAACCCACGGCAACATGGGAAGAACATGCAAACTCCACACAGAAATGCCAACTGACCCAGCTGGGACTCGAACCAGTGACCTTCTTGTTGTGATGCGACAGTGCTAAGCCACTGAGCCACCGTGTCACCCCTAATGTAGTTGTTTAGATTGCAAAAAATAAATGGATTATTTATAAGTATAGTGTCTATTTGAAAATCTGTTTGGATGATTTCGGAGATGGGACTTCCAGAAAGCACTCCTCTAATAGCTACTTATTCTGGAGCATGGTAGATGTCTGTATAGTAGTCTATTGCAAAATATTTAGGCTATATTTAAAGGCAATATTTGGTCACAGTCATCTGTTATTTACTCTGGAGCAAATGGATTTGACTGCAATGTCGAATTTGATAGCTTAAAATACATATATTATGCTGAATGATTGTTTGTTGTTTGTTAATTGTTATTGTTCAATAAATGACATTTGATATAAATTGCTGTAATATTTAATACAAATGCCTTGTAGTTCAAACCGCAGCATTGGAGCAATAGTTATTGGCAATTGGCTTTACATTATTACATTATTAGGTACGTTAATCTAAAATACATTGACCTGTCCTTTCTGTAAGTGGCGGTTCACCAAGAAAACATTTATCCTTTCCAATGCTCTACTTTTCTATTGTTTTTCAATGTAAACACACGCTTGATGAACGTGTGTGACTGTTATGCCCATGTCTTGTGCCTTTTGTTGTGCCGCACTCGAGCATCACGTTTTTTTGACACCATGTCAAGTTAAAAGACAAGGAGGTGGGGCAAGAGTTGCAAGTTTCTGTTTACAGGTGCTCTGTGGTTGTGTCCAGATACCCTCGTGCTTTATGCTATAATTTCTTTAAACTATTCCGATGGCGTTTTTAGAAGCAAAGACACGTTTGGTGTGAATAAGCCCTAATGGAGCAAGCGATTTTTATCAGCTGATATTTTAAACTACAGCTAAACAAATCATTACAGAACAGGTTAATCACATCAGTTGGTCTCTCTCGTTTGTATTTTGTATTGCTGTATTTATACTATATTAATCTAGCAGTGTTTGCTTTGGTTTGCCTTTCATGGGGTTGTGTGTTAGTGGTTGTTAGTAATCTCTTATGTAAGTGAATACCTGGATACAAGAAATACTGGGAGAACTGCGTGATAATATATATTTTATTTTTTATACATATTTATATATACATATTATGCAGCACTGTTACAGAGTTACCTACTCTGCCTGCTGCAGCCATGGTATGACAGCAAAGTTCCTTCATTATACTTTAAATAGGAAAATTATTGAAAATCTTTAAAAAAAAAAAAAAATTGCGAGATGCTAATGGTCTAATCCGATTTAATTATTTATGCTAAGCTAAGCTAAAAGTGCTCCCCCCAGACCCGGAGCATCTGAATGGATTCAAAAATGGTAGAACTCAAATATTTAACTCTTGGGGAGTTGTAAAATGAGTCTATTTTCAAAAAAAGTGGAGTGTTCCTTTAAGAATTCTGTTCTTGTGATCTCAAGTCCTGTTTTGAGGTCTTTTGTTGTGTTCATACTTCAGTTAAGCCAACCCAAAGTTTGGAATCGGACCAGAACTGCTGAAATGGTAGGTCATGATTCTCTTAAGAGCAAACACAGAAGCAAATAGACACAAACCAAAGACATAATCTAAGCAAAAACAGTTATTTAAACACACTTATTTAAACAAACCCTACTATTAGAGCAGTTTCAGTATAATCAAGTCAAAACAGGAAGGAATAGGGTGTTAAAATGACTCAGTGGACACATATAATCAACCCAATGCATGGTTGCGATTCATACAGTATACAGTTAAGCAAACCTCAGTGCAGAATACGTTTTTTCTTTTACTATACCTATTCAGTGCTGTTACACAAGAGACATGTTTTATATGAGAATGACAAAAACTGATTTGGAATGATTTGTGTTTGTTTGTAAATGTTATGAATGCACTTGGAGTGTTTATGTACAGTACATTTGTGGGTTTATGGGTAATGATTCTCACCAATCATGAAGCCCATTAGCTTGTAGGGCAGAACGCAGGAGGAGATGAAGGCCACCCATAGAGAAACGTACAACTTCTGAGTGATCTCAGGCTGAACCCACATAAACAGACTGAGGAACACAAACACACACAGAAACATCCGCTGTTAACACATACTGTACAGACACTGAGGTTATGTGTACAGACACATTAGGTTATTTGTACTTTTTTTACCTGTACAGTGTCTTTATATTTCAATGCTTTGTTCATACACAAATACCGATTTGTAATTTTTTCTCCCATCTTGTATTATTTCCTCTATATTATTGCATTTGCAAATGCAAAATATTTGCCCCTCAGAAATTGTCGACAAGATTAACTAAAAAATGCACTAAAATATGATTTTTATTCCTATTCCATGCTATTCTATAACCATTCTTATGTTTGCGGGCCATAAAATTGTTTGCCAATTTCAGGTTTTGTGGGAAAAAGTTTACTTTCAAAAGCACTTAAACATGTTTTCTCTCTCCCTCTCAATCTCAATTCAATTAATTTCAAAAGTGCTTTATTGGCATGACTTGCCAAGTGTTGCCAAATCACTGCAGATTACATAAGCAATGAATAAAAATTGTAAAATGATTATATAATACAAAAACAATTCGAATTTTGCTAAATTACATAGACAAATAAGGTAAAAAAGACAAATATGATTATAAAAAAAAAATGAAAGAGAAAAAAAAAACATTAATAATTTTTCATTCATTCATTCATTTTCTTTTCGGCTTAGTCTCTTTATTAATCAGGGGTCGCCACAGCGGAATGAACCGCCAACTTATCCAGCATATGTTTTACACAGCGGATGCCCTTCCAGCTGCAACCCATCACTGGGAAACACCCATACACTCACATTCACACACATACACTACGGACAATTTAGCTTACCCAATTCACCTATAGCGCATGTCTTTGGACTGTGGGGGAAAACGAAGCACCCGGAGGAAACCCACACGAACACGCGGAGAACATGCAAACTCCACACAGAAATGCCAACTGACCCAGCCGAGGCTTGAACCAGCGACCTTCTTGCTGTGAGGCGACAGCGCTACCCACTGCCACACCGCGCCGCCCATTAATAATTATAATAATAATAATAAATAATAATAAAATATTAAATTAAACTTTACATTCATTCAGATGGCTTGTAATAATATTTCTTACTAGTTTTGTCCACTGGCTGACTTTCTGTGTTTATGACCGCCTAATACATACTTTGCTGCTGTTGATATCAGACTGGAGTTCTCTCCCAGGATATGCCTCAATATTTCTGTATTTGTTAAAGTTGTAACATTTGGTGTTAGGGCTGCACAATATATGGTTTCAGCATCGATATCGCAATGCGATCATTCACTATAGTCACATCACAGGATTTGCAATGTTGAGTCTTTATTTTAATGTATCATTTGCATGTCATTTTGAAGCCTGTGACTGTAAGAGGATTTTAAAAGCATTCAGCCATAAGAAATTGTACCATTGTCAATTTTATTGAATCATTTTTATTTTTATTATTCAATAGTCTACCTAAATACTGTTAGACTTGAAAAACAATAAAACGCTGTAACCTTTTCTTTATTGTATCTATTCTTTTAATTTGTTTATTAGATTTGATGCAGATGCACTCCCCTACAAAATCATTCCAATCAATCTAAAACAATCAATTGTTTCCAAATGGAGACATTCATGTCATCTGTTGAAATTGTATTCATATTGCAATATACAGTATATGGCAGAATAACAAAATATTGCAATGTTAGATTTGTCCAATATCGTGCAGCCCTATTTGGTGTAATTATCACAGTGTATAGGGAATTCTGCTCAGATTCCTCCATTCTCTGAGAGCACAGTGTGCACAGTCTCTGCTCTCTCTCTCTCTCTCTCTCTCTCTCTCTCTCTCTCTCTCTCTCTC
>CAIGQV010000817.1:238618-293308 GCA_903798115.1 Danio jaintianensis | reverse complement strand
TCTCTCTCTCTCTCTCTCTCTCTCTCTCTCTCTCTCTCTCTCTCTCTTGCTCTCTCTCTTTCTCTCCATCTCTGTCTGCCTCTCTCGTTCTCCAGACGGTGAGCACTCAGTCTGTATTTGCTCAGGGTTTGTTTTATTTTATACTCTTGAACACAGCTCAGTATTTCTCTCTCTCTCATATTATTTCAGCCACTGGTTTTATGTTTGTTGGTGACATTTAGCTTTGTCAGTTCTTGGGAGAAAGCACACTTTTTAAAAGCAAACACAAACACATTGAAATAGAAATTTTTGTCTCAACATGTTATATATGTATATCAACATGTGTGATTTTTTTTCTTCAACACCATGTGCCTTTATGGAGTCCTGTAGTTCAACATGAAAAGGTAAAAGAGTTACTTACTTTTTGATTTTCTCCAAAACATCTGCCATCTTACCAAAAAGATTCTGCAATGATAATAATAAAACAATAAATAAATTAGAAAGCAATAAGCAGCATACGGTTTGGTTACCCTTTACAATAAGATTTCACTAGTTTATGCATTTGCTAACATAAACTAATAATGAACAACACTTGTACAGTATTTATAATCATAGTTCAACATTTACTAATGCATTATTAAAATCTAAATTCATGCTTTAACATTAGTAATGTATGTATTGTTCATTGTTTGTTCATGTTAGTAAATACATTAACCTTAACTAATACAACCTTATTGTAAAGTGTTACCTACAATTTAAGACATGCATTCATAATTTAAATCATGGCTATGCAATATGACAATATATATTGTTTGGACAAAATAAAAAGTCTATTGTTTCATATTATGCCCCATTGTATATTTTGTGGTGTCCCAAAATACATTGTTTACGGTAATACTTTTTCATTATTTATATGAGTGCAATATTACAAAGTTATGGAGATGCTGGCAGAAACATGAATAACAGCATCATGAGAAAGTACAATGTATACATTTTGCATTTTATTTAGCAATATTTTTATTTATATGTTAATATCAATAGTTTTTAAAAAGATTTATTTTAGATTTCTACATTTTTAATGAAACATTTGCCTTAAAGTTCAAGATAAAATGAGAAGTAAGATCACATATGAATGCATAGATTTCTTTTAATACTTTATTAGAGATTTCTTGTAACAGATTTATTCTAATACAGAGTATATACTTTTAAAATGTAAAAAAGAAATAGTTCTTCACATGAGGTCAATGTATATAAACTACTTACTACTGACTGATTTAAAAGAAATGTTACTAAATTGTGATACACATCATTATCAGTATGACTTTTATCTTGATATAAAAATTTTGTCATATTGCTCAGCCCTAATTCAAGTCAAGATATAAGGGGAAAAAACACACACAGTCTTGGCTATTTATTGTAACTATTATTTCACATAGTTCAATAGAATAACAATAAAGTCATCCAAACCTATAAAATGATACTAATGGATTAATGGGCATTAGACAGCGACCAAAAAATGAGGCAAAACAACAAATATTTGTCTAAAGGCTGATTTATTCTTCAGCGTCAAGCGCACACGTATGGTCCGGTGCAGCCTTCGCGCAGTAACATAGCCCTCGCCGTGGCTGACGCTGACGCGCACCTCTCAAATATGTAACTACAAGTCACAACGACGTGTAGTGCAAACTCTGTGATTGGTCGGCTTGGTAGCTGTGACAAGTGTGGGTGGTGCTGAGAGCTGTGAACCCAATGGAGCAATTGTTTACAAGTTTCGAGTTCTGTGAAGGAGCTCCAGATGGAAACTTTTGTTTTGTGTTTACCTCATGATTAAAGTTGTTGCACGTACGCCAGCTCCCACCTCTGAATGAGCAAGTTTTAGCTTCTTGTACATTAGGGTACCATTAAAAAAAAAACTAAATACCTGCGAAGAAACTCGACACAGAGGAACATAAAAACCTACTGCCAGCTAGCGTTTTGAAAGCGTTATTGCAGAGCAACACAAACAGCATGCAGAAGTATAAATGCATGACTGTGCAAGGCAGGCGGAGTGGATCACAGTGATCACTCAACGCAGAAGTATAAATCTCAGCCATAACACACTTGATAATGGGCATTCATCATTTTTAAACCTTACTGAAGGAATTTTTATCTTCATTTAAATTATTGACTAATTTGTCTTTCAGTATTAGGTCAAACTCCCCTATATCAATAAATAAATTCCTGTTTTAGCAGAAGCTTTCAGATCAAAACATCCTCTAACTGCAACTGACATGACTGTAAGTAAATGCAAGTGACAGATTTTTACTAAACTAAAAATGTAACATTTAGTCCTACAAAAGCCCACCTGTGCTTTCTGTGCAACATCTAGAACTAGCTGAAACTTTTCAGACACAGTCAGGTCTTCCTTTGGAGGTTCCTGGAAAACAGATCACAAAAAGGGGAAAATTAATTATGTATATTATTAAAACACAGGCCACTGATGAGCAAATATTACAGTGGAAAATCAATTCTTACCACAGGTTCAGAAACTTCAGGCACAATACTCCACTGAATTCTCCATCCTCTATAGAAAGCAACATAATTTAATGCATTTGTTTGTATTTGTGTGTTGATCTTAAAATATCTATACAGTATGTACAGTAACAAAATTGATGCCAAACAATACTCATTAACCGACTCATAATTTTAAAGAAACACACTAATGTAAATGTGAAATTTTTAAGTGGAAGAACTTGAATATTATTAATATTATTAATTAAACAATCATTGTTTTATTTAAGGTGTTGTTAAATTTGTGATAATATACAAACATTATTTCTATGAAAAAGCTTAATATCTTAATATCAATACAAATACTTATGACAGGCAACTAATATACAGCCAATATACAAAATGAGCCTCAATTAATTATGTTTAATTGATTGTTTTTTTTTATTTATCTCCTAAAATGGTTCTGCAAAATTTTAGTTATGTAATAGTATCTTATGAAACACTTATGAAAAAGTAAAAACTTACTTGGCAATGAGGTAATTCAACGACAACCTCAAAATGGCTAAGAACAGAAATAAAGGAATAGCCCAGCCATGCCATGCTGCATTCATATAAATCTGAAGACAAAATACAACACAAATTACGCAAAAAAATAATATATGAATAGCTTGAAACAAGTTTAAACACTAAAATTAAAAGGTTTAAAACTAAACTAAACTGAAAAATAAACATTGATGATAATGTTTTTTTTTATAAAAAAGCTAATTACATAAATGATTTCAAAACTAATTCCAAATATTAATTAAAACTGTAATAGTATAAGGAAAATCCTAAAATAATAAATGTTCCAAAGTTAGAACATTTTAATGAAGTAATTGCATTTGGAAAAAATTAATTGTAAGTATATTGTGAATTTAGTTCAGAAAATGA
Organism: Danio jaintianensis; assembly: GCA_903798115.1. Classification (NCBI taxonomy): domain Eukaryota; kingdom Metazoa; phylum Chordata; class Actinopteri; order Cypriniformes; family Danionidae; genus Danio; species Danio jaintianensis. Next base: position 289,909 of record CAIGQV010000817.1, on the reverse strand, counting down.
GTTATCATGTGCTAGTCTTCCAAGAATAATGAATATAAATAACCTATATGTGTCAAAAAGAAAAGATTTATATGCACTCAAAATTATTTTTGCTGCTAGTTCAAACTACTTATTTAATATGTTAACAATTCTTAAGGTTTTTTTGGGGCACAACTTAAATGTTTTATGTTCAATCAACTGAAATTTGTAAAAACTATTAATTTCACTTAATCAAATTGTGTTGGGACAACATGAAGGAATTGTGTGGAACACAGCATTTTTTACAGTGTGTGTAAATATGGAACACTGATGGCCACTCACAATGAAGGCAATCGCTGACGTGTAAACTGAGTGCCAGTTGGATAAGGCGGAAAGATTCCTTAAGAAATTTGTCACTGGTCTGGCACCCCGTTCTAGAAAAAAGTAAACATGAAAAACGTAAGTAAAAACCGTACATTTAAATGAATGTCTCAACATTAACAAAACTACTTTAATAAAAAAACTAAACAAAACAAAAAGGACTTACTAAGTCGTCGCATATTTTCAGTTAATCTGAAACAAACATAAAATAAGCAAATGTCAGTCTGAGCTATTTGAATATTCTATCCAGCAAGCATCTTGATGTCAAAACATCATATTGACATCAAGCATGACATAAAAAACATTTTAAAAAACGCTAATAGATTTGATGTCAATACCTTGATGTCTATTTGACATCCACACATTGATGGCCTTTGACCACCAAAAAAACAACACAAAAAGTATTATAATGCAATTTTTTTTATTAATCTGAAAGCTCAAATTTCAATTTTGTATCTGTACAGTGCATGTAAACTAACTTGATGTCAAAACTACATCAAATTGACATCTAACAATGGCGTCAAAAAACATGTCACAAATCGATTACTACAGAAATACATTTTTGATGTGTTTTTAAAGCTAATGTTACACTGTGTCCTAACTAAACACAATGCGACGTCACAACACATGATCAAAGGTATATTTTTCATGTTTCTATTTCCACGACATCGCTGCAAAACAACATCAGAAACTAATATGACAATTACCACCTCAGGTACAGTTTTTGTGCTTTATTCAGTGTTAAATGCTAGCAATGTGAGTTTGAACATCGTTTTACATGATATTTATTGACAAACTACTGGAAGCAGCCTAAAATCATTTACCTCAGATCTTGAAAATTAAATAACTAGCAAACGGTTTGAAAATCAAAGTCAGAACTGTCAGAAAAGTCAACATCAGTCACTCAGCCTACTTTTAATAATGTTAAATGGGTTAAATATGTATTAATTAGATTATAACCTATACCATTTTGTTGGGAGTGCAGTGGCTAATATTTAAATAAATGGCTGTAGTATTTAAATGTTTCTGTTGTGTTGTGTCGCATTTGGTACAGATAGCCAAATTGCTTGTCGGTTGAATCTTGTCACGTCACATGTAATTAGGACACAGGGTTAGATGTCAATTTGATGTAGTTTTGACATCAAGGTAGTCAATTGAAATCAAACTGATTAGTTTTGTTTTTTGATGTCGTTTTGACATCAAGGTGCCCACTCAGAAATCATGTCCTCAGAACTTTACCCTGCCCTCAGCAAACATGACTAATACCTTCCACCAACCACAGGCTGTCTTGTATTTTTATTTCAAAGTGACACTCAAACCATGTAAATCAATGAAAGCCGACAGCGGTGGGCAGCGCACACTCAGTACTCCTTTTTTGAGACAGATGGATGTACTTCAATAATCCCTAAGGGGACATTCAGCAGACATGGAGCTAATAGCAGAGTGTATAATTGAGGCAGTTACATGCATTGACTGGACATCAGACCCACAAAACCTGCATGGCAAATGCTTTTTACCGAAAACAAACGGTTTCTTTCTTCTGTTGAACACAAAGGAAAATATACTCAAAAATGTTGATTTCCATTGACTTCCATAGTATTTTTTGTTCCTACTATTGATGTCAATGGCAGAATATCTTCCTTTGTGTTTAACAGAAAAAAAGTAATTGATAAAAGTTTAAAACCACTTGAGTGAGTAAATGGTGAGAATATTTTTCATTTAGGGGTGAACTGTCCCTTTAATAGACTTCAGTAAGTGTACCACATTACCTAAACACAAATGAAAATGTTTTGAATCCAGGTGTTAACTTTTCAGATGATGAAACTTTAAAAATACATTTTTCGACAGTACATCTTTACATTGACTATACATGTTTTGTGGAATCTCATCATTTCTCAGTATTTTTAAAATCTGCTTTGGGTTACTTACTTATTCATTCATTTATTCATTCCTTCATGCTTGACAAAACACACATTTAAATGTGTATCATGGATATTCTTAACATATCACAATATTCATTAATGTATTTATTAACAAATTTTAGTTTTTGTATTTATTAAATTCTGGTTTACTTTGTGCATTGGGGCATAAACTTAAAATACAATAATATTGACCTGTACACTGTTTGCTTAAGAGTTTTCAGAAAAGGTTAGTTTTTTTTGAAATAATGTCATTATTACAAAAAAACATTCGGAAAGCAATTCTTAAATTTCTGTATTTTATTAAAATAAAGGTCTAAAAACCACAACGCCACAAATTAGATGGTCTTTTTTAAGTGAATGAAACGAATAAAATAGTACAAATAAAAAACAACAACATGTTGTAATAAATAGATCATTTTAACACAGAATATTCATCGGAAAAACTCAACTTTCAAGAGACATACAGTACATGTAACTGCAACCCTCTAAAAAGAAGGCCAGCTCTTCAAAACTGGGCCAGATCTTCAAACGAGGGCTGGACCACAAAAATTAGGTGATCAAGTATTTATGTCTGATATGCCAGTAATGTAATCATACTTTTCTTTTGTAACAGGGTCTAAGTATGGCATATTAAGGCAAGGCAAGTTTATTTATATAGCACATTTCATACACAGTGGCAATTCAAAGTGCTTTACATAAACAAGAATAAAAGAGACAAGTACTAGTTCACCCAAAAGTGATATTTTTGTCACCATTTTGTCATCCTATATAGCCCTCCTGTGAAATTTGTAATTTTTTAAATAATATTTTCCAAGTGTTGTTTAAGGAAGAGAAGATTTTTTTCTCCCACACATTTTAAAACATAATGGTATTAATAACTATTTTTGTCTTTGCCATGATGACAGTACATAATATGTTTCTACTTATTTTACAAGAAACTAGTATTATTAAGCTTAAATTCAATTTAAAGACTTAATTAGGGTATTATAATTAAGGTAATTAGGCAAATTGTATGACAGTATTGTATGACAGTGATTTGTTCTGTAGACAATCGAAAAGGGGGCTAATAATATTTGCCTTAAAATTTATTCCAGCCTAACTAAAAGAAATAAGACTTTCTCCATAAGAATAAAATATTACAGGAAATACAGTGTAAATTCCCTTGCTCTGGTAAACATCACTTGGGAAATATTTGAAAAAGATAAAACATTTGACCGGAGGGCAAAATTTTTTTACTTTGCATATACATGACCCTTTTTATATAGTATTTGTATATAAATAATGTCATTGACCTCCTAGTAGTTTTGTTCTAGACATTAATGGCTGGTGGTTCAGAACAATCTTCAGAATATCTTGTTTTGTGTTCAACAGAAGAAAGAAACACTCTCAAAAGTAAGTAAATTATGGCAGAATTTTCTTTTTGTGTGTGTAAACTTTCCCAAACCTTCTGAGAAATATACATAATTTGACAAAACCAGAGAGGAACATGTATTATTTTGAAAGGTAAATGAACTTCAAGGTTTTAGGGTGGGCGTTAATAAAATACAATTAATGGGTATTTTAATAAATAATATAAATCATTCTTATTATAATTACTGTTTTCACATTACAGTGAGGGGTAGGATTCAGGTTGGGATAGGGGTTAACGTTAATAAAATACAATTAATGCATAATTTAATAAATAATATAAATCATTCTTGTTATAAATTCTATTTTTACATTACTATTTAGAATTAGGGTAGACAATAATAAAATACAATTCATGGTAAACTTGATAAATAATATAAATAATTTTCAATATCTTCCGACTGCAGCTGTATCCCTTCTGGCAACAACCATGTTTAAAAGATTTTGTCTCTGCCACTAAGCTTACCTTATTATTGCAAGCATCCTAACCACTAGGGGGCAGCAGTTTACAATACATTTTAGCTTTGGAAATGAAAACACTGAGAGCAGTGAATGGTTAAGAGTGACTTCACCCTGATTTGAACTCTACTTCCACATCTGCGCATAATTCAAATGCAAAAAATATGAATAATCTCTTATGACGAACCTTTTAGCACTTAGTGGCTCCTCAGCCTCAACCGTGTTCTCCTCAGGCTGGAAACGGAAATCTTCAATGTAAACCCCAAAGCGATCATACAGCCAGTTGTGCAGCCGCGAACACACCGTCTCCTTCTGCTGTTTGTCTACGGTTAGAGATCGGATACATTCATTTTAATTCATAAAGCTCTATTAATCTGAATCCAGCAGTGGGTTTAATGAGAGAGAGAGAGAGGGAGAAAGAGAGAGAGTTTGTGCTCTACATTCTCATTTCCTGCCTCAAACAAAAGAGGTTGCTTTGGCCTAGATGGTCTACAAATTTAGACAAGTGCTTAAAATAACAGCTGAAAGCTTTCCTGAAGCCGAGATTCCGGAATCACTAACCAAAACCACAAAGCGGAAAGAATCTCAATAAGCATCTCAATAAAGGATTAAAGTGACAGTTTGTGCTTTATTACAAATGACTGGAAGACAAAGGGCTAATAAAAAAAAGAAGAAGTGCAATTTATGAAATCTTGTAAGAAAACCTGAGATTTGGTTTGTCCAATTGATTTTATGTATTTGTTTAGTTAATTTTAATCAAAGTTTGTGTGTTCGTTTTTAATAGTGAAGTAATATCTATGTTTTGTCTTTTTAAATTCTCATATTTTGACATAACATAATTATTATTTATTTTCAATTTTGTGAGTATTTTTTAAATGGTAAGGCAGTAAGATTTATTTATTTATTTATTTTTACAAAATGTTGTTTGTATTATAGTAAGAAACTGAAAAACAATAAAAAAAATGTATTGCCTCACTGTATAAATTAAATTTATATAATGTTTCATTAACTTTAGTACATCAATGTTTGTCATAATTTTATGATTTATAAGGCAAATTATAGGTTGCAAAATCATTTTGTTGATTTGTTTGTTTGTAGACCCAATAACATTAGAATTATGCTAACATAAAAACAATGTGCTGTACTACACAAACACAAATGTCACAAACCGACATTTTACATAATTGTAATAAAATTAACCAATCTTTATAAATAATTTTCAGCACCGAAAGTAAAATATTAATTATTAAATCCTTTTGTCCATATTGTATGGACAAAAGCTTTCTCTAAGCTAACTGCAGTGCATTCTGAGATTGCAAATATTGCTCGCGATTCAGCCCTACAGTTTCTATTGATGTAATGGGACAGTTCATCCAAAAATTTATATTTTTCATCATTTACTCACACTCCAGTGGTTGTAAAATGTCAAAACAAGACATTCTGAAGAATGTTAGGAAAAAAGAGCCATTGACCTCTACAGTAGGAACAAAACATACAATGGATGTCAATGGCAGTTTTTTTTTTTCAGCATTCTTCATAATATTTTCCTTTGTGTTCAACAGAAGAAACTTAAACAGGTTTGGAAGGGTGACTGAATGATGACTGAATGTTGAATTTGGGTGAACTATCCACAAATTGAAGTATTTTGATCTACTACTCAAGTATTTTTTTTTCATCATAAGGCTGATGGTTGTGTTACCTGTGCCATTCGCTGCCGGTGTCTGCTGTTTCCGTGTAGGTTGAGGTGGAGAATCTTCACACCTGAACCACAAGACACAAACAAACATCATTAAAACATCTTCAATTCATAAAAAATCTACACACAGAAGAACTGTACATATTACAGTGTCTCATATCTTGCCACTGTTTAACATTTTATAAGAATATATACTGTTCTGTTTGCATTCTGAGCAGTTCTGAGATATTGAGCTTTAAAGTTTTTGCGTTCCATATAAAGCAGATGTTTAATGAGAGGTCTCTTTCATATGTGATAATGACAGTAACACTCAAATGTGTTTTCAATGTACAATAGCAATATCCTCAATTTTTTTTAGATTAGGTCAAATGTAGGTAGAACCTTAAAATTCCATGAAAATGTGAAGAATTCCAAAACAAACTGAAGTAATGGAAGCATTGAAACACAAGCAGCTTATTTTAGTAGTTCAGCGAACTACTCAAAAGAGATATATAATACATAATCTGAAAACTGAAGAAATAAGCTTTCCATTCACGTATGGTTTGTTAGGATAGGACAATATTTGGCTGAGATGCAACTATTTGAAAATGTCAAATCTGAGGGTTAAAAATCAAAATATTTAAATAATTGCCTTCAAAGCATCCAAATGAAGTTCCTGGCAATATTACAAAAAAAATATATGTTTTGATAAATTTACATAAGGAAGCTTACAACATTTCTTTATGAAGCATAAGATTTACTTACTATCCAAATGATTTTGTCATTAAATATAAATAAATTTCCCACAAATATACCCATAAGAGTTTTGTGCTCACATATATTTGTTTTGTTTTTAAAAAAAAAACATAAAATTAGTGTTGATTCATTTCATTTTTTGGATGAATATTTTTTCCTTGTTCAAGTTAAGCATAAAAGCAGTGCTAATTATTTAGTCCTTTGCAGATGTTAATTTCACAGAATATGATGGGTAATTAAACACATTATTGCAGGAACCATTAGTACTGTATATTTTTTCTTTGGTTTAGAGAGTTGTTTTAATTAAGACCTCACTAATTATAATGTTTGCTGCTTGTTCAAACTACTTATTTAAAATGAGCTAAAACAACACAATTCTTGAGTTTTTTTGGGGGACAACTTATTTGTTTTGTCTTCTATCTTCTAAACAAAATATGTACAGGTTAAAGTACAGCTCACCCAAAACATTCATCATTTAATCATTCGTATTTCATTCAGAACTTGACATTCTGTGGAAAATAAAGGTATTTTTGAAGAATGTAACTGTTTTGGTGACCAGTGAAAACCTGAATATTCCACAGTAGAAAGACATTTTCAGTACATAAGGTTAAATGATGTCAGAATTTCATTTATTGGTTTCATTATCCCTTTAATTATCCCACCGTTTGTCCTCCATCAAATTTAAATCAATTAGAGGTTGACATGACCTCAGTGGAAAGAACACTGTGTACTGACATATTGCTGTTCATGACTCTATACGTACAGACATTGACTTCCTGCTGAAGGGTCATGGGGGGTGGGATGTAGTGGCTATTTTTATATCTCAGTGTGTGTGGCGTTTGCATCTGACTGCAGCCTGTCCTGCTGTGACAGCCAGAGAGACAACAGGACCGGGTCATTGAACACTGACAACACACATCAATTTACCACACACTATCCTCCTTTTTCCTGTATCCCATGATGCTTTGCATAGATTAGAGGAGTCACTTCTGTTAAATGGTAAACATCAGTGAAATGTTTTCGATGAATACAATGAAGTGTTATTATTTCTTTCACAGTTCATCCATTTGAATATTAAAAGGAAACTTGTGACCAGATCAATTAATTACCAAATTCTTGCTGCCTTAATTTTTTTTACTTCCCAGTCATCTAAACTTTCATCATTTAAACTGACTAAAAACATTAAATTAAACTTTGTATGACAATTGTCTTTTGTTGAAACCTGATTAATTTGTTAAAATAAGCAACATAAAAAATATTTGTCATTAAATGTTTTTTCAGTGTATGAATAACCCCAAAAACAAGTCTTTCCACAGCAATAATATGGACTTCTATAGGATATTACTGTATTGTACATAAAAACCACTGAAAATAATATGGAGGAACACAACTCTAGTGGACTCCAAAAGAAATATGGCCATTAAATGACCTAGCATATCAATATTTTTATGATGGATAAAAATAAAGTCCTTGCTTTTGACAGGAAGTCCTCCACACAGGAAGTGCAACCAATAATAAAACCCGAAACACTTAATCATGTGCAATAGCGCATGCACTGTTTTCTATCCAATGACATTAGCTTAAACAGTGACCATTTCACATCCAGGCACTTTTATATTTTAGCACTTTAAACAATATAGATTGTGTCGAAATTGATTTACATGGATGAAAAAAACATTATTACACTTTTTGGTACATATTCAGCATGTCTGGCAAGTAGAATCCTAGTTTAGTTCTAGTTACATTAAAAGTGATTTAGTTAAGTTTAATAGGAATGCTGCTGAAAATTTGGATATACCTCAGCATAACTGAATAATAAGAGTTCAGTACATTGAAATGACATACCGTGAGCCTCAAACACCATTGTTTCATCATTCCATATAAATAATAACAGGCCAATCAAAACAAAACACTCACTCTGACGATCCACACAGGATCATTATTATTCAAGCTCCAGGCAGCAATATATTGGCCTCAACCTTTCCTTGAAGAATGACATTATTTCGTTATTTCTAAGCTCATCTAAGCTTGCATTATATTTACTAAACGTGTGGGACTCTTATTTTGAAATAGAATTGTATAAGCTAGCCTATATTTTATTCACAACACAACTCAGAAGCAAACTTTCATTTCATTCACTCACTCCTGCTAGCTTAAATAAACCTCGCTACCATTTCAACTGAAATGATTGTCATTGACAACTGAAGCATGATTATGGGCAGCACGGTGGCTCAGTGGTTAGCACTGTTGCCTTATAGCAAAGGGTCGCTGGTTCGAGTCCTGGCTGGGCCAGTTGGCATTTCTGTGTGGAGTTTGCATGTTCTCCCTGTGTTGGCGTGAGCTTCCTCCGGGTGCTCCAGTTTCCCCCACAAGTCCAAACACATGCGCTATAGTTGAATTGGGTAAACAAAATTGGCCATAGTGTATGAGTGTGTGTGTAAAGGCGACAGTGTATGGGTGTTTCCCAATATTAGGTTACGGCTGGAAGCATCCGCTGTGTAAAACATATGCTGGAATAGTTGGCAGTTCATTTTGCTGTGGCGACCCCTGATAAATAAACAGACTAAACCAAAGGAAAATGAATGAATGTATGATTATTTTGCACATGTATTTGAGTATATCAGACTGTGTGTGTGTGAGAGACAGAGAGAAGAGAGAGAGTGAGCGTCAGGCACTGACATGAGCTGTGAAGTGTCAGAGCATTGCTCATTAATATTCATGACCATTCCAAATATGGTCAAAACCAAGCTTTTTCTTTTTTGGTTATAAATGAGCATATAAAATAATTTCTGAATCATTTTTGAACTTACCTAAGCTACGTATCTACATATGTAGATATCAGAGCACAATTTAACTTATTGAATCAATGCACTTCATGGCACCTTTAATTACACCTTTTCACAAAAAGGGTCAGAAGGAGGGTTAAAAATATATTTTTCTGATATTTTATGGATATCTATATATTTGTTTTTTGTGTGTGTGTGTGTTTGTGTGTGTATGTGCTAAAACTGAACAGCAAATAAGAAGTGTTATGTAATTCTAAGTCTAATCCCTAGTGTTATCCATTGTTTTGACACGTTTGACACTATGTAATGCAGATTTGTTGCTTGGTGTATATTTGTGTGTGTGTGTGTGTGTGTGTGTGTGTGTGTGTGTGTGTGTGTGTTTTTCTTTAATTTTTTTATTGTGTGGTTTTTACCTGGTTTTCAGAACATCATTCATCTTCTGTTCCAGGTCAAGTCTCCTGCTGCGCTCTCTTTCCAGCTCCTGCTTAAGGGTTTCCACATTGGTTTCTTCTCGTAGCTTCCGCAATTCTTCCTCTAAAATGATAAAAAAGGAAATACGTAAACTACCACACACTTTTAAGAATTTTCTTTATACATTTATAACAAATATTATCTAATCCAGTTTTTCTCAACCACATTCTTGGAGTTCCACCAACACTGCATGTTTTGGATGTCTCCCTTGTCTGTCACACCCATTACAGGTCTTTAGGTCTCTGCTAATGAGCTGTTGATTTGAATCAGGTGTGTTTGGTTAAGGTTAAATGTGCAGAACTGGTGGTCCTCCATGTGGTTGAGAAACACTGCTCTAGTCCAAGACATATGAGCATTAATATGTACAGTAGCTTTATTTTTCTCATGTAGTTAAAGAGTTAAATCTATATTTCAATTTACAGTATTTACTAATGGTAGTTAATGCGTAGTTTATAAGCAGTATAATTCGCACTCATTCAACCATTGTCATAAAATAAACCCCTATTGGATAATATAGGATACTTCATACAGTTTGACTCAATATCTTTTCACTCAACTATGAAACTTCAGTAGTCAAATGCACCGTTGTGAGCCTACAGTTATGTTCTCTACATGGTCTTTGTTCCCAACAAAGCATTATAAATATTTGAGTGCTAATATGAGCCTTTCTCATACCGAGAGCCTTAAAGGACAGAATAAGATCTGAATGGGCATCAGCTTTCTATGTAAAACTCTAGGGTTCAGACTGATGGTTTTCACTAGACTTGCTTCTGCCTGATGGGTTCAGATGAAATGAATGCTGTCAACTGTACATCTCTAGGCAGACAGTCAATTAATCTATAGCGATGTTTCTATTAACTTCATTTAGAGTTTCACTAGCCTAAACTGTCTAATATAGATTCTAGCTAAAGTAAAAGTACAGGGATAGCATCCCTTGTTGGTGGTTTTACTATAAAGTAAGTTACTGTTACTGCACTATTGCTTGTATTTAGGAATAGGTTTACACACACTTATTCTTAAACTTGGCAACTTTGATGTTTCTTCTGCATTTTTTTTAGCCTGGGCTCACTGGAAAACATGACTTAAAAAAAAAAAAAAAAGTAAAATACGTTCCTCCTGGTACGTTTTGTTGCACGTTTTAGATAACAAACTCACTAGGAGGCACTATTTACATTTTTGTGAATCTGAAATACGTTACTTGGAGTATTTTTTGTTGTAAGTTTCAGAGACACATACTTCTTATACATGTCCATAATAAGGCAGGGCTTGTCATGCAGATCACTAGCAAACCACTGAGCAAAACCCAACTAATAGTGCTTTCAAAAGCAAATGTAAGAGAAAAGTGCACTGCGATCACATTGTTTTACCTAGATTTTATACTGATTTTACCTTTTACCCTCTTTTACATTTTATCCTGTTGTACCGTTATCCCAGATGTACCTTACCATTACTTTCTTTGGGATTTAGCGATCTGCGTTCTAAGTGATAAGGGATTAGCCATTTTCTCATTACTGTCAAAAAATAAATAAATCTCTGTGACTTATGTTGTTGTCATGAATGTTTAGAGTAATTGTACAGTGGAACATACTCCGTATGATATCTCCCCCGAACACAGTGTAACCGAGTGGGGAAAAAAACTTTTTATCCAATAAGAAAAAAATGTTGTTAAACTATGTCAGGAACACATTTACAGAATAAATTCCTGCATGCACATCAATAATTAATACATCTACAATTAGTAAAATACAATTAATACATACATACAGAAGAAACTGATAATTTCAGGGCACATCAACTTTTCATGGTCTTGGGCTTCAGATGACTAAAAAGTAGTGTGTTACTTCACTATTAACTTGAAAAAGTAATCTGATTACATAAATGTACTGGTAAATATAAATATAAATGTACATAAAATCAACTGCATTGTCAAATGCTATTAACAACTTAAAACATCTCAGCAACCATATCTTGGAAATAAAATAAAGCACATCAATACATCAACCATCATTTGTAGCATCTTAGCATTTTATAATTCTGAACTTTCTGAGCACAATGACAGTGAGAAAAAAATATACATTTAACAATAAATTAGCTGTTCATGTAAAAATAACAGTAAAAAAAAAACAACAACAACAATTAGAGGGATCTTCACATCATTTTTTAAATCTCACTGATGGCCAAATAACACAATGTACTGTTTTTGGTGTCTAATCAACTTCAGCCAATGTCTTTGGGTCTGTCTTCATTATTACAGAGAGTCCACATTGAGAACAGTCTGATAATGATATTACAGCAATCATTCTGCCTGTAGTTCTCAATGTTTTCACTCCACAAAAAGAATCACAGAGAAAGACCTTGACAGTCTGTTAAAGAGTGCTGAAATTATGTATTAGAAAGACATCAGGCATCAACATCTCTAGAAATTTGATCATTCAACACATTCTCACTCCCGACTCATCGCCTATTGATGCTCAGTCAGGACCCCTTTTTCATCACTTTGTGGCGCTTCATGTACCCCTTCGGCGTTGTTTTGACATGCACGGGTTTCTCTGATGCGTTTGGTCATTTGCATTATGTGTCCCATTATACGGTTTGCATGTATTTCTAATATAGGAATTATTTTATAAAATTGCATGATTTCAAAAATATTTTGGAGCACCTACCCTACAACTAACCCTAAACCTACCTACTCCTGAACAACATAAATAAGCAGCAGGCAAATAAAAGTGGTCACATATATTTATTGCAAAAACAACCATATAAAAGCACTACAAACAACTCTTGTTGCATTGCAAGTCCTGTGAAGCCATATCATCTCTTTATGTGAAGAACAGAGTGATTTATGAGGATTCAATCGCTGAAAACGATCCTGATGATATGCTCAGATTCCAAAAGTTGCTCCAGCACATTAGCGAGACGTGATCGGTCATGAGACACAGTGGGAGTAAATAGCATTCGACAACTAAAGTTGACATAAAATGCTTTTCCGGCAGCAATATTTAAATTTATCAGACATACTGTGCATTAAATTTTTATATCTTTTCAATAAAAGTAGTACTGTAGTAGACTGTAGTGCCTGCTATATCCCATGTATTACATTGACAAATGGTTGGATTTAGTGCTAGTAGCTGGGTTACATGCTAATTGTGTTCGTAGTGAAACGTAAGAAATATAGTTTTGACTGTTTACTTTAGAAAAACTCACACCCCAATAACTGCAAAAATATTACCCAATATGTCATTTAATCATAACGATAGAATTGCCAATGCCTGTCACGTCAGCATATCAATGCTAAAGGTTATTCATATAGAGCAAAGGAGAACCCCATGTGTCGTAAAATGATCAAAGTGTGTCGAGAAGGAGTCAGGAGTTAGAATGTGTTGGATCATTCAGAAATGTGATCAGATCATTGGGAGTTTTTTGAACAGCTCTTGTTGCCACAGTACTTCAGTGAAGATGAGCTCTGGACTTTGACTGGCTTGTTTGTTTGTTTGTTTGTTTGTTTGTTTGTTTGTTTGTTTGTTTGTTTGTTTGTTTGTTTGTTTGTTTGTTTGTTTGTTTGTTTATTTGTTTGTTTGATTGTTTGATTGATTGATTACTTTTTTAGCTACTATGTTGTAGATTTGCTGCTATACTTGGGATCACTGCAGGACCCAATTTTGGCTCAGCTTTAGCTGTTTGATGGCCATTGTTTTCACACACACTTGAAGCTCCAGACCAACACATTGACCAAACTTCTGCTGATGATCAATTAAGCCATGTGATTAGCAGTGAATGACTTATTTTTGTTAATGATATTTAAAATAACTGTTTTCTGTATGAATCTATTTTAAAATGTTATTTATTCCTGCAATTTCAAAACTGTATTTTTAGCATCATTAATCCAGTTCTTACAGATATCATTCTAATGTGTGTATTTGATTATAAAACCATTAATAAGCTGTTAATCAATTACTTTTATGCAAAGCAACATATACACCATTTCAGTCAATTACCCAAGGATCCCAGGACCCATCATTTCACATGATGACAATACTTGATCCCTTGCATTATTTAAATGAATTTATTCACAAAGACAGTCAGTGCAATTACTTTGGATAATTAAATTGAATAACAGGTTTTTTCTGCAAGAGATCAGGGTGTTTGGTGACTGAAATTATGCCCTTGCATGTTGCTTAGAATGCTTAACAGCACATGAACTAGATAACAAGGGTCTAAGAAAACAACCAATCAACCAACACCAACCAACCAACCCAAACCAATCCAACCCAACCCACTAACCCCAATCAACCAACACACCAACCAACCAACCAAATCTTTCAGACCCCAACATTATCAGTAATGTATGTAAACATTTAAAAGTATGTAATCAATGAAATTAGTCATTTCACTTTGCTTTTTTTAAAGCTCAGTTCTGGTTATTTAAAGGGATAAAAAAAGTCCATCAATGAACCCTCTTATTAACAACGAACCTACAGTACACTTGTCAAACGTTCCAGCCTATTGTGTGTAGCACAATGTTTAGTGCAACATTTAACAAGGATAATAGTCGGTTCTCAGTACATTCCTGTCGGACATGGACCAAAATGTTGGCATATCGTCACACCCCTCACAAAGGTTTCAAAATCCAAGCGCACTGCCTCACTTTATACCAGTTACACAAGCTCTGTGCAGCTATCTTTGCCAACAGCCTAACCCAAATTCAATCTCCTCATGACAACTAACTAACGCCACTAGTTGATTCTAATAGCATGTTGGTAAACTATCAACTCTATTGGATAAAACAGTTCATTTTAATGTCACTTTTTTTATTAAATAATCTTCCAGTGAAAACTTATGTTCTTATTTTTATTATAATATTTATTTACTCACTTTACATCTGCTTAGTCCCTGTTTTATCAGGAGTCGCCACAGCAGAATGAACTACCAATTACTCTGGCATATGTTTTATGCAGCGGATGCCCTTCCTGCCAAATCCTAGCACTGAGGGTACATTAACTCATGAACCTCCAGTGCAGGGTTTGTTCATATCTTGGCCAAATTTAAATACATAAATTTAACCAACCTAGCATTTTTTACAATATATCAGGGCTGTGCAAGATATTTATATAGCACATAAAACTGTCACTCTGTCTCTGCCTATTCTTTTTGTTTCATTCTCTCCCATTATTTTCTTCCTTCCTTAGTAATAATGGCCCTTGACGATCTCTCTCTGTCAGTAGATTCACAGATGCCCCACAGACAGACATGAGTCGCCACCAGGCACCGATAACAGAAGTGAAGTGATCTACTGAAGTGCTGATAGCTCTTCATCCTGCACAATAAGCCTATTTCTGAATGACCACACAAACACTAGACAGATAAACAGGCATATGAGTCATCATGTCTGATGCATTTCATGAGTACATGGTGCATTTTAGTCATAGACTCTAGAGACTGAGCAATTTATTTGTGCTATAGTTTGATGCTTCTGCCTTTCGAACGTTCTTTTACACAAAAACTAAATTCTGAAAAATAAATTAAGAATGTTAAATAGACATTGGAACATATCTAATATATATATATATATATATATATATATATATATCCACCCCACAGACAAATATAATTTATCATCATGCATATGATTCAATATCCATATCCATTCATATACTTCATTAATACAAATGAAGATATTTTAAATATGACCAAAATGTTAACAAGTATGAATTTAGATTTTAATAATGCATTAGTAAATGTTAAACTTTGATTAATAAATGCAAGTATTGTTCATTATTATTTCATGTTAGTAAATACATTGACTAATGAAACGTTCATTTACCATTCAAAAATATCACTATTGCTAATAACAGTGGTTTAAGAGGTTGTTGTACTTACTTTTTTAACTCAACTGTATACATCTGATCATACATTTTTCCTGAGTAAATCATTCAAAATATGCCATGACTTTTTTTTTTTAAATATAGCTCTTCTGATTGGCTGTCATTTGTGTTTTGTAGTTGTCTTGCATCTAGTGCTTCTCGTTAGAATCTTATGTTGCATTTGGTGGTAACACCGTGTCAAGTGAACACTGAAATAGCAATACAGTAGCGTCTCTGTAATACTATAATGTCTGTTATTATCTTGAAGCAGTCTGGAAACAACACTGATAAATGGCATCAAGTACATATGCATTGTACCAGTGTGAATCATACATAAATATATACATTTTCTTCTGAGTGTGTTCAACATTCTCCAACATATTTAGGAAAAAGTCTACTAAGCAAATGAAAATGCAAATGAAATATAATTCGTATACAACAAACTACTTCTAACTAAATTGTTGTTTTAATATGTGTTATGCACCTAGGTTTTTGAGAAAGAACCCCATAAGGATTAATAGAGCACACACACACACAAGCTAATTTTATCTCCACCAAGACCTCATAAAATATTAAGGACTGCTCAAAGCTGTTAACCCTATCACCCACACTTTTTGAACATAGACATGAAAATGACATGTCCACCTTATATTCAGTGCTTTAGTGCATCAATTTAAGCTAGGTGTTACTTTAAACAAGACAGATGTCAGATTGTAGTGTTCAAAAAAGTTCAAAAAGTTAAATAAAACAAGTTATGCGCCTTTAAGTATATATTTTGTTATATTACATTTATTCATTCATTTTCCTTCGGCTTAGTCCCTTATTTATCAGAGGTCGCCACAGTGGAATGAACCGCCAACTATTCCAGCATATGTTTTACGCAGCAGATGCCCTTCCAGCCGCAATCCAGTACTGGGAAACACCCATGCACTCTCACATTCACACACACACTCATACACTACGGCCAATTTAGTTTTGTCAAATTCACCTATAGCGCATGTCTTTGGACTGTGGGGGAAGCCGGAGCACCCGGAGGAAACCCACACCAACACAGGGAGAACATGCAAACTCCAACTGGCCCAGCTGGAGGCAATACCATTGAGCCACCGTGCCGTCTCTGTTATATTACATAAAATATGTATTTTACAAAACCTGCTTTAGCCTAAAATGAAAGCTAAATATCGGAACAAATTATATTCCAAATTTGAAGTTGATATCTCAAAAAACAAACTTCCAGTAGGATTTTGCTTGGGCGCAGTACCAAACATGTCCACCAGATAACATCCAGTTTCCATTGGTGACCATATAAGAGCGCCCCCTATTTCAGAGTACGTTTCGAAGAATATGTAAAAAAAATTTCATACTTTTGTCAGTATTTGTAAGGAAGACTTCAAATTCTATAGTAGTACGAGCAGTTTGGTGGTATTTGATTTGAATTTAACCTCTAGAAAATGTACAGTTTGATTGCTGTTGCAAAGTAATAAATAACTGTTATATGTTATATTTTGCTTGTTTTAGAGAAAAACTCACTTAATTTTGAAATATTATTTCTTAAAACAAGACTATGTTTTGCTTGTCTAGAAAATGCTTCTTGATTAAATTTTCTTTTGAGATTTGGACTAGAAACAAGACAAAAAAAGTAAGAAAAGCTTTTTTTGCATTGTAGAACCATCTTATCATTGTAGAACCATCCTGACCTTAAGCATCAGGATGGTGACAGTTAAAGAGCTAAAGGGTTGTGAGGTCATTATATCCGTCCATCATCATCCCTCGGTCACAAAATTAAATCTCTGCTTAATGATTTCATGCTGGAGTATTACAAATGTAGCCCTAAAACAAAGACGCACACATTTCTTTACAAGCTAATGGTGTCCGCATTGTTCCTATTCAATTAAATGTAAAAGCAATTATAGCTTATAAAGATTTAATTCTTTTCCCTTTATGTATAGCTTTGCCTAATCAGCACCATGAGCTATTCTTTTGCTTCCTACAGCCAGCCTTCAGCCTACACTTTTGCTGCTGTCTGTGCAAACATTGTGGGCAAAGGATATATTAATAACACTGTACTGCGCGAGTTAATGAAATCGAAATAATCCTAAAACCAAAGCAAATAAAAATGGTTATTTCTAGTTATTTTGGATTCAGTACGCTATTTGAATAAAAAAAAGGTTCTTTGATTTCTTTGCCATTTAAATTTTTATTTAAATGCCAAAAATGCAGTGAAATAAAAATCAAATAATAATAATAATAATAATAATAATAATAATAATAATAATATGGTAACCCTTTATGATAACTCTCATTTTAATTTAGAGTTGTACATTGATGTTTGCATCTTAAAATAAATATATTTATTTTTCTTGTTGTATTTTTTCGTCTTTCTGTTTCCAAGATAACTTTACAAAAAAGCTTCAAGAATCTTTATAAAGTATAAATAGTCCTTACTTTAGATAAGCTCAAACAATGTTAACTGACAACTAGTAAATGTTTAATAAGTACTTGAATTAATAATGCATTATAGTAGGAATATGTGTTGAGAATGCACATTTATTAACACATCAAAACTACTTTATGCCTGAATAATAAGATGTCAATGTATATTTAAAGTTAGATAAAGTTAGCTAATTATTAGAGTCGAGTGACAATGGTTTTATTAAGAATCGTAATCAGACAGGCAGTGGTCGAAAACAGGTGCAAACGGGTACAAACAAGAAAATCCGAAGGCGTCGTCAGGTATCAGGCAGATGGTCGATACAGGCGGCAGACAGGTTAAACGATACAACAAGGTAAGGGTCAAAACACGGAGAAACTAAACCAGGGAACACTTTGTAATGTTACAGGGTTTTATCCAAACAAGACTCAGCAATGAGAGTGTCAAAGTGAGCCGTATATATGTGTAGTGTAATCAGTACATGAGCAGCTCCAGCTGTGTGAGTGTAATCAATGGAGACTTGGAACAGGTGTGTGTGTGTGGTGCATGACAGGACTTGTAGTTCGTATGGAGACAGGATTGTAGTTTGTGTGAATGTTCTCCAGCGATCTACGAGGGTTAGATCGCTGGGGATCGTGACAATTATACAGTTAATTAATTGTTAACTAAAGTATGAAAATTCATTTACTCACATTATTTAGCCACATTATATATATAGTCAACATTTGAAGTAGATCAAAAAAATTTTTCTAAATTGTCCCAAGAGAACAATAGGTGGTGTTCAATAGTTTTAGTACAACTTTAATGAAAGATGATGGTCCACTTCATATGTTGACTACTATAAATAAATATATATATATATGTTTAAATATCTACCAAAAAATATTTTGTATAGTTCTGTTTTTATGTATGAGTGTGTATTATTATATATTCACATAATAATTACATATAACATACACACACACACACCTTATCAAAACAAATTTTTATTTTGGATGCGATTAATTGCGATTCGTCTTTTCCCAGCACTAAGGTCAATGCTTAATAAATGATGAAATAAATTTGCTAATGCTTAACGAATTATTTATAGCATCCAGTAATTATAAAGCGTTACCAATAATACTGCCAAGGTTATGCGTGTAACACTGTGTTCCACTCTGTGTTTTGATGGATTAAGAAGGTCCTAGCTTGAATCCCATACATTATCTCTGAACATTAGTATAAAATATGATTTACAGCTTATTCTAATGAAGAACAGTGCAGAACTTAGACAGGAAAAGTTTATTATGACAACATGTAATACTGCATCTACTTAGATTTATGATTTCAAAAGAGTTAGGTAATAATCTGCTAGCATGCTAAGTTAGGGATAAAGTACATCCAGCAGGTTGTTATCGCAGAAAAATGCCTAAAAACTGTTCTAGGGCTTTATTCTGCGAAAACTACCATCCTGGATGTACGTTATCCTGCTTATTACACAGCTACTTGCCACAAAACATACAAATTAGACAAAACATTGTTCTGAGCTGTAATCGTTTATTAATTCTTTAATTAAACGCAAAGCTGACAGAAACAAAAACAGCTGGATGGAGTATACACTATACTACGTATTATTCATTCAAATGATGGCACCAAACAGTCAAAAAAGGTAAAAAAACGCAGCATGACAGACAAGCAAATACATATGAATGTGGATGTATAAGGATTTGAATGTATTCACTGCTGGTCAAGGTGATTCTCAGTTCCCAGATGAGTCAGTGTTTTTTTTTTAGCGGTTGTTAACAGGGAATAACATACCTTGGAATGTCACGACTGACCAAAAGAAAAAGCAAGTATTCCAGACAGCTGTGTATTCACAGAGTATAACAGTTCTATTCATTCAGAATCATAAACATCATAAGCAGCCAAAAGAATCAGCCTCAACCTGACTGCCCTCAAAAACAGCAAAGGTCACGAGCGGTCACTTGTACTGTAGGTTGTTGATCTTAGGAAGCTTACTGTACATGTGCTCTTACTAAGCAGGGCAGTGATTCATGTAAACCTATTAAGAGCACAGTAGAATGAATGACCCCAGCTTGGGGAAATACTCACAACAAAGCTAACAGCTAAAAAAAGACTCCGGGTTAACAAATAGCCTTCTCCTAACGTTGTCGATTACCTACTCATTTGGTCTGTGCTTGTGTAATTAGCATTGACCAGTGGCCTGGTTTGCTGTTCTGGTCATACTGTCACTGTGCATTGCATTATGGGACTATAGCTCTGGGCATGACCTGTTTTACACTAGGGGTGGGCGATATGAGCTAACAATCATATAACAATATTTTCCACTGTCCAGAAGAATATTTATGGAATATTAATAATAATAATAATCTTGGACATAATTCAAAAGCTGAGATGTTATTTCATAGTAACAAAGCGTAAAGTAGGGCTGCACAATATATTAAAAGATTATCGTTATCACAATAATAGTATAAGCAATATCAATGTCGCAGAGAAGTGCAATAGATTAAATACATTTTATCTGCCAAGCATTTGTTTGCTGAATATATAGGTTGTTTATTCAAATCTGGCCAATTAAAATAGATATTGATAATTGTTTTTATAATATATCTTTAAAAATCTAAATGTGGATTTGACTTTTTGATGTAATTACAACCCAAATATGCTATGTGAAAGTTTGAAAGAGAAAATAGTGGTTAGTCGTTTTTACTAAAAGTAATCCAAATGGATTTATAGCGTTTTGGAACCAAACTCTTCATACGTTGTTATTTTTGCTAAACATTCAGAGCACCACTTATAAATAAAAATGTAATTTATGAATATCTGAATTTATGATGATATCCACACTATTGCAAAATCCATATGGTATAATATAATACCAGTATTCACGTTTATACCAGTATGGCGCCCAGCCCTATTTTACACACCATCAAAATTGTCTGCCAGCATGTTACAGTATGTGTGGATGCCACTGGACAGTATAATGCAACTGAAGATATAGCCACTCCAACTTTAAAATTGGTAACACAAATCTATGACTTCCATTTGGCCAGAGGTGAACTGGTCCTCATACTGAGCCTTGCTTGGTAGAGCTGCTTTTCTGTGGATCGTCCTTCAACAGTGACAGTCATATTAAATTGACTTGAATCCAGCATTCTACCACCACTCTGCTACCAGCCTGATATACTGAATAAGTTCCATAATCTGAAATAATATTATGACTTTTTAATCATTTTCCTGTTCATTCATGTACAGCAGCTTTAATACAATCTACATTGTATAAAGTGCTGTAGAAATAAAGATGATGACTTGAATTCCTGTCTTCTGTTGAACACAAAAGGAAGAAGTCTTTGCATTTTTCAGTTACTGTACATTTTTTAATTATTCAATTCAGTTACAATGAATCAGTGACAGAAGCTTTCAAACGTCAAAAAATACACAATGGTGGTATAAAGATATCCTAAAAGATACAACAGCTCAATTATGGAAAACATTGTAATCGCGATTATAATATTGGTCAAAATTTATTTAAAAATGATTTAAAACAATGATCACTGGGCAATATGGCCAAAATATTTCTGATTTATATTTTGATATGCACATATGCTATACCTGCAAACACTCCCATTTTGTTAGTTCTCATGGGAAACTCTTGTAGTTTGTATGGCCCAATCTAGTTACAAAAAAAATCACTTTTTGTCCATGTTTGTCAAGTTGCCAGATCTTGTATGAAGCTCATCATCTCACACAATTGATGAAATATTTAAATATCTAAAAAATGTTTACCTCAATCTGGCAACAAACATTTTCTGCGCATGTGGTATATCCGGGATTTGAATGGCGGTGGTAGTAGTAGTAGACCAGGGGGATATAACCCTTTAACGCGTACAATCACATCGGTGTGATCAGTCTTGGCTGGTCCCTGACATGTACAATCACACCGGTGTGATTAGAACGTTCCGAGCACACATCATCAACTGCTAAAATTCAAATCTTCACCACACTGCAGGAGAAGGTGAAGTCTAGAAGGATTACTGCTGAGGATACAAGATACATCGTTATCGGGTAATCCAGCCTTGTACTGTACCGCTCAGTGGAAAGAGGCACAAATGATTCAATAACAAATCAAAAGTTGGTCGTACAGTGTAATCATATGTCCACTCAATTCTTTTATTTTTAATCGGTTTTATTTATGTGTTTTTGTTATTATGCCTCCATAATGTGTCAGTGTCTATATGCTGTTGACGTATATGCTGTTGACGTTTAAGTGGTACCCAGTGGTAGCAATTAAATGAGCAACCATCCTCTTTTCAAAGGAAAGAAATCGCATTACTTTGCTAGAACCAGTGTACTGTTTCGTACAACACACGTGTGAGCTATCTTTTTAAATCAATACTTTCAGCAATATAAGATAGGGATCAAGAGCTTGCCTAATATAATGCTAGCTACTTACTGAGGCTGAGGTTGACTTTGAGGTCATCTGTGTCACTATCGAAGAAGAACTCCATATCTGATGCATCGCCATCAAGACTTCATGTTCAATCCAAGTAAAATACACAGCCTCTAAAGTTCAAGCATAGTTGACTTCAAGTTTCTTCAGATTCACCTTTGCTTCTTGGTACACCAAAATACTGCCCAAATGGCAGGGAATGAACGAACTAGAAACTGGCATCCAGTAGATTAGCTGCACAAAACCTTAAAAACAATCATAAAATGCATCTTAGCAAACTGAATCTAAGTCCTGCTGGTGGATTAAGCACCTAGTGGAAAACTACTGTTCCCTACTGATTGAGTTGAAACAAAAGGTCTATTCACCAGGGAAAGCCATTGGCCCATTCTGGTACTTTGTTCACATTCTGTAAGGTCTTTTCCACAACACTGAGCAGCAAGTTGTTTGAAACAGAGCCATATACCAATACAAAGATAACGCAGAATTGTTACCAAACTCGACATGGTCTTCAGAGAGATCGGTGATGTCAATAAGCAGATGGTTTTTGAGAATGGATCCATTAGAATTGTTTTTCCACAATTTGCATGCTCAAGAGGTTTGATATATCTTTATTAAAGTAAACCTATTATGCAAAAATCACTTTATAAAAGAAGTTTAAACACAGTTGTGTAGCAACAGTGTGTAAATATATACAGCCTCTAAAGGTAAAAATTAAGTAATTAAATTTTTTATAATTACACTTCATAAAAATAGTCAGGAGAAAACTTTGATTAACATTCTACCTTTGTACATGTCATCAGAGGGGGAAAGTCCTATCCATTAGTGATGATCTCTCCCTCATTAGCATAGACAGATCTGAGTGAGAAGCAGCCATCCACTGTACCTGCTGAAGATCATGTCAGTGACTAAAATCCATTATAAATGTGGAGTTTTAGGATGCACAAATGAACACTGTAGTCTCCATAAATGACCTTCTTCTGAGACTTCTTCTCTGGGTATTCTGAGCTGAAACTTCACATACACACTCTAGGGACATCAGAGACTTATTTTAAATCTTGTAAAAATGGACAAAAGAGATCCCTTTAAAATTAGCCACTACTTGTTATGCCAATGTATAACTCTAACAGTTGCACCATTAGGAACTAATCCTTGCATTGAGAGCATCAGTTTAACAATCAGGTAATGATTTACATAACGTCAATCTCGCCTAGATTTTAAATGTCAAATTACAAGAACAGACAGATACAGCCAAAATATTCTCTTTTATTCCTGTCCAACATCCTGTTTGTTAAGTTCCTGAGATGTGCCTTATCTGTCTCTGGGTACACAGGAAATTAATATTTCAACTCATCAAAGTAAGATAATTCAGTGGCACTTCTTTAACCACACACCAATTACAATATCAATCATCGAGCTTCTCAGGTAACATAGGATAACCACTGCTTTGTTTGTGTTATTATTTTATTTGTGTTATTATTATTTTTTGTTTCATTAGGATGTGTGAAACATGTTGGTCTTAGTGTGAAGACCACATAAACACATTCTTGATCTTTCTTGGTCTGAGTCTCAGGGACCGCTTACACAAAAATATGTTCAGCCAAAAACTAACTTTTTTTATGCATTTTGTTTGTTTGTTTACACGACAACAGCATTTTTGTGATCAAAAACATACAAATCTGAAAACCAGATTTACAGTAGCAGTTTTTAAAAATGCTGCCATTGGAAATGAGAGTCTTTGAAAACCATTATGTCATGCGCCTGCATAGTAAATGTTTAAGGAGTAGTAGATTAAAAGCAAGTGCAAACACACAGCAATGGCGGATTACGTGGTCGTGTTGCTGTTGTTCAAGTATTTGCTAACTGTTCATAAAGTGTTGTTTTAAAAGTGGGGATGCATCTTGCACACATGCAAAATCTACCAGCTAGCTCGGTATACGTAATACAGCATTGATTGTTTACATGGATTTGTAAATGGGGATCATTTCAAAAACATTGTGTAAAATGTCCAACTTCTTTTAAAAAAACGTTCTGTTTTTGGCTACATCGTTGGCGGACAAACTTCGCTTCAGTCACATCTTTCCTCATACAAGATCACAGTCTATTTCTGCTAAACAAAAGTTACCTATAATTACCTCAACCACAGATCAGCAGGTACTCTATCTTTGCTATTAGGAAAATTCACAAGAATTTCATTATGGCTAAGAAAAGGAATGATAAAGTCTCATTGTGTTTCAAATAAATGCTGCAAAAATCTAATTATTGGTAGCTTTTGGCTCAATTCTCAATCTTTCACTCAGGGGTATTGATTGAAGATCACTATTGATCTACAGTAAGTGTGGAGTTTAAGAGTCTAGGATTAGAGTGAGTCTTTGGATGTCTGGTATAGGTCTGGGTCTTAAACAGCCTGTTATTGATTTTAGCCTAAATCAGGGGCAGTTATTGGTGTGGGGAATTGTAGGGAATCTAGAGCCATATCTACAGCCATATCACCCTGCAGCCCAAGACTGCTGAAGCTAAGCAGGGCTGAGCCTGGTTAGTACCTAAATGGGAAACCACTTGGGAAATCTAGATTGCTGTTGGAAGTGGTGTTAGTGAGGCCAGCAGGCAGTGCTTATCCTGTGATCTGTGTGGGTCCTAATACCCCAGTATAGTGAAGGGGATGCTTTTAGATATTTTGGATGAGACATTAAACCAAGGTACTGACTCTCTGTGGTTATCAAACCCTGGTGTCCTGGCCAAATTCGCTCTATTGGCCCTTACCCATGCGCTATATAAATAAGTTTTTAGTAGTTTGGGTGTCTTTCTGACTTATGCATAGTGTAGGTATGAACCTTAGGCTCTGGTACTTTTCTTGGTATTGGTTAAGGTCTAAGGAGGTCTGATATTTAAGTCCTTCTGGGCCTTATGGCACATTGCATTTATTTGTGAATATTAATCTAGGCCTTTTTTGGTTGTGGTTTGACCCTTGTTATTAAAGAGTCTGGTCTAGGAAGTCATAGAAGGTTTGTCAATTGAAGTCTACTCGCGATTGGCACACCATTCATGATTACAGTTGAAGAGACTGTTATTATAAAGTTAATAATTACAATTATGAAGCTAACAAATGCCTGGATGAACTATTCTGCCATCATCCCCGATCTTTAATTACTCATGGTGATATTTGAGTTCTTAATGAGCTCAGGGTTGAGATATGGCTTGCATATTGTTGTACTGTGATGTTTGCCGTCTTTCACAGCAGTGAACTTCTCAGTCCTCTGAGAGGAAACATAAGCTTTCTCTCTCTCTGAGTCAGCGGCTGCCTTTCAGAGCAACAATAAAGCCCTAACTGAAAGCTACTGTCGCATAGTAACCTGCCTGAAAGAAACAGAACGAGAAGGAGAGGGTGTGGGGGCGTAATAAATAAGACACAGCCTCTCGGTTTGGGAGGAACAAAATTAGAGGACTACTGAGGGAAATGGCATTAGCACGTTGCTTCTATAAATAGCTGCAAACCCCAGCAGGTTGAGGACATTCGAGCCACCAGGCTCCTGGTGGCATTTATCACTACAATGTGTGGGGCGATTCTTGGAAGTAAGGGATGACACCAAGACTAGTTAATTTAAAGGGAAATGAAAGTTGCTTTTGTGTCTGTACATTCTCCTGGTTTTCTCTGTCTACTGTTTTATTCTCTTCTGTCAATCTACCCCTTGTGCAAAGAGCTCTGGATCAATGTTGGCCCACTCGCTGGCCTAATTCTGTCCCGATCTTCAGTTGATATGTTACAGGCTGTCACAGTTTCTGCCAGCAGCTCCACTGTCATACTAATTATGAGTCAAGGCCACAATGAGAGAGACAATTATGACAAGCCACCAATGATGCTTAAACACACGGGAGTTTGTGAAGAGAAAATTAAATTTGTATGCTTCCAAGAAAACAAGGAATGTATTTTCTAAAGACAAGTACAACTGCCAATATCTTTTTCTTCCCGATTCTGATACCAATACTGATATCTGTACTTTTTTGGGATGTGACAGTTTTCCAAGTATGACAGTGAGAATAAGTCATTTTAGGACAGCTTCTTTGGACTTAAGTACAAAAGTAACTCACACAGCTTTGTTTGCTTGTCACAAAGTAGCACAAAGCATTTTCTCAGTACCACACCAAGGATGAAATGAAATAATAATAATAATAATAAGAAGAAGAAGAAGAAGAATTTTACAAAAGATGTCAAAAACTCCAAAATGAATTTCACTGAAGAAATGTTTAGAACGAAACACTGTGTAACAATGTTCAATGCTGTGTAACATTCAAAAGTATATTTGAGTAAGTAAAGGCTATCAGTCGAGTACGATTAAATGAGCTCAGTATCTCAGTAGACTATGCCAGGCTGTCAAGGTGTTGCTAAGGCATTTTTGTAAACTGCAATAGGGTTCATTTTTTTATATAGTTTAAACTGGAAAGATGTTATATTTTTATAGTTGAATCAGGATTGTGTTAGTTGGGTGTGCTGTCAGAAAGAAGGCAATGAACTTCTTATCTCTTAATCTCATTACTTAACCCTAGCAGACACAGGTCTATGACACTGCAACAGACCAGTGTTCATTTCGTCAACGACAATGGCTTGATGAAAATAGAACCTTGACTGAATGTGTACGCTCGAATCCGTTCCTTCAATGAATGAAAAGCGCAATAGAGACCGAGCGCAACGCATCTTAATCCAAAAGCCACACCCACTTGGGGGAAAACAATCCATACCTTTCCATTGACTATTTATTGTGGGAAGCTGCCTCGTCATTTCTGACTTATACCAAAATCAGAAAAACAACTAAAATATGTTTGAAATGACTTTTCTTCACTTCTGGTCACTTGGAATGCCTTTAGGGTGGGCTATCAGGGTTTCTGCCCTACTTTCGTCCTTCATTTTGTTAGTAACACCCATCTTCCAATAATACAATCGGTTCCCAAAGGATGAAATGACGAAATCATGTTTATGGATGAGCGAAAGTATTCAGAACTTATTGTCATGGTAGTATGAAGCAGAAGGAAGCAAAACGGAAGCACTGAAGCAACTGAGATACTTATTTGCAGTAAGTATTATTTTTATGCCACAGTGCATTGCTTTCGGTTCTTCCGCTCAATTTCAGAGAAGAAGCAGCTCTGTTTTATCATCTTAAATACATTTTAAAATTCTGTCTAATGCTACTTTATGCAGTCTAATAAAAAACAAAATATAAAATTTTCTGAAAATAATAACTTTCCTAATCATTTCCCAAATTTCCCAATCAGTTCCCTTGATTTTTATTTTTTTTCCTCATTTCAGGACCGCTTCAAATGGATGTACATCACAATGTGGGGAAAAAAAGCTTAATCTTAACATCTGTTTCATGCCAACTTTAAGCAGATATTGGTACAGCACATGCAAATATGTCTTGTCATAGACATCATTTTTGTAAAAAAACAAAAACAACAACAACAACAACAACATGAACATTGTTGAAAATATTGAAGTATTTTTAATGACATTGTTGGACCATTTTTCCCACAAAATCAAGCTAA
This sequence comes from Danio jaintianensis, assembly GCA_903798115.1. Lineage (NCBI taxonomy): Eukaryota > Metazoa > Chordata > Actinopteri > Cypriniformes > Danionidae > Danio > Danio jaintianensis. Next base: position 261,817 of record CAIGQV010000817.1, on the reverse strand, counting down.
AATGGGGGACACTGACCAATGGACCAATAGTTTCTCTACACTCACTGGCTACTTTATTATGTACACCGTACTAGTACCGGATTGGACCCCCTTTTGCCTTCAGAACTGCCTTAATCCTTCGTGGCATAGATTCAACAAGGTACTGTAAATATTCCTCAGCAGTTGCTGCAGATTTGTCGGCTGCATGAGAATCTCCCATTCCACCACATCCCAAAGGTGCTCTATTGGATTGAGATCTGGTGACTGTGGAGGCCATTTGAGTACAGTGAACTCATTGTCATGTTCAAGAAACCAGTCTGAGATGATTTGCGCTGTATGACATGGTGCGTTATCCTGCTGGAAGTAGTCATCAGAAGATGGGTACACTGTGGTCATAAAGGGATGGACATGGTCAGCAACAATACTCAGGTAGGCTGTGGCGTTGACACGATGCTCAATTGGTACTAATGGGCCCAAAGTGTGCCAAGAAACTATTCCCCACAACATTACACCACCACCACCAGCCTGAACCATTGATACAAGGCAGGATGGATCCTTGATTTCATGTTGTTGATGCCAAATTCTGACCCGACCATCCGAATGTCGCAGCAGAAATCGAGACTCATCAGACCAGGCAACGTTTCTCCAATCTTCTATTGTACTTTGATGAGCCTGTGCGAATTGTAACCTCAGTTTCCTGTTCTTAGCTGACAGGAGTGGCACCCGGTGTGGTCTTCTGCTGCTGTAGCCCATCCGCCTCAAGGTTGGACGTGTTGTGTGTTTAGAGATGCTCTTCTAGATACTTCGGTTGTAACGAGTGGTTATTTGAGTTACTGTTGCCTTTCTATCAGGTCGAACCAGTCTGGCCATTCTCCTCTGACCTCTGGCATCAACAAGGCATTTACAACAACAGAACTGCTGCTCACTGGATATTTTCTCTTTTTTCAGACCATTCTCTGTAAACCCTAAAGATGGTTGTGAGTGAAAATCCCAGTAGATCAGCAGTTTCTGAAATATTTAGACCAGCCCGTCTGGCACCAACAACCATGCCACGTTCAAAGTCACTTAAATCAGCTTTCTTCCCCATTCTGATGCTCGGTTTGAACTGCAGCAGATCGTCTTGACCATGTCTACATGCCTAAATGCATTAAGTTGCGTTAACGAGCAATTGGACAGGTGTACCTAATAAAGTGGTCGATGAGTGTATATATCTTCTGGTCTCAGGTTCACATATATAGGGTGCCGAAATAATTCTTTGAGATGGTTTAAAATAATGATTTTTTTTTAAAAGTTATGATTACGTTTGGGGCTGCACGGTGGCGCAGTGGGTAGCACGTTCTCCTCACAGCAAGAAGGTCGCTGGTTCGAGCCTCGGCTGGGTCAGTTGGCGTTTCTGTGTGGAGTTTGCATGTTCTCCCCGTGTTCGCGTGGGTTTCCTCCGGGTGTTCCGGTTTCTCCCACAAGTCCAAAGACATGCGGTATAGGTGAATTGGTTAGGCTAAATTGTCCGTAGTGATTGTCCATAAATGAAAAGGAGGCAGCTTCCAGCAATAGAAAGTCAAAGGAGAGGGATAGATTGATCTTTATTGTATAACTTAATATAAAGCAAGAGTTAATTTACGCAGAAAAGTGGTTGTTTAATCCAGTAATTTAATCAAATTATTTAATTCATTCAATCATTCATTTTCTTTTCGGCTTAGTCCCTTTATTAATCTGGGGTCGCCACAGCGGAATGAACCGCCAACGTATCCAGCATATGTTTTACGCAGCGGATGTCCTTCCAGCTGCAACCCATTTCATTTATAAATAAATTGGTAAATGGAATAGGAAGTTCCAGTTAGATGATCAAGTGTGTTAGTGAAAAAAAATGCATCTTTGGCCAACAATAAATAAAAAATATCAGAATTCAAATTTTAACTCATTTAGTTAAACAATGACTATTTAAACATATCTAATGTCTAAATCTTTAAGTGTGAGAAACTAAAATTAATACTAAAGACAAAAGAATATCAGGAAATGCCTATGATGTCAGCATAACTGTTCTGAGATGACTGGTAATACTGTTTTAAATGGGTCAGAGGCATAAGACAGGAACACACACACACACACACACACACACACACACACACACAACTAAAATAGACTCTCAGTCATGGGAATTGATGTCAGCAGAGGGTTAAACCAGCATCTGTTCCACAAACACTTCCATAAACAATATCTGCTAGAAGCACCAAGATGAAATAAAAATCCTAGGAAATGAACATCTCTAATCTCTCACACACATCACTAGTCCATCACTCTCACACACAATACTAGTCTCTCACACATCACTAATAGCACTAGCTACCTTCATGTCAATACACCATCAAAAAACACATAAAAAATGCAAATAAATTTGATGTCAAAACCTTGGCGTCTTTTTGACATCCACGCCTTTTGAACATCAAAATAACGACACAAAACATATTATAATATAAGAAAATTGTTATCAACCTGAAAGCCTAAACTGTCAATGTAAAGAATTACGTTGGATTTTGTATCCATACTACGCACATAAACTACTTTGATGTTAAAAAAGACATCTAACATTGGTGTCAAAAATTGATTACAGAACAGTCATGTAATTGATTTTTGATGTGTTTTTAAGGCCAGTGTTAGATGTCAATTTGACATCAAGGTAGTCAATTGACATATCGATTCACATTGTTGACGTGTTTTTGATGTCATTTTGACTGTGTGTGAACTAGCACCTATGCTAGTGGAAAAGAGGTAATAGAGAATTTTGAATCATAATGTTACCTCTATTAAAACAGCAGTTGGCTGATTAAACTGGATTACAGCATTGTAATTTCTACCAAACTCTTTCATTCACATACAGTACAGTAAAGGTATATGTGTTACAGTAGATGGCAGGAATGAAGCACATAAGAGCTTGCAAACGTAGCTATAACTGCCTTTCCCGAGGACAAAGTCCTTTAGCAGCTTCACACTCCATAATCCCTTTCCTGCTTTATATTTTATATCTCTCTCTCCCCATTCATTTTCCTCCAGCTCACTAAAGAGTTCAGTCTCACTGCCTCTGCAGAGCTCATGTGGGTTCTCCTGTGTGTGGGTGTGTGCTGACAGCGGCACGCTTACGGTTATATAACAGTCGATTGTGACTGTGTGTCGTTCGCTAATGACCTTCACTCGCTGTTCATATGTCATTCTCAAATCACACTCCAGTCAAATGTTTACTGTACATGCAATTGACACAATGATCACATCCATAAATGCAGTACACATGCATGTTTAACTGTTTTTCTGACAGGGTAGGGACTATCTGTTGACTTCGATTTTTTTTATACTGAGCTAATTACATTGCCTATACCCCTAACCCCTCACAGAATCATTTTGATTAAACATTTGGCTTATTTTTGTTAGATTTTTTTCTTGTCCCACTTTATATTAGGTGGCCTTAACTATTATGTACTTCCATTAAAAATGAATACAATGCACTTAATGTGTTCATAATGTATTGCAGAACACTTCTGGTGCTCTTGAGGTGGGACACGGGTAGGGTTAGGTACAGGTTTGGTGGTATGGGTAGGTTTAAGAGTGGGTTAAGGTACAAGGGGTGGTCAACAGTGTAATTATATGAATTATATATATATATTGAATTACATGAATTACATTATATGAATTACAGATTTAATTACATGCAGCTATTTAATCAAGCAATGTAAGTGTATTTGTATTTACACAATATTGTAACAAATGATTAATTTCAGTGTAAGTACATATTAGTTAAGGCCAGTTAATATAAAGAGGGACCGATTTATTTTCTTCTTTTTTTTTACCGCCCAGACAAGTTATAAGTTATTCAGGTTATATATATATATATATTATATTATTTTTTTCAGTATCAGGCTTCACAAAAAGTACATAAAAGCACCACAAATTTAAACTGTAATAATTCATACAGGTTATGTCTTCGAAATCTTCATTATTCTCATTTTGGCCATTCATGGGAGAACTGATGTTTTATTTGCGAATTAATCATTCAATTGGTTGATAAACAAGGTCATCATGTTTAAAAAACTATTCAGGGTAGTGTTGTCAAAAATATCGATAAATATTGATAATGAAATATTTAAAATGATCTTGCTTTTGGTTAGTATCGATACTGTTTTTTCCTCTCTCACACTCTTACTTCTCACCAGAAGGGAGATGAATAATTAATAATAATATTAAGGTTTTAACACTTTTGTTTTAATCAGCAAACAAGATGAGACTGCACAAATTTTTATTTATTTATTTATTTTTGTAATATATTGCCGTTTGGACTTAAGGACTGCTCACGTACCTGGTATAAGCATTATTTAGTTTAGTTCTTTTTTTTCCCCTTTTCATTTATTTTCATACTTTTAATGTTGCGGAATTTGTTCAAAAATGGTCACAAGGTCCAGTGTTATGAACATAATTAAGCAATTCAGTGTTTCCTGAATCCACACTGTAAAAAAAAAGTTGACTCAACTTAAAATTGAAAGGCAACTAGCTGCGCAGCTTAAGTTAAGAGTTAAGAGTTGGGTTAAGAGTTGAGTCAAGTCAAAAAAGCTGCTATTGCATTGTTCCAAAGAACATTCGCTAACTTGTGTGATAACTACACCTTTAGACCTGTATTTACAGTAGAAGCATAGTTTCTGGCTGTGTTCTATTCTGATTTATCCCCACCTATGCCCTATTCCTTTCAAACAATTCATCAACAATGAATGAAGTTGTCTTGCTCACATTTTATGTCATTTGCTTTAAAATTTATTTTAATTACAGTTCAGTTTTAACAATCTTCAGATATTCCCCTTGTAGTGCACTGAAAAAACATTTATGTCATTTTGAACACAGCCTTAACTCGTGGTGAATTGTGATTTACAGGTGAAAATCTGCTAACAAAACATGCTTATTACTTTAATCTAAGCATGTTTGTGTGTGCGTTTGTTTATTTGTATATGTGGTTTACTCGTAGTGGAAATGCTTAAAAATCATACTTAACGCTGTCTTTTGTCATTCAAAATGAGCTGAGTTTGTCACCACATTTAGTTCCCAAATGACTCATCATACTTTTGTAGTTTAGATACAAGTTATGTCCTTGTTTGCACCTCTGAATGGGTAGTTTACATCAGACAGATCATTTTGTTTCAGACTGACTCCAAGATCAGTTTGCAGCAGTTTGAAAATCACTAGAAAGTAAAATGATCATAGCCCAAGCTTCATTTTAAAGTTTTTTCCCTCCCTTTGTCTTGAGTATAAAAATGTCAAATAGGTTTAGAGCAATATGACAATCTTCATTTTTGTTTAATCTGTCTCACTGTGAAGCAACGTTTTTCTCATGGGAACTCCTCAAGAACATTTTGTCCCCACAATGCTCAGTAGCTGTTTTGAGTTTTACCAGCATACTGCGGACATTCTATTACGTAAAAGTAAGTTATATTCAACTTTTTTTAATAACAATATCTGCCATAAGTACCATAAGGCTTTCTCTCACTCACACACATGCATATTCACACATATTCAGAAGTGAATCAGTGCAACAACTGTCGTTTGTTTTCACTAATTTAAGTGGCACAAATGATCAGTTTTACTCTTGATACTACCTTTAGAAAATGACCACACGAATGTCTTCCTTTCATTAAACCAACCACATGAATACAATTCCACTGTCTAGTTGCTAGAGTACAAATGATCAACTAAACGTGCTTTACAATCAACCTTCAACATACAAAGAGATGTAAAATGCAGCCAAATATGCATCTCGAAGTGTTACAACATCTCTACACTGAATCGCATCACAGTGCAGCAGCTGGAAACGGTCTAAACTCAATGTGACACACTGATGTTCCTAATTAATTTGTCCTTCATTTGAGAAGCAGCACAAGGGCTTATAAAGCAGGATATCAGGTTAGAATCTGAGCATTGCGCCCCATTCAGTGTAGACAGAATTGCTGCTTGTTACGGGTTATAACATTTGGTGTAAACATGGTGTTAAAGGATTAGTTTACCCAAAAATGACAATTCTGTTATTAATTACTGACCCTCGTGTCATTTCAGTCAACTGAGACATTTGTTCATCTTCAAAACACAAATCTAGATATTTTAGATGAAATCAGGGAGCTCTTTCATCCTCCATATGCAACAAGAACCAAAAACATCAAAACATTTCATGTGACTTCAGTGGTTCAACTGTAATCGTACAAAGTTCCATCAACAATTTTGAGTGCCAAAAACTGTAAAAAAAAATATGACTTTGTTTGCCTAAATCTTCCACATCAGAGCAGAGTGCATGTTTACTATGGGAAATATGACTATTGCTATATACTATTGGCCCATAGTAAGTCCACACCCTGACAACCTGATGAGGAAAAGAAGATACAGGCAAACAAAATCCAATTTACAGGGTTTTTAGTACACAAAAATGTTCTTGGAGTTTCGTTTGAACCACTGAAGTCACATTGAATGTTTTGACAATGTTTTTGCTTCCTTTTCTGAACATCTCTGCACCATTTCTGTCTATGAAGGATAAGAGAGCTTTCGGATTTCATCTAAAATATCTTCATTTGTGTTCAGAAGATCAATGAAGGTCACAGGGGTTTGGATCAACATGAGGGTGATGACTAACATACTGTAACTACAATAAAACTGACTGAAAAAAGAGTGTTTGACCATAACTGGGTACATTTATAGCAAACAAACACTGCATGCCAATTTGCCTACTTACACTACTGTCAATCTGATATGTACTTTTGAGTGTGTAACAGAAGAGTATACAAGCTTTGGGACAATTTACTTCATCAATAATGGACTGTTCTGTTGCTTATTTATGTGCCCTGTCAATCATCTTGTCACATCATCCACATTTCTCTCACATTTCATTTCCTAGCATATAAGAGATGCAGCAGCACGTTTATCTGACAAAACACGTCTTGATAAAACTTCACATTGTTCTTGCAAATTAAATATGTCAAATAAAGGATTTCCATTAGGTTAGATATTAATTAACAATCATTCAAGCATATTCTCCAAAGAATATTATTCACTTAATATATTCACTTAACATTCAGCCTTGCCCACCCGCCATGTTTGTAGTTTATTAACAATTTTTACCCGTGTTTGTAGTTCTAATTGAATTCACAGTTAACATGCAGTGTGAACAAATTAGCAGTACGAGTATACACAGATCCAAAGTCCCTTTCATATTTGGAAGCATCAGTAAAACTTAACAACAGTCTCTTAAATTTTGTTTGAATCATGATACCAAAACAAACCTCTTTTATAACAACAGATGTTTTGGGATTATAATTATATATACTTCTTCCTGTGAGGTGACAGTGCTAACCACTGAGCCACCGTGCTGCCCATTTAACAGTACATTCTACTTCAAAACTGATGTAAAATATCAATAAAAAATCTGTAAACAGATAAATTAAATTCTGTCTAAGTCTTCCTGTCACCAATAAAATAATAGCAAAAACTGTAAATAATGTGTAATAAATCCTCTGATGAAACACAGTGTCTAAGGAAAGATCCAACAGACAAAAAAAAAACAAGCTTAGAATACAAAAATTTTTCATGAACTTTTAAAAAGATGGTTCACCCAAAACTGAAATTTCTGTCATCATTTACTCAAACTTCACTTGTCACAAACCTGTGTGAGTTTTTCTTCTGTTGAACACAAAATAACTTATTTTGAAAACTTTTGGTAACCTGACTTCCATCGTATCTGTTTTTTGCTACTAAGTCAATGGTTAAAGGTTTGTAACATTCTTTAAAATATCTTCTTTGTGTTCAACAAAATAAAGAAAGTCATAAAGGTATGAAACAGCTAAGTAAAAGATGAGTACACTGCAAAAAATGTTGTTGTTTTTTAATTAGAGAAAAAAAACCAAGTCAAAATTAAGTGATTTTCTCCTTAAAACTAGCAAATTAATCAAAATTTTATTTAGCTCACTGCACTGCCAGTTTATTTTGCTTGTTTCAATTAAAAAGTTGCTTACTTTTTTATTTTTCTGAAAAGAAAAAAAAATAATTCTAGTCTAGTAAAATAATTCTTGATTTCAGAATATATTTTGGACTAGAATCAAGACAAACGGGGACCTATTATGCCCATTTTTACAAAAGTTAAAATAAGTCTCTGATGTCCCTAGAGTGTGTATGTAAAGTTTCGGCTCAAAATACCACACAAATAATGTTTTATAACTCTTTGAGTCTGCCCCTTTTAGGCTTTGATCCTAATTGCCCTTTTGGTGACTGTCACTTTAAATTCAAATGAGATTGTGCTCTTTTCAAAAGAGGGCAGAGCCACAAATGCCTGTGTGTCAGCATAGTGGCAGATTAAAAAACAAGACTAATGTTCTATGCTAATGAGGGAGAGATCGTCACTAAAGGGCGGGGCTTTCACCCTCTGATGACACATTCAAAGGGAGAATGTCAATTGAAGTGTTTCTGCAGACATAAAAAAATTATTATTAAATGTTTACCATTAAAAGCTGGTTATATTCACACACTGTTGCCACACGACTGTGTTTAAACCCCTTATAAAAGTGATTTTTGCATAATAGGTCCTCTTTAAATAAGAAAATCTTTTTTTTTGTACTTTTTTGGGGTGAACTATCCCTTTTAAAATCAAGTGCAGTTTTGCTACAAGTTCATATCTAACCACGCTATAAGCCTTCATATATCATACAAATTCAAATGACACTTCCAGTGTAAATGTGCTAGTTATGCTATCAAACTTCTCAATCACTTGCCAACGTTTTGGCTTCAGTCCACTGGCAACCTCATACCACACATACAGAACAATTGCAGCACTTGGGTAACTAACTGAAAATTCTGAAATCGCATTAAATATGCTGAAAACGAATGCTCAGTGCCATCTTACTATGACATAACCTGTAGATATCGCCATTCATAGACCAAGAGGGCATCCCAATTGAACATACAGTGTCAGATTAACACAAACAGCCATTGTTTGTCCCTCCAGTACTCACGTAGGAAGTGTTTCTCCAGTAAGGCAATCTCCAAATGACCCTTGACCTCATTGAGACGTTCCGATTCGCTCCTTAGGTCTTGCATGACAGACAGAGTCCCCAAACCAGCCTGAAAGAAGAAACACGCAGGATTATTGACAGACCCAGACGTGACAGCGCTTACACATAAACCAGTCAAGACTTACGGGATACCCAGTCCTCTGTATGAAGTCTTCCTCACGTTTTTCTAGTTCGATAAGCCTTGAGGTTTGTCTCAATGACAAACACAGATGCTAAAATTCGGATTCACTGATAGCATAGTATCAGCCTGCTCTGTCTCCATCCTACCAGACACACACACTCAAACACGCAGGCCGAAAGAACGCAGGATCTGCAGAAAGATGAACCGCAGTGAGAGAGACAGAGAGAGAGAGAGAGAGAGAGAGAGAGAGAGAGAGAGAGAAAGTAGGTGAATGAGGGATTAGGAGAGGGCGGCACTGCAGAGAGAGACAGCAGAAAAGCAGAAGTGTCTCTTTAAGAGGCCAATGCGACTGACAGTGCAGACACACTCCGAGACACACACACACACGATTCAATTCATCTTTATTTCTATGGCACTTTTTACAATGTAATTGATGGTGTCAAATCAGCTTAACATAGACACACATATGCATGGTTTTACTGTATTTGTTTTTTGATAGGGATATGCTTGCTTTGCAAAATTTGTGTCGGGTTTATGTACAAACTTGTGAGAGACAATGTATGTACGCAACAGTTTAATGGGAAACAGAACATGAAAAACCATTTAAAAAAAACATATAATGGTAAATAAGGCATGGCAAGGATGAGAGAGGGAATGTAAGAGGATAAAAGAGAGTCTGGGAAAACAGTTTCATTAATTTTGTTTTAGAAAAGCTCTCAAATTAAATAAAAATATTTAAGCAAGTTAAATCACAACATAGTAATAAAATAAAACCAAATCAATTAAAAATATTCAGCAACAATATAACTAAATGTTGTTAAATCAAATCAGCAATAAAATAACATCTTATTTAATTAAATAAAAACAAAATTTTAAAAGCATTTCAGCCACAATGTAACTAATTTAGTTTAAATTAAAACAGCAATAATTAAATACAATTAAATAAATAAAAAACATTGAAGCAACAATATAACTAAATGTTGTTAAATCAGAACAGCAATAAAATAAATAAATAAATAAATAAATAAAAACATTTAAGCAACAATATAACTAAATGTTGTTAGAAATCACACCAATAAATTAAATAAAATAAAGTGAACATTTAAGCAACAGTAATGCTTAAATGTTGGTAATGTTGGTAACAAAATGTTGGTAATCAAAACAGCAATAAAATTTAATAAATAAATAAATAAAATACAAATATTGAAGCAACAGTATAACTAAATGTCAGAAATCACGTCAATAAGTAAATACAAAAAAATAAAGTGAACATTTAAGCATAAAAAAAAAATCAAAACAGCAATAAAATAAAATTGTATTTAATGAAAAAAATAAATAAAAACAATTTAGCATCAATATAACTAAATGTTGCTAAATCGAAACATGGCTCAGTGGTTAGCACTGTCGCCTCACAGCAAGAAGGTCGCTGGTTCGAGTCCTGGCTGGGTCAGTTGGCATTTCTGTGTGGAGTTTGCATGTTCTCCCCGTATTGGCATGGGTTTGCTCTGGGTGCTCCGGTTTCCCCCACAGTCCAAAGACATGGGGTATAGGTGAATTGAATAAACTAATTTGCCCGTAATGTATGTGTGTGAATGAGTGTGTATGGATGTTTCCCAGTACTGGGTTGCAACTGGAAGGGTATCCGCTGGGTAAAACATATGCTGGATAAATTGGCGGTTCATGAATAAAGGGACTAAGCCGAAGGAAAATTAATGAATTTCAGCAACAATGTAACTAATTTAAAACTTAAATGAAAAAAAACTTTAAAAAGCAATAAAATTAAATAAAATAAAAACATTGAAGCAACAATATAACTAACTGTTGTTAAATCAGAACAGCAGTAAAATAAAAATACAAATCAAATAAAATAAAATAAAAACACTGAAGCAACAATATAACTAAATGTTGTGAAAAATCACAACATGTAAATAAGTAAATTTAAAATAAAGTGAACATTTAAGCAACAAAATAACAAAAATTTTGTAATCAAAACAGCAATAAAGTAAAGCAAAGTAAAAACATTTTTGTAGAAATAAACCTTCTGCAATCACCTGAACTCCTGTGAACAAAACCAGGACTCTCTTTTCTCTACCCCCCCCACCACACCACACCACAAGACAACCTCAAAACATTATGGACATCTGAGTGTTCCTCACACAGGTGAGTGGGCTTGACAAACCACCTGTAGAAACACTCTTCTCTCTATAAAAAACACTCCCTCTTCCTTACTCTAGCACTTAATTCTCTGAGCACTAACAGTTCCTTTGTATAATTAGCACTTGCTGTGTGTATTGCCTCTTCTTGTTGAATCGCTGAATGCCTCCTCAACTGTTAGTCGCTTTGGACAAAAGCATCTGCTAAATGACTAAATGGCACTTTAAGCCAATCATGTGCACAATAAATAACATGTGACTAATTAATTCTGCGACGATTGCATCAACCTGACAATACCTACTCTTGATTGGTTTTATTGCCTTTTATAGGTATACATAAAAGAAAATGTGTTCACAGTCAGTTTAGGATGGAGTATGTCTGATCAAAAATAACAAATCTGAAAAAGCTGCAGCTTCACAAAGCATTCATTATAATGATCAAACAGAAAAAAACAAAGATTGGTCTGTAATCTCACGAGCCTTTAAGCACACATAAAAATGCTAACTGCAAATAAGAAACTGGCTTGAGAGCCATTTGTTCATTAATTGGACTACTGATCTTACTCTATGATTGCTGTTGTGCTGCAGTTAATATCATCTTGACAATTGGACCTGATATTGGCTTGATTATTTAATCAGACTTTCAAAAGCACTCTTTATTTACCAGATGACAACTGTGCGCCATGAGAATGCGTTCATGCAAGGTCACTTTTAAGGTCTACATTTGTGTTCCAGTCACATTCAGAATACAATATTTATATGCTAACAGACTTTTAAATCATATATACTGTCTGTGGTGTTGCAAGTAGTCAATGTATGACGGGTTATTACGCCCACTGCATCAAAATCTCTTCTGCCTCTCAAAATGAATCCCGTGGTTAACCTTGAGCAAAGACGATGTGAAATGTCTAGTTAAAATGGCCCTATTATGCCTTTTTTTACAAGATGTAAAATAAGTCTCTGATGTCCTTAGAGTTTGTGTGTGAAGTTTCAGCTCAAAATACAACACAAATATTTAGTTATGACTCTTTGAAATTGTCCATTTTAGGCTTTGATCCAAACTGTGCCATTTTGGTAACTCTCGCTTTAAATTCAAATGAGAAAGTGCTCTTTTTAAAAAGAGGGTGGAGCTACAAACACCTATGCATCAGCATAGCGGCAGATTCAACACAGGACTAACGTTATTTCTGTGAAAACTGAAGTGTCTCAGACGATGGTTGTTCATTTGTGCATCCTAAAACTGCTTCTCACTCAGGGCTGTTTATGCAAATGAGGGAGAGATCATCACTAATGGGTAGGGGTGTGTCGAGATGCTTACTCCACGAGACGAGACACGAGATTGGGTTCACGAGAACGAGATGAAAAAAAATAACAAATTGCAAAACTATTTAGGTGCTTTTTTTTAAATCAACTTGTAATGAATGTTATTTTACTTCTATTTTAATGAATTCTATGAAGTAAAGGACATGCAAACACTGCTAAATATTTTGCTAATAGCCTGTGTGAATGGGAAATGGTCTTTTTATATACAATTTCAAATATTAGCTAAATATTTGCTAATATATGAATGGAAAATAGATTCTTATTCAACTAGAAAAAAAATCACAAAATACAAAACAATTAAAAAATAAAAGTACTGAATAGTATTTCATTTTTATTTAAATGAATTCTATGCAGTAAAGGACATGCAAACACTGCTAAATATGGATTTCACATGAGAAATCCAACTCCTTTTCACAAACTGAACTTAAAAAAAAAAATTTAAGTTTAACTTTCATACAGCAAGATTTCATTCATGCCAATCTCTGAGCTACTGGATGCGACTATAAAGTAAGGACTGATAGGAGAGAGTTGTTTTAATGTAGTTTGATACCGCAGGCGGCACACCGAATGAAAAAAAAGAGTCAGCTTTTCCCAGACAGCATAAACGTGTGTTCGGTGATGATGATGTGATGAGTCTTCTGGAGTTCATTCAGTGAGTGTGTGTGTAGAGATGTGTGTGTCTGTGGTCCTGTACTGGCTTGTGTGTATGTCCTGTCACAAAATGCGGCTAAAAGTCCTTCACAATGTTAATAGTTTGATTACGGTGTTTACATGTCTGTACTGCACTTCAATAATGCGACTAAAATAGGAATATTTCATGTCTTAATTCCATTTGTGTTTGCGACATTTTTGACTTTTAGCAGATCTCCAATCTTCAATGCTAAATTCACCCTCACGCTGCATCATAACATCACAACTCAAGACTACTTTTCAATCTCATCGTGATTTAATCGTCATACAAGATCTTGTCACACCCCTACTAATGGGTGGGAATTTCCCCCTCCGATGACATGTACAAAGGGAGAATGTCTATTAAAGTGTATTTTGCAGACTGTTTTTGAGGTGAAATTAGCAAGTAAAATTTATGTTATTCATTCTGATGGATGACCAATGAGACCAATCCTGGAATATTTTGACCAATGAGATGACAGTTTACCTGCACGTGACAATGGCTGTATCTGAAATAGTATCTGTGCAATATTTGAGGGCATAGACATTTGTAGTGGTGCCCGAAACCATAGTGGACATTCTGAAGTGCACTCAATCAATCCTACAATGCACCACAATAACGAGTGTACAGCCGATGTACACTCAATTGCTAGAAAATACCCATAATGCACTATGAGAGTTTGTGCACAAGATGTCTAACCACAAGATGGTATCCACAGCCGTGACACAAAGTAGTTATAAACACCGTCAACATTTTATTTTAATTTTTTTATTTTTTTATTAACTAGTAAAGCACAAACAAAACAACATCCATTCCAGCGCCCGCAGTACTTGAATTTACTCGCTTATTTTCATTCACTACTTTAAGTGAACTATATTAGTAGACTAATGTAAGGAATAGTGATTATAGGGGGCGATATCTGATAGAGCCAAATTCTGGTCTGTTTAGAAAATCTGCTTTGAGAAAACAAATCGAGCCAAGAAGAACATTATAACAGTTTGAATCCAAGTTTTGGAACAATATAAGTAAAAAATATATACAGTTGATGTCAAAATTATTAGCCTTCCTGAATTATTAGCCCCCTTGTATATTTTTCCCCCAATTTCTGTTTTAACAGAAAGAAGATTTTTTTCAACACATTTCTAAACATAATTGTTTTAATAACTCATTTCTAATAACTGATTTCTTTTATCTTTTCTATGATGACAGTGCATAATATTTGACTAGATATTTTTCAAGATACTAGTATTCAGCTTAAAGTGACATTTTAAGACTTAACTAGGTTAATTAGGTTAACTAGGCAAGTTAGGGTAATTAGGCAAGTCATTGTATATCGAAAAAAATATATATATATATATCGCTTAAGAGGGCTAATAATATTGATCTTAAAATGTTTTTTAAAAAATGTTAAACTGTTTTTATTCTAGCTGAAATAAAACAAATAAGACTTTCTCCAGAAGAAAAAATATTATAGGAAATACTGTGAAAAATTCCTTGCTCTGTTAAACATCATTTGGGAAATATCTGAAAAATAAAACTCACAGGAGGGCTAATAATTCTGACTTCAACTGTCGATGTAAAACCTTTTTTTTAATACTAACCTTTAATAATGTCACTGACCAATCAAATAAATTGATTAAACTACAATTCTCTTTAGATTATTGTTACCTTTGAACTGTCAAATACACACATACATCAAAAACACATAACAACTGTGAAAATAAACACCTGGGAAAGAAATGTTTATGTTTATTAAAGATCTCACTTGTTCACATTTGTGATCTGTGTATTAAAACAACATCAGCATAATACCTTCTATTGTCTATGCTGTTAATATGAATGTGAATGAATGAATGTTCGTAGTTTAATAACAACTTACTTGAACATAGTGATTCTTACTGATCTCTGCTAACAGGGTGCACTATTCCGTCATGGGCGGAGCTTATAGTTGCTTGTATTATGGATCTGTATTATATATTAAAAAATAAACATGGGTTTTTACAGCTATAGGCTGGTTGTTTACACACACACACTGCGAACATGCATTCGTGTTAAAAAAAGTGAATCTTACATAATAGGTCTTGATAAAGATGCCAAAGAATTTCAAATTCAAACGCATATACTCTCTTTCTCTCATTTCCTCTATAATATAAAGGATGATAATTTATCATTAAAAAAAAAATGTGACAAATATGCCAGACCCCTATATACATATAATATAAGAAGACTTCAATACCTTACTTTAATGGTCATGAAAAGGTTAATAGTCAGTTTTCATGCCATTAAAGTTAAATTACTGATTATAAAACTGCTAGTATCAACAAATGTCATGTAGATTCAGTATCTTATTAGCAAATATATCTTATTAACAGACACATAATCTTCGTATATTTTTGTAACCTTTAAAGCAGCTAAACCAGTGCACCTTTTTTGTTGCCTGGAGACAGTTCTGTGCTATTCTGCTATATTTAAAATTCATATTGACTCACGTGTTGAGTATCTGGCAATTGCATAAACTGTTTACACATAGTAAAGTGGCACATTTAAAGCAATAGGAATGATATAACCTTCTCCCCCCTTTTCAAACACCACTGGAAGTCAGTGATTTGAGTTTATAATTAAGCGTGAAATATTTTTGTCAAAAACACATCGATCCGGTTCATAAGACATGTGTTAACCTCCTAGCAGCGTATGGGTAGGCCTGTCATAATAATCAATATATCGACTTATTGCACACAAGCACATGACCTCAATCATTTTTGGTGATGTAATATATATCCCCTATACATAAAAACCAATTCTAGCAATATTTCAGCTGCAACATCTCTATCACTATTGGAGGTGTCAGTATGGTTAAAAAACACTATAGTATTTACTAGCAATTACTTTAGTATATTGTCATGTTTGAAAGCTTCAAAATAAAAGCCACTATCCAACACCCTTAAGGCAGGCACACACGATGCGAATTCTGATGCTTGAAAGGTCGTATGTCCACACACACACATCACGAGTGAGTTTATGTGAAAATCGTTCGGACGCAGTGATATACGACAGGATTTTATGACCCTGCAAATTCTGAAGCAATCGAATGTAATTCGATCTCTCTCTATCTCTCTCATAACAGCTATTGATATGTGCCGTGAATGAACACAGAATGACAGGTTCTTTCCCAGCACTGGGAAGCCAGTATGCCTAGTCATCGCGTGTGTGAATTATAACCTACAGCATGTAATATAATAGCATATAATATACAGCATGGAGGATCCTATGACTGTGTTCGTCTGACAGAAAAAAAGTCATGTCTTAAAGGGGGACCTTTTATGCAAAAATCAGTTTTATAAGGGGTTTAGACACAGTTGTGTGGCAACAGTGTGTGAATATAACCAGCTTCTAATAGTAAAACTCTATAAATTGTATTTTTTATAATCACACTTGATAAAAAAAAACTGCAGAAACACTTCGATTGACATTCTCCCATTGTACGTGTCATCAGAGGGGGAAAGCCCCGCCCATTAGTGACAATCTTTCCCTCATTAACATCAGTTGTTAGTCTTGTTTTTGAATCTGCCGCTATGCTGACACACAGGCATTAGAAGCACAATATAATTAGAAGCGAATTAGAAATTTAAAGCGACAGTCACTAAAATGGCACAATTTGGATCAAAGGCTAAAGGGGTGAGTTTTTTTAAGAGTTGTGGGGTATTTTGAGCTGAAACTTCACATACACA
Organism: Danio jaintianensis; assembly: GCA_903798115.1. NCBI lineage: Eukaryota > Metazoa > Chordata > Actinopteri > Cypriniformes > Danionidae > Danio > Danio jaintianensis. The sequence goes on along the minus strand of CAIGQV010000817.1, from coordinate 244,763 downwards.
CACTAGGGACATCGGAGACTTATTTTACATGAGTAAATTATGCTGTAATTATCATTTTTGGGTGAACTAATTCTTGAACATTAGTCCCTAAAGGGTGAATATTGCACTTTAAAGGTACATATTAGTACAAAAAGTACCAAAATGTAACCTTTTAAAGGTTACTGTCCAATAACAGCTTTATTCAGCTTTAATATACCTTTATTTCTGAGAGTGTGTTATCTATTATAACCTGCATCTTGCATCTTTAACACAAAACAAAGTGTCCTTAATTAAAAGGTCATCAATAGAGTGTAAAAGACCCAGTTTCCAGTCGAGACACCATAGGCGAGGGTAAACGGGGTATTCAAGTCAATCAAACCCCTGCTTGTGTGAAAAACTGATCTCATTAGCCACCGGCCTTCAGGGAGTCATTAGTGCCTGAATCTAACAGTCATGCTGTGTAGACACTTATCTATCCAGATATACAAACACTCATCGGAGATACGCTATCAGACCGGAGCTATGTTGGCTCCGTGTTTGTCTGTGTTTATATATATGTGTGACTGAACTCTTTCAATCAGCATGTGAGCGGTGATGACTCACACCGCACTGCTGTCTGGGCGTCACGGCAACACCGGTCACAATCTCTGTTAGTGGGCTGTTGCATTCAGCACTAAGGCTGGCTGTGTTGCAGAAAATTACCAATGCAAACACATGCAAACAGAGCAGTAGGACTGGTCGGACTCTGTGTGTAGGTTACATGCTTCCTGAAAGCCATCATCATCAGGAGTTCATAGATTTTTTTTTAGCTCTTATAAATATTTTACTGCCAAAACACAATTATGTTGGAGGGAGCTCAAGGTCTGTGGAAATTATTTCCACCTTTTTAAAAAAGACAAGCTTTATAGACAAGCCAAAGCTGTTTTTTAGGTCTCACTTGGTGCAATTTAGCAAGCATATAAACTAGATTATATGCTAACTAAACTGGAAACTAAACTGGAAGAGGGGGGGAAATACACATATGGAGGCTAAACATATTTTAAATGTAATTTTAGAATATTGTGTAATCTTGAATACCAATATGTGAAGGGTGCGCTTTTCATTTTATTACTTAATTATTTTTTGTATTATTAGTAGTAGCAGTAGTCGTAGTTTTTATTACACTTTTTTTTTTTTTTCGATATTTAGTAAAAAATGTAATTAGTTAGATTAATTCGAAATGAAACACCACCAAAAATAATTTTGGCAGAAGATATAATCTGGGTTTCCCAGTGATGGGTTGCAGCTGGAAGGGCATCCGCTGCGTAAAACATATGAAAAATAAAAGCTTAACCAGCCATTCCTTTACTCAAAATTTCCTAATACCATGTCAAAATGTGCAAAAAAATCAAGAACCAGCATTCAAAAATAATTTTCAAACTTAATCATATCAGCAAAAGGATCCAGTCTGCAAACAGAAGTGAACATGACCACGATTTTTAAAGTCACATCCAAATTTACAGTTCACATCGAGCGGCTGGATCGCTCCCAGAATTCCATGCCAGTCCTTAACCCACGCCTTAAATCAGTCAGTGCACTTGGGGATTTCTGGGATTTAAACTCGTGACCATATGTGCTGGTTTGATAGGATTTCAACTTAAGAGGATAACAAGACGTGACTCTTGCCTCATAACATTAATGGCCGCTTTACATCTGATGTCCACGGAGTTTCTCCATTGCCAACAGTAAATAAACCTACTGTTGTTACAAGCAATTTTGAATAACACTTCACAATGAGGTTGTATTAGTTAATGTATATAGTTACTAATATGTACAAACAATGAACAATACATTTATTACATTATTTATTCATCTTTGTTATCATTAGTTAATGAAAATAAAGTTCTTCATTGTTAGTTCATGTTAACTCATGGTTAGGGATAATGTACATCCAGGCAGGTTGTTAAAAGACGGAAGGGCTTTATTCTGCAAAAACAACCATCCTGTCAGGGTTCTGCCACTTGTAAATTCTTGTTTTGGTGTCCAGACACTAGTCCTGTCTTGTCCTGTATGTTGTGCTCAGCTTGAGTTCTCTCGCGTCGAGCACTCGTTTTCTGTCATTGTGTGTCTCTGTTTGAGTGCCATCATGACTGCGCTCGGGTCGTGCGCGCTCCCGCTTGAGGTTCGGGCGTGCTCTAGATGCGCGCTCGTGTCCGTGTGTTTTCTTGTTGTGTTCGCGGCATGGTGTATCGTTCTCAGCGCTGCAGTCTAGTAGGTTTCAGTTTTGGTTGGCGCTGGGATCGGAACATGCATGTCGCATGTGTGAGCGCACGGTAAGGTGTTTTCACTTATCGTGTGCTCATGTCTTGCGTTATGTTTGTGGTGTTGTCTAAGCACGTGGCTCGTTGTTTACATTGTGGCCGCGTGCTTTAGTTTTGTGCTTTGTGAATATGCGGTTAATGAGTTCTCTCATTGGCTGCGTGTTCTAGTCTTATTTCAAGTGAGCACATGGCTTGTGGTGTTTATTTGTGTCATGTGCTCTCCTGTGTATTGTCTAGTCCCACCCTCCTTGTTAACCTTGCTTATATTCTCCTCATATCTTTTATTTTATTTTTATTATTAATAAACCCATTTTTAGTTCTGCACTTGAGTCCTCGCTCCTTTACCCACCCACCGACCGTGACAGTACGAACTGGCCAAAAGAGGGCTCAGCAGACCATGGGTTTGTTTTTGCGCCCAGCTCTCTCCCAGCCAAGCGGAGCCCAAGACCAACCCCTAGCTAGAGCACTGCCACACCAGCAGAACCATCACCCCTTCTGTGTATTTGCCGAAGGACTTCTTGAGGCAGTCTGGGGGCTTGGGTTCAATGAGACCACCCTCATCCATTTCTTTCTGGCTGGATTGGATGAGCCATTCGATTGGGAGAAGCTGGGTGAACTTGGGAAATGGACTTATTGGGAGGTGGTTGAATATGCTTGCCTCAGGAAGGAGAGGGAGATCCTGCAGGGGGAATGGACCCCTCTCACCAGCACCACCTCCCAGCCCATGACCAACACCCACGGGTTAACCCGCACCCAAAAGCGGAGATTGCAAAGGAAAGCCTCTTCAGCCAAGATGGCTCCAGCCCCAGAGCGCCCCCCAGTGTCGGCTCCAACCCCAGAGCGCCCGCCAGTGTCGACTCCAGCCCCAGAGCGCCCGCCAGTGTCGGCTCCAGCCCCAGAGCGCAGCTCAGTGCCTATGCCACCCAGGCTCCTAACCCTGCCGGCCCCAGCCCGGCTCCTAGCCCTGCCTGCACCACCTAGACGTCTTGCCCTGCCGGCCCCAGCCAAGCTTCTAGCCCTGCCTGCACCACCTAGACGTCTTACCCTGCCGGCCCCAACCCGACTCCTTGCCCTGCCGGCACCTCCAAGACGCCTTGCCCTGCCGGCCCCAGCCCGGCTCCTAGCCCTGCCAGCCCCAGCCCGGCCCCTTGCCCAGCTGGCTCCCCACAGGCCTCCAGCCCAGCTGGCTCCCCACAGGCCTCCTGCCCAGCCGGGTCCCCACAGACCTCCTGCCTTGCCTCCCCTGACTTATTCTCCCTGGGTTGTCCCTCCTGCTCCTCCCTGGTGTGTCCCTCTAGCACACTGGATGGTCCCTCCGGCTCCACCTTGGCCCCCTGCCGGGGTTTCTGTTCTGCTGAACCCACCCTGGTTTGTCCCACCCTGGTCTGTCCCTCCGGTCCCGCCTTGGACTGTCCCTCCTGCTCCTCCCTGGTTTCCAGCCTGGAATCCTGTTCCTGCTGCCCTTCCCCTCCTGTCTGCCAGGGTCCCTGAACCGCCTGATCCTCCCTGGTTTTGCCCTCCCATCCCTCCCTTGTTTGTCTTGCTGGGCTTGGCTTGGCTCCTCCTTATCTCGGGTCGAGCACTCATTTTCTGTTATTGTGTGTCTCTGTTTGAGTGCCATCATGACTGCGCTCGGGTCGAGGTCCAGGCGTGCTCTAGATGCGCGCTCGTGTCCATGTGTTTTCTTGTTGTGTTCGCGGCATGGGGACTGCGCTCGGGTCGAGGTCCAGGCGTGCTCTAGATACGCGCTCGTGTCCGTGTGTTTTCTTGTTGTGTTCGCGGCATGGTGTTTCGTTCTCAGAGCTGCAGTCTAGTCGGTTTCAGTTTCGGTTGGCGCTGGGATTGGAACATGCATGTCGCATGTGTGAGCGCACGGTAAGGTGTTTTCACTTATCGTGTGCTCGTGTCTTGCGTTCTGTTTGTGGTGTTGTCTAAGCACGTGGCTCGGTGTTTACATTGTGGCCGCGTGCTTTAGTTTTGTGCTTTGTGAACATGCGGTTAATGAGTTCTCTCATTGGCTGCGTGTTCTAGTCTCGTTTCATGTGAGCACATGGCTTGTGGTGTTTATTTGTGTCATATGCTCTCCTGTGTATTGTCTAGTCCCACCCTCCTTGTTAACCTTGCTGCTTTGTCACAATCTACATTGTAAAAGCGCTATAGAAATAAAGATGAATTAACCCATTATTAGTTTATCCTGTTCACCTGTCTGTTTGTTAATTATTTCTGCTTATATTCTCCTCATATCTGCTGTCCTGTGCAGTTCGTCGTCGTATCTTGCCTTGTCCTGTTGTGTGTTCCAGCCCTGATCCCTGCCAGCCTGACCAGTTTAGTTTGTTTATTTGTTTTGTTAATGTTTTCCCCCTCGGGGTAGTTTGTTTTGTCTTTTATTTAATTTTTATTATTAATAAACCCACTTTTAGTTCTGCACTTGAGTCCTCGCTCCTTTCCCCACCCACCGACCGTGACACATCCTGGATGTCCTTCATCCCACTAATGACATGGCTACTTGCCACAAAACATAAAAATTAGACAGAATACATTGTTCTGAGGCTTAAAAGTTGATTAATTCTTTAATTAAACGCAAAGCTGACCAAAACAAAAACAGCTGATAGAGTATAGATGGCGCCAAACAGTCAAAAATGCAAAGCTGACAGAAATTAAACTGGTTGAATGGAGTATATACTAACCTACATGTTATTCATTCACAAGACGGCACAAAATAGTCAAAAACTGCCGTGTGACAGACACTCAGATATATATGATTGTCAATGTAAATATATGGATATGAACGTATGTTATTTAGCGGTTGTTATGTCAGAATAATATATGTTGGATTGTCGTGACTGACCAATCAGAATCTAGTATTCCAGACAGCCATGTGACCCAATTTTGTTATGTCTAGCAGCTTGATGATGTTACTTTACTAGGTAAACCAATAGTCAACATTGTTATCCATGGTAAAAACAAGCAGCATTGTTTTCACTAACTATGTTGTTGTGTGACAGGAGCTGGCTATAAACTGAAAAGTGTTTAATTATAGAGTTGCATGTCTTTTGAGGTCATGTTTAGAGTGTTTCCTATGAGAACTTTCTCCGAGACTCTTTTATCAGCTGCCACCCAAGGTCTTCTCCTCCTGCTACTCATTTCATACTGATTACAGGTTTGATCCACGATGAGAAAATGAAAAGATCTTTCCATTCCAAATCCTGTAAGGTGTCTCAGGCTGTCTATACTGGCGTCATTATTCTAAAACAGTATCTTAACTAAAAGACCTATAACTGGCTGTTGATGGGCTAAAGATCTTTACTATCCACATGTTATACAGTTTAAATAAGTTTAAGTAGTTTGTAAGACTGCAAGTGTTAATAGAGTTCTAGCTAGGTTTCCATCACCATGTGTTAATGTGCATTTTGAAGTATCACATGAATTTCAAATAGAAATACTTTAATTTTCCAAAAATTATTTAAGTTTTATCATTTTATTTTTAATCTAGCTTGAGGTGTTTTGGTGAAAAAGGGTTAATGCAAATAACAGGAGATGGAAATGAATTTGATGAATAAACTCTGAAATAGCAAACATTACACCTTCATGACTCTATTACGCTTGCTTTGTTTACTGTTGGTTACTAGGATACCAATACTACAGTCAGCCACTCTAATATACACACTAATATACATTGGGATTTATTTGTCTTTTGCTCAACTTTGAACCGATTTGCTTTATGTTAGGATTGAAACCCAGCTAATGAGCTAGACAGACAGACAGACAGTGAGATAGATAGATAGATAGATAGATAGATAGATAGATAGATAGATAGATAGACAGACAGACAGACAGACAGACAGACAGACAGACAGACAGACAGA